>OW799233.1:58902840-59217700 GCA_941918925.1 Phyto melanocephala
ATACCCTTTTTCACTGTGTGAAGGGTATAAAAAAAATATATAAATAATAGTTTCAGTTTTATTGGTTGTTGGGTTTAAGCTGGTCTATATGCATTTCACTGGTGCTTATGCCAGATCATCAGTAGACCTTTAAACCATAAAATTTATTAAAAAGTTTAAAATTATTACAAGTTTTATTTAAAATTTTTCATAAACAATATGAGAATTTTAAATAAATCAAGAAACAAAAATAAAAACTTCCTAATAAACCCAACCAACAATTTTATTCAATTTGCATTACTTTATTATTCTAATCGCTTATATATTTGACTAACACATTGGTTAACACAAAATATACATTAAGGGCAACCGAATAATAAAATTTCTTTTGTTAACATAAAAAATTTACTAATTGTTTAGGATATTCTCCCAATAATAAATAATATATAAAATAAAAATTTTTTTTGGCTTAGCTGGGATTCGATGCTACATTTACTCTAATCAGTATATATGTATGTTGTTGTTGTAATTGTTAAAAAAAACGAGGTGGTCGTAGTTTTTTGCTCATATCTCAGAAAGTTATTGGGCGATTGTGCTGAATTTCAATAGCGATTCATTCCTGGATATTTCCAAAAGATTGTTACCATACTCAGATCTGAGGAACATATAGTTGCTTCTAAAAGTTGATTTCAACCAACACACGGACAGACCGTGAGGGCTTAATCGACTCCTCTATTCATAAGCTTTACTACTTTATGGGGTCGGAAATGAAAATTGTATAAATTACAAACGGAATGACAAAGCTATATATACCCTTGTACACCACAGGTGAAGGGTATACCAAATATTAATGATACAATAATAGGTTAATACAAGTTTTTTACCTCATTATATTTTGTTATGCATTTAATTTGATTGAATTGAATATTTAATATTTAATTTTAAATTTTACTAGTTATTTTAATTGTACGCCCTTTATTTTAAGCAATGTTCAATATTTAATACTGAATTATTATTTATGTAGTATTATGATGCGTATTTGACAAAGAGTTGTGCTATTTTGAATTCTATTCATTTTAATTATTTATAAAAAATAGTATATTTCTATTAGCTATGTCTAAAACTTAACACAAGGTCCAGAGTGTCGTATAGTCATAATTTGTTAAAATCTTAAAAAATGGAAGAATCCTTTTGAATCCCAGACCAGCAAAATCTTTCGGTGACGAGTTTGATAGTAGTCCGCACGACTGGATGATGTGACAAATTATGTACTGTCGTTAAAACTTGTTGACGAAATTTCCTTGGGCGAATGTTTGGCGTTGATGCGTTGCAGATTTACTGGCTGTTGCAACCTGGGATTAAAAGGGACTTTAGTCTTAAAGCATTTTTTTTGCGTACCTGAGCCGTTATTCATTTCTTGGAGCTCCTCGTCGTTTTGTTGACCCACTGCTATTTGACCGTAGTCTACAACTTTTATGATTGAACCAATATGGGAGAGTGCGTCAGCTGATGAGTTTGCTTGGCCAGGCGTATGACGAATATCGGTTGTAAATTGGCTGATAAAGTCGAGTTGACGGATTCTTCGAGGGAAGTCTTTTTCTAGCTTCTGCTTGAACGCGAAAACAAGCGGTCGATGATCAGTGACAATATAACACTGTCGACCTTCAATCATGCACAGGAAATGGCACACCGCCTGATAGATTGGCGTTAGCTCTCGCTCATATGTTGAATATTTTTGTTGGGCTTGTGTAATCTTTTTGAATAAAACGCCAAAGGCTAAAAACATCCAACGATTTTTTGATGCAGGGCTGCTTCCACGGCTGTAGGCTGGTATCAGTTTAAGGTTCGATCAATCTTTTTATTACCGATAATAAGGCGTTAAAACTGCATTTGATATGATATCGCGTGTGGCAAGAACTTTCTGTAAAAGTTGACAATGCGATAAATTGTTTGAGCTCTTGAGCCACTTTTGGCTTCGGGAAATCGTGCACGGCGGCAACCTTTTTAGACAAAGGCCGAATTCCATCTGCGCTTACCAGGTGACCGAAAAACTTTATCTCAACAAATTCGAACTTTTTTTGGATTAATGGCAAGATGGTTCTATTGATGGCGGCGAAATACCACGGCATGGTCGAGAAGATGTTGTTCGACTGATGGCGATGTAACGCATTGATTAGCCGCATTACTTAGCCCGAATATCATGACCTTAAATTCGTATAAGCCGAAAGGTGTACTAATGGCAGTTTTTGCGACGTCATAAAGGTAGATCGGTACTTGGCGAGAAGTTTTCTGTAGGTCGCCGCATGGTCTCTTAAGTTGCGTCACTTTTTTTTTTAACTAAGTGCAACGGACTGGACCAGTTGCTTTTTGACGGTTGACACATACCGGTTTTCATTAAAAATTCGAATTGTTTTTTAACCGCTTCCAGTTTCTCTGGAGAAATATGACGGGGGCGACAAAAACGAGCTGTCCGGTCATAATAATTATGTACTCGACTGAAGATTTCGTTTTTGAGCCGTATGGTGAGAGCTTCGTAACATCCGAAAATTCTTTCAAGATGTCGGCAAACGGGTCAGTCATATCGTTCATAACGTTTTAATAACAGCTGCTTCACAAAACGTTTGCGAGGTAAGCTGAGAGGCCAGACCGGTGGTGTTATCTATTAGAGGATTGCGTCGCAGATCGAAGTATTTTTTAAAGTCCGATCCGATAATTGGCGACGTCACATCAGCTACAACGAATGACTAGAGAAAGTCGCTGTATAGGCCAATATCGATTTTTAAACATCTGTCGCCAACTACCTTAATGTATAATCCGTTAGCGGCGTATAAAACGATAGAAGAAGGGCGTACGTCGAGAGATTTTGAAGTAAGTGGAAGCACAGAAACATCTGAGCAGATGTCTACTAAAAAATATTGGTTTAATAATTTATCTCTTACCTGGCGATGAAATACATTCGCCGGAACCCACCACCTGCCTAGGGAGCCAATTAGACTGTTGGTTAGTAGTTGATGCGCCATTTGACAAAACGTTTACTTTGCGCTGTTTATGTCTGTAAGGCCTACGGCACTTTTGTGCTGCTTGTCCGTGTACCGGTACCGGTTGAGGCCGCTACGACAGGTTGGGTAAGTTCCGGTAAACTCTTCGTCCAAAGCCTTTTTAGTGAAGCCTCACCTAGTGTTGCACCAGCCACGCGTTTCATTTCGCCAAGAGGTATTTCGGATAGTAGGCGGTTTAGGCGACGTTGCTCACTGTCGGCAAAATGGTTGAATATTTTTGCCTTTATATAATCGTACCTGTTGATAGGCGGTATAGATGCAATTACATCCGCAATCTAAGCGATGACATTTGGGTCCAGGGCTGCATGGATATAAACCATGCGTTAATGTTACTACTTGCCGTTGGTGGAACAGGTAGTCGAGCATAAATTACGGAAACGTTTCCTTGCAGTGTGATGGCAGCTTCGCTTGAGAGATCACTTCTGTTGCCGGTGTGGAAAGGTGTTACGTTTCTCTCCGTCATTATGAGAAACCAACATGAGGATGGCTTAACCGATTTTTCAAATTTTTTTTTTTTTTGGTTATATTCATAATTAGCGGATATAGTTCATGTAAAAATATTAAAAATAATGTGTTTGTACAATCTTACATACAAACAAAATAAAATTTCTTGTTACATAGCTATACATGTACATATGTAAATAAAATACAACTTCAGAAAGTTATTAAGAACACCATTTTAAAAAAACCGACCTATTTCACTGTTTCTTATTGTGTTTTATTTGTAATTACTAGGACAAGGTTTTTATAAGAAAATAGGGTTCGGTATCGTAAATACAAAGAAAATATATTTTAACGGCGTTTTTTTTTTAACTATAATTGTAAATATTTGTATTCACCATTAGTAAATTTCAGCCGTGTGAAACTAGTTTTTTCTATAAAAACTTACATTCATTCCAGCTGATTTCTCAAAAAGCTTTTCCTTCTTTTCTTTGGCTTCGGTCAATTGTAAATCAGGTTCCAGCTCTAATTGTTCAATAGGAGAACAATCTAACTCTTCATTACTGCCCATACTATCAACGTTTTCGTCACATTCTTCCAGTTTCTCTTCTGTACATTCCACATTTTGAAAAGGAGCCAAAGATGTTTTTAGATCATTCTCTTCTAGTTGAGACTGTTGACGTAATAATGACCCAAACTTTTCGAAAAATCCACCATCTGCATCTTGCAACCTTAAAAAAGAAAACATTTGTAAATATTTAATAAATTCATAAGCAACATTAATTTCATAAATAGTTGTTCGGTGCTTAAAAAAAAAAGTATATTAGCTCCAGAAGTTTCCAAAAAATGCAGATTATAAAAATTTCCAGATATACATACTTATGAAACACGACCTTTAGATATCAATGTTTTATTTTAATTGACAATTTATAATTAATTATATCCGCAACTTTGCTAACGCAAGTTGTTTTTATATTGATTTATTTGTTATTTATTATTGTTATTGATTAATTATTAATTTTAGCATTTTTTTAACAGTTTTTACTTGTAATATTTGTTTGCCGGTGTGATGTCACGCATGAGAGCGCTGATTTAAAACAAACATGCCCAATGTGTAATCTTGCTTTTGTTATTTTTGCTGTAAGAATATATGGGGGACTTTTTTTCTATCTTAGACAAGATCAATTCTTCTCAGTTTCAAAATTTTATATTCATACATAAGTTTAGAAAATGAAAAATACTAACAAAAATAAGAAAAGTATCGTTTTGTCCTTCTTTATAATTTTCAAAGTCAACTTTGATTACTAGCTAGTACCTTATTTTAGAATTCTATGTAAAGGGTGGTCCATATATAATGCACGATGTTAAATGTCATACCTTAACGTCAAGATCTTTGCCCAACTTAAGTTGACATTTCTTTGGATGTTTTAAAAAGCGCAATGTTGCATTGCAGTTTGAAATTACAATTGTTTCTAAAGGCAACTCTTAATTTTTTGACAATATATTTTGTTCCCAAAATAATATCGACAAAACATTGTCAGAAATCTATAGGTTGCCCTAAGAAAGAATTGTAATTTCATACTTCATACATCTTTTGTTTCAGTGTTTGACAAATTTGAAAAATTCAGAAGAGGTACACAATTGAGCAGCATGTTAAAATTGTTGAAGCCTTTTACGAAAATGAACGCTAAAATCTTTTTTTTATAATATTCTTTATTATATTCAATTTTTAATAGTTAAAACCCGCGAAGCCTTATGGCTTGTCTGCGGGTTGTTATATTGTGTTTTAAGGTAATTGTTATTGACAGCTTGCTCATATTCATATTTTTTATTTTCTTGATTTTTATAAAGTATTTTAAGATGGCGATTTTGTGTTTGTTGAAGATTTTTACAGTGCGACGAGCTTCCCCAAGTCGTTATTCCGTGTCGTAAGTAAGACTCCGCCAACGAAAAATATACCTGACGAAGTACTGTGTTTGTAGTAGCGTAGCTGAGGTGGTACAATGAGTAACCAACTTTTCGTAGTTTATTTTTGTAGTTCTTTTATATGCATCTTCCATTTGAAGCTGATATCTACGTATATTCCTAGGTATTTGTATGTGTTGACTTTTTATACCCTTCACACAGTGAAAAAGGGTATATATAGGTTTGTCATTCCGTGTGAAATTTCTACAATTTTCATTTCCGACCCCATAAAGTATATATTTTCTGAAAGCTAATGAATAGGGGAGTCGATTAAGCTCTGTCAGTCTGTCCGTCTGACCGTCTGTCCGTGTGTATGTTGAAATCAACTTTTTGAAGCCCCCCGACATCGCTTGGACCCGGGTGAGGTATTAAAATATCAGAAATATTCGGGAGTAGATCGGTATTGAAATCCAGAAACATCGGTACATAAACAACTGAGATATGAGTAAAAACCCACGACCACCTCGATTTTTTTTCACAAAAATAACATTACAACAACAACATACATACATACAAACGTGTATACTGGTTAGAGAAAACGTGGCATCGAATCCCAGCTGAGCCAAAAAATTTTTTTTTTACTTTTTTTATATATTTTTTTTTAATTTTTTTTTATTTTTTTTTTATTTTTTATTTAATATATTATTTATATTTTTATTTTTTTTTTAAATTTTTTTAAAAATTTTTTTTTTTAATTTTTTTTTGTTTTATATTTATTATTATCATTTAAAAAAAAAATAATTTTTTAAATATTTTTTTTTTAAATTTTTTTTTTAAATTTTTTTTTTTTAATTTTTTTTTTTTTTAATTTTTTTTCTTTTTTTTTTTTTTTTTTCTTTTAACATACATACGTAAAGTTATAATTTTAAAATGGGTTGTTTTTATATATGTATGTTTTTTATATTGTTGTACGTATTTCATATGGGATGAATGGTGATACAAACTACTGTTATTGCATGACTACACGTTGTGAAGGGTATATAAGATTCGGCACGGCCGAATATAGCGCTCTTACTTGTTAAATTTTTGTGTTGCAGTTATCGTTGATATCATTTGTCTTGTTGTGTATACATTGAATATCGTGAAATTTCAATTTTATAAAAATTTGCTTTATGTGTGGCTGTCTGATATGCATGAGTTTGGTTTTGGATGCGTTGATCGCCAGACCGTTATCATGACACCATTCAGATACTGTATCTAGTTGTTTTTGCGTAATTAGTGTAGCTGTATCGATGTTTTCGTTTGTAACAACAATTGATGTATCATCAGCATATGCATAAGCATCGCAATCTTTTATAGTGTTAAGCATATCATTTGATTCAATTGCGCTACTTAAATTATTTTCAATTTTAATGCAGTAGCTTCGGTAACTTAGATAGTCTTCAAACCATGATAATACGTTTCCTCTTATTTCCTATTTTTTTGTAGTATTGACAAAAGTTTTTTGTGTGATAGAGTATCAAAAGCTTTGGTGAAGTCGAGATGAATAATACTAGGCAATGTTCTTTTTACTGAGAGCGCTATTTATTTTATCGGCAAATTTGCCTAATATTTAGTTTATTTATATTTTTATCTTTTTGAAAACCGAATTGATTGGGATGTGTTATTTTACATTTGGTTAAGAAGTTATTTATTTAGCTTATTATCAATGACTTTCTCTTATACCTTTTCTATTACCGATAGTATTGATATTGGTCTATAGTTATTCACATTGTTTTTTTTCACCACTTTTATATATGGGTCTAATAATAGACGTTTTTAGTATTTTTATACCCTTCACCTGTGGTGCACAAGGGTATATATAGCTTTGTCATTCCGTTTACAATTTCTACAATTTTCATTCCCGACCCCATAAAGTATATATTTTCTGAAAGCTTATGAATAGAGGAGTCGATTAAGCCCTGACCGTCTGTCCGTGTGTTGGTTGAAATCAACTCTTAGAAGCAACTATATGTTCCTCAGATCTGTATATGGTATCAATCTCTTGGAAATATCCAGGAATGAATCGCTATTGAAATTCAGCACAATCGCCCCATAACTTTCTGAGATATGAGCAAAAAACCACGACCACCTCGTTTTTTTCACACAATTACAACAACAACATACATACATACTGGTTAAAGTAAACGTGGCATCGAATTCCAGCTGAGCCAAAAAAAATGTATTTTATTTAATATATCATTTATATTTTATTACTTTTTTTTATATTTTTTTTTTAATTTTTTTTTAATTTTTTTTTTGTAATTTTTTTTTATTTTTAATATATTTTTTTTTTTTTAATTTTTTTTGGTATGTTTTTTACATGTATGTACGTATTTTATATGAGATGCATGGTGATACAAACAATTGTTATTGCATGACTACATGTTGTGAAGGGTATATAAGATTCGGAACGGCCAAATATATAGCACTGTTGTTGGAATTTCAGATTGGATGATACTTTGATTAATTAGTGCCGTAATCAAAGGTGTTAGGATTAAAGCATTATTTTTAATGTCTTTGGGTCTGATTCCATCAATACCTGGGCCCTTGTTTATATTTAACTTCGTTAAAATATTAAAAATTTCATATTCATTTGTGCGTTCTATGTACATCGAGTTTTGAATTGTGTTGTCTGTGTGTGTATTTGTTTTTACATCGCACGAGTGGATTATTTTTATGTTTTCATTAAAATTCGTAGCAAATTTGTTGAATACATTTTCAATATTGTAGTTTTTAAAGTTTTGTAAAATTGTGTTATTGATGTTCTTATAATTTATTCCATTTATTACTTGCCAAGTTACCCGAGGATTATTACGATTTTCTAAAAACTTTTGTTTGTAGTATTTGTTTTTTTCCTTAAAAATTTTTTTATTAAGTTGATTTCTAAATTTTTTATATTTATGCTAATAATTTGTATTCTTTTTATTGTTTAACGATTTTTTATAAAGTTTATCCCTATATTCACAGCACTTTACTAATTCATAAGTGATCCAAGGATTCACAGATCTTTTTTTTTCTTTTATTGTCCACTTTACAGTTTTCACAAATTTCGCAAAATTTATTCAAAATATTATTATATGAATGCGTTATATTATTTTCGACTATTAAATTATGCCAAATTGTTTCATTAATGAACTTGTTGACTTTATAGTTACTGATGTGCGTGGTCCCTTTAAAACATGTTGGATGTCTCTGATCAGTATTTGTTTTATTTTTTGGAACATATTCGATACAACAGAAAGTAGAGAAGTGGTCTGATATTGTTGTCTTAATTACAGCTGATTTGATATTTGTTTGAGCTTGTGAAGTTTTAATAAAACAATGATCGATACATGCTTGTGTGTTTTTGTTATTGTCTTTCGCTTATAGCTCAGCTCGTAATGTGCCTACATAACTGATTTTCAAAAGCCAAATTCTCGAAAGCATATTTGATTAATTGATACCGTAGGGGACATAAAAAAGTTGATTTCAACATACACACGGACAGACGGACTTAGGTAAATCAATATTGCTATCTGCAAGAATTCAGAATATATACTTTATAGGATCTCAAATATAAAAAAAGTAACAGCGCTATATTCGGCTGTGACGAATCTTATATACCCTTTTCTTATATGCAACATATCTTACGAATATACAAATCGATATCTTGAATGTAATTCTCATCTATGTATGTATTTATGAATGTATGATGTATGTATGTATATAACAAACATATTTATTTTCAACATTGAAATTTGAACGATCGGTTCCTATTTCAATATATTCTTATATTCAATATATTATATATTCTTTTGATTGCATAACATTGTTAATTGTTTGGAACTTAAGCTCTTTTATAAATTTGCTTTTTATCAAACTAAGCAGTGAAAAAATTATTTCTGCAGCAGCTGAACTAAGTGGCAAAGACATTAAGTTTTGAACAAAATATATGAGTTCTTTGAAATACTTTTCGTTCATTGCATTTTTATGTTTAGACACTTTATCCCAAAACTCAACAATACTTATATCACTGTCTAAATAAAATAATATTTGAAAATCTTAATAGTTTCCATTGGGATACAATTTTTTCTTCATTACCACCTGTTAAATTTGGGTATGATAATAACAGAGGTTCCAAACTTATCTCTGAACTACTTAAAATTTTATTTGGTGTAATTATCTAAAAAATGTTTAAATCTTTTCTTAAAAAATCAAAGCGTTTCAGAATTTCCTTTAAAAGTTTAATATAAAACTGTTGTATATCTTTTTTAATTTTATGTTTTTGCAAGCTGGATAGGCTACTTTCTTGCATACTTACTTGCTACTTCGTGGCAATGTGAAACATATACTTATACTTTAAAGCGCGAATTGAAAATTTAGCACATCAAATACATAATGTATATATGTATGTACATATTAAAATTTTAGTGAGAAGTAACCAAAATCAAAAAAAGATGTGTACTTTTTTTATATCAGAAAAAAAAACCAATTTTGGTTAAAAGTAACCAAAACGGCAACGCTGAATGTGCGAAAAAAAATTCGATTTGGAAAAAAGAAATTGAGTATTTAATAAATATATGTATAGTAAAAGAGTTTCGCTGAGGAAGTAGTTGATAAATTTCAAGTATTCTTGTTTCCACTGTTCACTGGTAGCTTACTGAACATTCATATTGATTATGAATTGTATTCTTCCTACACTCATGATATTACCAAAAATAATTTTACCAGTCTTACAACGTAATAAAATTCTTCGAGTTACTCTAACAGGTAGCTATAGTATTTATAATTAGGATCCAAATATGGGAAAATCCTCTAGTACATATGTAAGTATGTACCTACCTACAACTTTAGTCTTATATTATTACAATGTTTATAGTAAAGGCCTATTTTGTTTGTGATGACGAAATCCAAACGGTTGCATTTTTTACAAATTTATGGTTGAATGCCTCTTGTGAAGGCATACCGCGTTGGTCATTTTACCTAAAACGAAATAATTTTATATGTATGTATGTATGTATGTATGTATGTATGTATGTATGTATGTATGTGTATGTGTGTTATTAAGGGAACATATTATGTATTTAAATACATTTACATACATATATTAACTTTGAGCAGCCATTTATTTATACATAAGTACATATGTATGCATGTACCTATAAACTCAGCAGTTTTTTTTTATTTTTTTGAAATAACTGTATTTAGTATTTTATCATGTTTCACTTAAATCATTTGCAGTTAGAAAATAATAATTATGCAGTTGGTAAATTCTGTAGGTATAATAATATTTTCGAAAATTAAACAAGCACTTCATGTGGGACAGTAAAATACTTTACATATGTATCTATGTATGTACATAATACGTACTTTGTTGTAAAATATTTCATATTATGAATTTTAATATACATATGTACATAGTATCGTATATAGTTTGCATTAATACAAATCCACAATTTGCATAAATAGGTACATACCTACTAATATTTATTCAATACTTAATGATGTCTTAGTAAATATTGAACATTTTGCATGTGTAACTAACTAACTGCATACATATGTACATACAACATACATATTTATAGCATTCTCAACATACCGGCGATAGTATCTACAGAAGTAATATTAAGGCAGATTTTATGTACCTTTTATGTCCACATATAACAATACTTTGGGCACAAACGTGCCTTAACTCCTTGAATCTCTGTTTTAATTTCATTTGAATTGTTTATACCGTTTCCTTGGTTTTTGTTGAGTGATTGATTATTTTGTTTGTGGATGTATAATTTTATATTTTCTTATAACTCTCATTTTATCGATTATCAAAATAAACAAAATTACTAAAACTAAATGTTTTTATAAAGTTTATGCCGACCGACGTTACCTTTGCCAGTATTAAACTAGACCAACATAAATTTCAATTAAACCCCAAGACCCAATGATGACTCTGACAAAAATACCACTGTTGAACGCCAACTTTACACTTCGGTGGTTACAACTGGTACGCTCTTTTTCTACAATTCTCTTAAATTTAGTGACTAGATAGTAAATATGTATATGTATGCATGCATTTGTATACATGTTTATATATGTATATATACATATGTACCTAATATACACTAAGTAAAATTGTATTAATGGCACTTCATTTTTTTATAAAAAAAATAGTGGTTTTTCCTTTGGATAAAATCATTATTGTTAATATAGCAGACATGTCCCTCGTAGTTTTACAAAACCGATTAACTGTATTTTTAATTAAAGACAAACTAAACAAATTTTTTAATAAAACTATATACTTACACACATATTTGTTATTTAGCAATTTGACTAATTTTGTTTAGATTTATTGTTAATTGAATTTAAGCTAACAATGCCTGATTTTATTAATGTAAATTAAACAACTTAAGTTTTGTTTTGTTGGCTTCTTAAAGGGATTTTTTTAATTTAAAAACAAACAAAAAATATTGTAACTAATATTGTAACTTTGTTTCGGAGGTCCTCATAGATTTAAAAATTTTTCATTGTGTACTGTATTCAGTGTTGGGAATTCATCTATTCTTATTTAGCGATTTCAAAACTAGTTTAGCGCATAAAAATACATTTTAGCTATTAGCGGGAAATCTAGTGATCCGTCCTCTCTACCACTAAAGTTCTACTTTTTATACCCTTCACCTGTGGTGCACAAGGGTATATATAGCTTTGTCATTCCGTTTGTAATTTCTACAATTTTCATTTCCGACCCCATAAAGTATATATTTTCTGAAAGCTTATGAATAGAGGAGTCGATTAAGCCCTGACCGTCTGTCCGTCTGCCCGTCTGTCCGTGTGTTGGTTGAAATCAACTTTTAGAAGCAACTATATGTTCCTCAGATCTGTACATGGTATCAATCTCTTGGAAATATCCAGGAATGAATCGCTATTGAAATTCAGCACAATCGCCCCATAACTTTCTGAGATATGAGCAAAAAACCACGACCACCTCGTTTTTTTTCACAATTACAACAACAACATACATACATACATACATGTAAAAAACATACCAAACAAAAAAAATTACAAAAAAAAATATTAAAAATAAGAAAAAAAATAATAAAAAAAATCCAAAAAAAATTTAAAAAAAATTTTAAAAAAAATTTAAAATTTTAAAAAAATTTAAAATTTTAAAAAAATTTAAAATTTAAAAATTTAAATTTAAAAAAATTTTTTAAAAAAATTTAAAAAAAATATAAAAAAAAATAATAAAATATAAATAATATATTAAATAAAATAAAATAAAATTTTTTTTGGCTCAGCTGGGATTCGATGCCACATATATTCTAACCAGTATATACATATGCACGTATTTTATATGGGATGAATGGTGATACAAACAATTGTTATTGCATGACTACACGTTGTGAAGGGTATATAAGATTCGGCACGGCCGAATATAGCACTGCTACTTGTTGTTAATGTAACCTAAATTCTATACATACATACATACATACATACATACATACGTACATACATACATACATACATACATACATACATACATACATACATACTTACGTACATACATATATACATACATACATACATACATACATACATACATACATACATACATACATACATACATACATACATACATACATACATACATACATACATACATACATACATACATACATACATACATACATAAAAACTCAGAATAAAAATTTTACTATTTTCTAAAGTTTGACGTTTCGTATGTCATTAATTGTAAAGTCACAATTGTAAACTCTATGTAACGGTATTTTCAGAACATATGTAAAGACCGAGAATAACATAAAAGGAAAAATTGTAACCAAAAGTGATAAGCATTGAAAGTTCAAACAAATCAACATTAAATTGTATGAAACATAAGTATTTTAAGAATGAAACCGTTAAGCAGTATCAAGAAAAAATACATATTTTTGAGTGTAATTATTTATATTTTTGTTTAACGATTCCACCAAGGGTATTATAAATATGTCGTTACAAATAGGTAATGAGATTCTAAAAGACATTGATTCATACTATGGATTCATACATGAATTTATAAGCTAATTGGAACTGTAAACAGGGACAAGAGTAAGTCATACATACCCTCATATGTAATGAATACAATACGGGCCAGCAGTACGGTCCAAGTTCTGCTAGTATACTCTTAAAATGTCTATTGAAGCCTTAATAACAGCAGAACAATAAGAACAAAATAATGGTTGGCGGATTAATCGTAGAAACTTACGAGATTTAACAATCCCATTTGAATTTCCATATTATGAAAAAACTGCAATAAAAGCATATCTTCTTCTGTATTTTTACTATCCATTTGATTGTTGCTTACTTACAACTTTTATTATCTCGCGGCCTTTTTATTTGTGAGTTGTTTTGAAAGTTTAAAGTGCGAAACTCTCGCCAAAAATCTTTACGGAAAGATTTTTTTGTTTCTTACGAGTATTGTTCTTACGTGACAAGTATTTCTCACATGAATAGTTACAGAGACAGTACAGTGAGAAAAAAAAAACATCTGCTTATTTCCATTTATTGCATTTCTGTACCAATTTACATGATTCAAGTGAAAAGTTTCCCGTAGCGAGGGTTACAGAACATGGGCACAGATGTATTAAAATAATTCGTTGATTTTTTTTTGGCCACAGACTATGACAAAACGTAAACCATGGTAAAAAAAAATTATTTCAATAAAAATTATCTTTAGTAGTAAGATTGTAAAAATTATTAATGCGGTATTAATGAGGCGATCATGCTGGAAAAAATGTTATTTTCTGCTTTTGCTTACTATATAAAAAAGCTATCTTAAATATTTTTTAGAAATAATGTCAGTCACACCTAAAAAATTAGTAAAATTATTGTGAGTTCTACGAAAAATCTTCGAAAAGGAGGAAGAGAAACAAAACAAGTAAAAGTGCTATATTCGGCCGTGCCGAATCTTATATATATATCCCTTTACAACGTGTAGTCAGGCAATAACAATTGCTTGTATCACCATTCATCCCATATGAAATACGTTCATACATATAAAAAACATACATATCGATGCCTTACTTCCTCAACCTCGTATCTTAAAAAATTAAATTTTTCAGGATAGAAAAGAAAAACGGTTAATCTTTTCATACTTCGGTGTTTGGTTAAAAGTTTAAATGCAATTATTAAGGAATTGATTGTATTTATATATATTAGTAGTAATAATATACTAATCTTTTTTAGTTAAAGCATAAAACAATCGTTTGATATGAAAACGTCAAAACCGTATTTTTTAAGATACGAGGTTGAGGAAGTAAGGCATCGATATATAAAAACATCCTAATGTAAAATTATAAATTTACGTATGTATGTTCAAAAAAAAAAAATTATAAAAATTTTTAAAAAAATTAAAAAAAAATTAATAAAAAAATTATTAAAATATAAATAATAAATATAAAACAAAAAAAAAATATAAACAATATAAAAAATAAAAAAAAAAAAAAAATTTTAAAAATTAAAAAAAAATTTAAAAAGCTAAATTTAAAAAAAAAATTAATATATAAATAATAAATATAAAACAAAATAAAATTAAAACAAGTAAGAGCACTATATTCGGCTGTGCCGAATCTTTTATACCCACCACCAATTTTGTGTACATTTAAAGCACAATAATTATTATTTTGTTAATGGCTTTCTTTGTAGAGGGTGGTTAAATTTTAAATTTAAAACAGAGGCCGAATTACGGCACTCGAACGTGATCGAAATTTGAAAACTCTTATTAGAATCTATATACCTAAAGCATACTCGATCGTTCGAGTAAAATTTCGATCGATATCGAATGCCGTAATTCGGCCCCAGGTCTGTATAAAATGTTAGAACATCTATGAATGCCTTCTAAATTCGTTAAATGAGAAGCATTGCTGTTTATCGCGATAGTGTGGCAAAAAAACAGTCAACTTCGACTCATCATCGTGCCAAACAATTGAGCATCAGCAATGTTATTGAAAATTTGGACTATCGGATCGAGGTGTGCCGTTGAGGTCGCGGGGGCCATTTGGCCGATATTTTGTTCCATACATAATTGAACCATACAAATATTAACATTAAAAAAGAAATGATAATAATTTCCTAAATAATTTGTGTTTTATTCAAAATCAACATCGGCCCTTAAAATTTAACCACCCTTTATAACTTCGATATGCTGGTAAAATGTTTTCGTAAATTAAGTGTTTCAGTGAAAATGGGCGTTAAAGTAAGCGTGTCAATAAAATTTCTGCTAATAAATACAACTTAGATATTTCAATATAGTCCGTATTTCTTCCAAAATATTTATTCATTGAGATATTATAAGTATGAATTTGAAATAAAGCATTATATAGGATGTGGGCGTAACAGTGGGCGTGTCACCTAAATTTTCTGGCATAACAATAACATTGACTAGAAGGATTTCCGTAGCAAATTTTATCATCATACCTCTAATTTTGTCGGTTTTATAAATTTAAATTTCATTAACAGTAAATAACGTGGAAAGTGAGCGTTATAGTAGGTGTGTCGAAGTTATTTATGCTAATAAATACAACATAGATATTTCAATAAAGTCCTTTATTATTCGATTTAAAGAGAAATTATAAGAATTTAAGAGAAAACGTTGTATGGGAGGTTGGCGTGTCACATTTATTTTCCGTCAGAAGAAAGCCTTTGACCAAAAAGCAATTCCTGCAAAATTTCAGAATCGTAGATCTAAATTTGTCACTCTTATTAGGTTTAAAATTTTTAACATATTGGAAAATACACTGCGCGGTATAAATTTTCGTACATTTTGATCTCTAACTCCCTTCCTAATGCATGCATTTAGGCAATTTTTCTTTCTTCCTTATACTCCGATTTAGCCAATTTTCTATTCCAAACAAACCTTGTGTATAAGACATATTCTGGCAAAATTTGAGCCCACTAGCTTTTTCGATGGGACCTCTATCGTGCTTTTAACAGACGGACATACGGACGGATATAGCTAGATCGTCGTCAAATAAAACCCCGATTAAGAATATACATACCATTTTTTTGGTGGCGGATATAAAAACTCAAATACTTCAAAAAAACACATTACAAAAAAATTTGTTTAGCTCTTTTACTAAAATTTTGCAAAAAATATTTGACCTTGTGTCACAAAAATTGGTCTGCTGATCACGGTCGGATCGTAACGGGTATAAAATGGGGAGGAGAGGAGAGTTTTATCTACTAAATGGTGCTAATTTCTTTTTGTTACCTTATGTTCGCCTGAAGTTATGCTCTATTAAAAATGGGAATTTAGGAAAATTTTGACCTAAGTAAAAAAAAATTATCTCTAAACATTATAAACAATTTATTTTCATGTACTAATGGCTGACAAATTTTAAAATTATACAAAACTTATTTCGTTTGAAAATCTTTTAAAAGCAAAATGTTATAGAACTTTAAAAATCAAAATCTTACTAATAAATTTCCTGTTTTAGCAAAATTCTGAGCATGTCTATTTTGAATCACCCTGTGGCCCTTAAAATTTAACCACCCTTTGCAAAAGAATAGATAGATAAAAAAAAATTAGTTAAAATATGTATTTTAGATATTCAAATACTTATTTTAAATCTACTGATGCACATTTTTTTTAAATATTTTTAAATCTTAAACCTCATAAGACTGTGTGTACAACTATATGTAAAGTTGGGCACAAATCATTACTCTAGTTAATTTTTGTCAACAAACTTCGGTCATTTTCGTTTTCACAAACCCCTATAAAATTCCTTTGTAGTTTGTGCAAAAAAATGTTACTAGAGTCATCTAGTGTTCTACGTGATGTTAAGCAAAGACATCATCCTCAGTGTTTGCAAAATGTAGTGGCGCCTTCAACAGATGTCGCCATCTGCAATGAATAAATGCTAATGAATATGACTAATATATTTTTATAAAAATTTAAAAAAAAAGTGGGCGTGGCACATTTATTTTCCGTTATAACGAAGACTTTGACCAAAAAACCATGTCTGCAAAATTTCAGAACCGTACATATAGTTTTGTCAGTTTTATTACGTTTTAAACTTCAAATATACACTGAGCGGTATAAATTTTCGTACATTTTGACCTATAACTCCTTTTCTAATGCATAGATTTAAGCAATTTTTGGGGAGAAATATTCTTTTGACTCGAGAAATATATATTCGAAGTTTCATGACTCTACGTTTATGCGTTTGGACACAATTCCTTTTTTTTCGATGTTTGAAGGACACGGTTTTTTCGACCTACTCTTGCTTTACGAGCTATAACTCTCTTCCTAATATTCCGATATAGCCCATTTTCAATACCAAACAAACCTTGTCTATAAGAAAGATTCTGGCAAAATTTGAGCCCTTTAGCTTTTTCGGTGCGACCTCTATCGTGCTTTCAACAGACGGACAGACGGACAGACGGACGGACATAGCTAGATCGTCATCAAATCAAACCTCGATTCAGAATATATATACTTTATGGGGTCTAAAATGGATATTTCGATGTGTTACAAACGGAATGACAAAATGAATATACCCCCACCATTTTTTTGGTGGCGGGTATAAAAAGTAATAATAAAAATATAAATAATATAATATAAATAATATAAATAATATAAATAGTATAAATAATATAAATAATAAAAAATAAAAATAAAATACAAAAAAATTAAAAAAAAATATATAAAAAAAATAAAAAAAAAATTTATTTGGCTCAGCTGGGATTCGATGCCACGCTTACTCTAGCCAGTATACACGTTTGTATGTATGTATGTTGTTGTTGTAATGTTGTTTTTGTGAAAAAAAAATCGAGGTGGTCGTGGGTTTCTGCTCATAAGTATATCAGTTGTTTATGAACCGATGTTTCTGATTTTCAATACCGATCTACTCCCGAATACTTCTGATATTTTAATACCTCACCAGGGTCGAAGCGATGTCGGGGGCCTCAAAAAGTTGATTTCAACATACACACGGCCAGACATTCTTTTTGGGTCGGAAATTAAAATTGTAGAAATTTCACACGGAATGACAAACCTATATATACCCTTTTTCACTGTGTGAAGGGTATAAAAAGTGCAGAGTACATATTGTCATGTACTACTACAATGTACACTGTACCTCTTTGTTCCCTTGCCGAAAAAATTCGTCCGGTTGCCATTTAATTTCTCATGTGTGAAAGAGGGCTAAATAATTTTTTTTTTAATTTCAACGGTTTATCTCTAAAATATAAAATATAATAAAAAATATACTTCTTTTTGGAGATTTTGAAGTCACATTTAGCGAGTTTTGTTCAAATAGTTCATACATATATAAGATTGAATCCTTGAGATGTCTTGATTTAGTTTGTAAATTTTAGAAAAAATATCAAAGTAGTTTAAGGTGCTACTTATTTCCCAGTCTTGGCGGGAATAGGGCGCCAAAAAAGAACAAGAAATTGGATAATCCATTCGAGACTGACTGGTGAGTAATTCTTCTGGAAGAATTTTCGAGAATTCGATCATTAAGATCTTTATATGTTCGAAAACAAATTAATTTCCACATTATTTTTGCGTATTTCTTTGCCGATTAGTGTATGATTTGTTAAAAATAAATATCCGTAGAGGCATATGTATTGGGTCCGCCAAATAACTTTTTTTTTAAATTCTATAAAAAAAGTGTAGCTTTGGTTGTGTGGCACGTAGCGCCGTCCTGTTGAAACCAAATGTTGCCAATATCCTCCTCTTCAATTTTTGTGAACAAAAATTCGTTCAACATGGCCCGATAACGATCGCCATTGACCTCGGCCACTCCTTGCTCATTTTCGTAGAAAAATTGCCCAATTATACCTCTGGACCAAAATCCGCACCAAACTGTGACTCGTTTTCAATGTATACGTGCGGGTTTTCTGTGCCCCAAATGCGACAATTTTGCTTGTTTACATACCCGCCAAGATCAAAATGAGCTTCATCCGAAAATATGATTTTTTTTGGCAAAATCGGCCAAAGTAATGTCGCAATATTTCCCAGTGTTGCTCAAGCGTATACAGAACCATATTCGTTCAGCGAAAGGATAAAAATAATTATCTGTTGAAAAAAAACGTAAGATGGCGGAGCCTATATATAAATAATAACACAAATGTATGTCTAAAGGTTATCCGAAATATAAAAAAAAAATAGTTTTTTATATTTATAATATGGGAAAAACTGAGGCAGTCTCTACTCAAACCCTAGCAGATTATAGACAAGTTTTGCTAGTTTTCAATACTGATTTTCTCCAAAATATTTAAAAAATTTTGTTTTTGCATTTGGGTATGTCCATGGTATGTTGGCTTCAAAAAGTTGATCTCAACATATACATGGACATACAGTTGTCTATTAAAAGAAAAAAAAAATATTCTAAAAACTATATTCAAAACAAAGAAAACTTTAAACTACTTTTACTAAAAAATATCATTATCAAACAATAGATCTTTTATATAAATTAGTTTTAATGTTTTTTATTTTATTTAAAAAAAAAACAAAATATGTTAAATAAATTGTGCTTTTAATATAATTTTATTAAGTGTGAAAATGTAATAAAAGTACGTACTCAGGTATGAGTTGAATGGAGAAATGGTTTTATATAGTTTATGGTACAGTGTTGAGCTCACTTTATTATTGTTTCGTTGTTATTTCCATAGGTTATTCACTTTTTTATTTAAATTTTAATCTCTATTTCGAAATGGTTACTTTTTAAACTGAGTAAGTAACATCTACATAAATAAAAGCTATTAGAATTATGATAAAATGCTACTTCGTATTTAAAGCAACATAATTATATGCAAGATATTAAAATATTGCAAAATAATTTTATTCTACTATTTGGAAATTTTTGTGATCTAAGAGTTTTGTTTTTTTTTTTTTTAACTTATACCGTTAATATAAGTTAATTTAGAATTATTTATGAATTTTGATAATATTTACATATGTATGTATGTTTGTATGTATGTATGTATGTATGTATGTATGTATGTATGTATGTATGTATGTATGTATGTATGTATGTATGCATGTATGTATGTATGTATGTATGTATGAATGTATGTATATGTATGCAAACATAAATATTTGATATAAGTATTTGTGAATTACAGTAACCCTTCAAACAATTTATTTTCATTTTCTTATCCAAAAAGTGTTCCCGTTCATGAAGAAACGTCCCACTTCTACAATACTTACAAGATGATACTATTTAGTGACTTTCTTAGTTTCATATGTAGTACAATTCTTCGGTGACGAATTATTGTGTTTTTATGATATCGCTTTAGTATCATTTTCTTATCGAAAAAGTTGTATATTATCTATATATTAAAAATATTTCTTTTTAATATTCACTTAAATAATGACGACTTTTAACCTCCGAAGTTACATTAACGCTAAATAGCGTCTGATTTTTCTTCAATTAAACTGTTAATTGAAATAACTTTGATTTTGAAAAAATTCTTTAGTGCAAAAGTTAAGGGATCAAAGTTCAATAATAATATAATTTGTTTTTATAGTTTTGAATTAACCAAAAACTAAGATTTTAAGTACAGAAGACAGGTTATATTTTTATAGTTTTATTGTAGTGGGTTAATAACTAACAGACTATTTCGATAGTTAAAATTACAATAAAATTTATCAAAAGAAAGAGAAAAACACGAAAAACGTTTATTTTGTTTTTGCAAAGTATTTACTAACCAAAAAGTAACTTCTAATGCACAGTAAAAGTGTCATATTTATATTTGACTTAATAGTCACTATTTCGATAGTTTAAATTACAATAAAATTTAACTGAAGGAAGAGTAAAAATTAAAATCAATGTAATTTGTTGTTGTGAAATTGAACACTATACACTAGTTGTGTCGAAGTAGTGACTTATAAGACACAACTATCCAAAATTAAACTTTCATTTGCTGGCAGGGAAGTATTTAGTATAAAAGCATGCATGCCTATTTAAACAAAATTAGTTTAAAAGAAAAAAACACACACACTCGAAGCATAAAGAGTTTGTTTATTTGGACGCCAATCGTGTGGTTGATGACATTAAAAATATCATTCATACATCATTGCACACATTGTACATTGCAGTTGAGGAACAAGTCAAAAAATCTTTTTTTATACCCTTCACACAGTGAAAAAGGGTATACATATATAGGTTTGTCATTCCGTTTGTAATTTCTACAATTTTCATTTCCGACCCCATAAAGTATATATTTTCTGAAAGCTTATGAATAGGGGAGTCGATTAAGCCTGCCCGTCTGTCCGTGTGTTGGTTGAAATCAACTTTTAGAAGCAACTATGTCTTCCTCAGATCTGTATATGGTATCAATCTCTTGGAAATATCCAGGAATGAATCGCTATCGAAATTCAGCACAATCGCCCATTACTTTCTGAGATATGAGCAAAAAACCACGACCACCTCGTTTTTTTCACAATTACAACAACAACCTACATACATACATACATGTAGAAAACATACCAAAAAAAAAAAAAAATTACAAAAAAAATATATTAAAAATAAAAAAAAAATAATAAAAAAATTCCAAAAAAAAAATTAAAAAGAAATTAAAAAAATATTTAAAAAAATTTTTTTAAAACTTTTTAAAAAAATTTTTTAAGAAAATTTAAACAAAAATAATAAATATAAATAATATATTAAATAAAATAAAATTTTTTTGGCTCAGCTGGGATTCGATGCCACATTTATTCTAACCAGTATATACATATGTACGTATTTCATATGGAATGAATGGTGATACAAACAATTGTTATTGCATGACTACACGTTGTGAAGGGTATATAAGATTCGGCACGGCCGAATATAGCACTGTTACTTGTTTTTTTGTAAAATTATAAAATCTTTTAAATTAAAAAATTTATAAAAAAATAGAAAGCAACAAATAATGGCCAGTTTTAGTACTAAATCTTTAAGTTGCATTTAGTGGAAATAAAATAAATTTTATTGCATTGAAATCAATCGATAAATTCGTGTTTTATTCCCGTTAAGGTGAAAGTATAAACAAAGGAAACAAGTAGTTATGTTTTAATCAACGAGACTAACAATGAATAATCTAAAAATAATTTCGACTTTTGTTCTGAGTTTAATTCTCTTATAAGGAACCAAATATAATCTCCCATCATATTTTCAATCCATAGTCCCCGATAGCGTTGTCCCATGGTCTTAAGTTGTTGATGAAATCGTTCACCATGCTCGTCGATTACGGCACCAAGTTTATTTTAGTGACATTTTTACACCTAAAATTAGAAATTAAGAAAAACTAACAAACATGGATAAGAAAATTCATTTGATTAAGATTTACTGATTTTTGAATACTTTTCAAGCAAATCACAAACAATATCTTTGTAACTTTGACTCCTAATGTTCAATTGTCGAAATGAATTCCACGCAACTTTTTCATCTGGTAATATCAAGTCTAACAAGGCAGTGCTTAGAAAAAATTTTCTAATTTGAGGACCATCCAAAACTCCTTCACAAATTTTCGCAGATGAAAGATTTGGAAATATTGTTTTTAAATAAGCAAAGGCTCTATTCTTTTTGTCTAGTGCTTTAACAAAATTTTTAACTAAGCCAAGCTTTATATGAAGTGGTGGTAAGATTAGATTGTCCTTTTTATTCAATGCAGAATACTTTACATTATGTAGACCTAGGGTCATTTCGGATCTTATTTTCCAATCCTTTCTTATGAAGTGATTTTCACGATCTCGGCTATCCCAGAGGCATAGGATACAACAATACCTTGCATAGCCACCTTGGGGGCCGGTTAATATAGCAACGACTTTTAAGTCGCAACATAATTTCCAATTGTGCTGTTCAAAGTTCAAGTTTCTTAATAAAATGGCCATAGTTTCATATGTTTCTTTTAAATTAACGGCATGTGCAAAGGTATAGATGGCTTCTCGTTGCCTATATGTAGTCATAAGGGCCTTAAGGCTTTATTTGCTACTATCAATAAATAGCCGCGACTCACTTCGAAAATTTTTTTGGCCGAGCTTCTCAATAAGACCATTTATGTCATAACAAAAGCACACATTATCTTTTGTTGTATTAAAATTGACAGATGGCTTATGTCGGTTCCGGTATACCGTCATAGCTGCCAGATAAAATAGGGGTAAAATCGTCTAATTTTGGGGAAAAAATCGTCAAAATCGTCAAATGGTGTACTCAAATCGTCATTAAAACGTCAAAATAAAGAAACGCATTTTTCAAAACAATAAATTTTTTATTTAATGGATAACATAACAAACTTTTTAAATCTAGAGAGACCAGTGGTTTTATTAGACCCTTTAAAGTTAAGAACATGGCAATAAATATAATACAATTTAGAATTTATTTCGAAAAATAAATACAAAAAATAATAATTTGGCTGCATTTTTTTGGACTATTTGACAAATATTTATATAATTATTTAGGGTAGCTTTAGACAAGCGGAAGACGAGCACAACGCCAAAATAAACCACATCGTTTCTCTTTTCAGCCCATAAATTCATTTCTGGATCTGCAAACCAGTCTTCCTTAATTTTCTTCTTCTTGTTGGTTAAAACAACATTAAAATTTCATTTTAGCTACTACAAAGTTTTGTATAAAAAAATGGTTGAAACTTCTACTTACAGAGGAAGAGCTGCTACAATATTCATCATCTTGGTTCTCTATAGAAAATATAATGTTTGATTTTTAAGGTTTTAATGGATACTTAAAAAGAACTTACCATTTTTTCTAAGTATTAAAGCTACTAACTTGTCACTTATTTTCAAATAAATTTACTTAAAAAACTAAAATTGTTTTAAACGCGTTGCACAAATTTATATTTGCTCGTGTTGTAGGTAGGTATCAGTTGATAAAATGTGGCATTTACTATGTTAAAAATGTACAAAGTGGAAAAATTATCCACACAAACGCATTAAATAATGATAAATTTATCTCTTTCACTCTGTTCTATTATTAAAAACATAAAAACCCGTTACAAATTATTTTTACTTAATTTAAGGTTGATATAAAAGTAATAACAAAAGTTGCAAACTTGAATTTTTGAAAATCGTCAAAAACATAACATAAATCGTCAGATCGTCAACATGTAATTTTTAGCACGTAAAATCGTCAAAATGACGATAAATCGTCAAAACTGGCAGCTTTGTATACCGTTGAGTTGACGTCGTTTTGTAAGAAACTTCGCTCTCTTAAGCGAGATGCTAAAAGCTTCGATTTCTCTTTCGTTAGCTCGAGGTCTCTTATAAGTCTAATTAGATCAAGTTTATTGTAAAACTTCGGTCTTAGATCATCTGATGTAATGCACATGCTCGAAGACGACGCTTAGGGTAATGATAAAACGTTACTACGTGGAATATCACACGGACTTTCAAGGAGGAATATTGCGATTTAAAACCGGAAGTTCAAATCCACGGGCTAAATTGGTAGGGTAGGACTACTGCATATGTTTTCCAAAACCACTTTCAGTACTTAATCAAAAATAGGAATCATATTCATGGCTCGATGTTTCTCTCCAGAGTATAGGTTGTACAGTTTTCTTGTGTGTTCTGTAGGTGGAAAAAAAGTTGCATTAAGAAGAAGTATACCATGTATATATAAAAGTACTTACTGAAAGTTCGATGAAATAAGATAACTCGGCAATTATCACATGCTGAACTGGGTGTCCAGTATTGGTCAATGTTTTCTACCCCTATTTTAAAATAATCATCTTATCTCATTTTGTTTCTTGCTCATTTTTTTATTTTTATATTTTAAATAAACACGTGTCTTGCCCACATTCACTTGTTGAGTAATACTTATTGTACAAAGTGGTGCCGCGTACTGGTTTATACGCCCGCGGTAATCGCATCAGTATTAGTGCCCTTGTAGATGTGAGACGAAACTAGTACTTTTTTGAAAATCGAAAGCCTAAAGGACGAAAACCAATAAAAACTTTATTTTGTTACTTTTTAAGATTCCATCTAACTTCTAGACTTATTAACGTCGGAAAATAATTCAAAATTAATTTTTCATTTAAAAAAAAATCTTAAAATGTTTGACCTTTCACAAACTTTTGATAAAAAATATCAAAAGTGGGTACTTTCACTTTATCGAGAATAAAACACTAATTTATCCATGTTATCCATGGATTTTAATGCAATAAAAATTATTTTATTTCTACTAAATGCAAGTTTAAGATTTAGTACTAAAACTGGTAGTTATTTGTTGCTTTCTATTTTTTATAAGTTTTTCGATTTTAAAAATTTTATAATTAAAAAAAAAGAAGGACTTGTTCCTCAAGAACTAATGGGTTAACCAAGAAATTATATCGAAAAACTTAAATTTGGAGTTATTTAAAGTTTTAGGATTGCACAACAAAATCAAGTCTTCGCCAGCCCCTTCACAAATCTCATATTTTATAAAAAAAAAGTTTAAAAAACCTTACAATAGAATTCGAAATAATGATGATTTTTGCAGTTAGGTGACTATAGCGAAACAAAACAAGTAAAAGTGGTATATTCGGCTGCGCCGAATCTTATATACCCTTCACAACGTGTAGTCATGCAATAACAACTGTTTGTATCACCATTCATCCCATATGAAATACGTACATATGTATAAAAAACATACATATGTATATAAAAACATCCCAATGTAAAATTATAAATTGCAATTAATTTAATTTGAATTATAAAATTAAATAATAGAATAAATGAACTTAAGCCAAAATAAAAATGATTCACATAAAAATTTAATATAAATAATATAAAAAAAAATTTTTTTGGCTCAGCAGGTATTCGATGCCAGTCACTCTTACCAGTATACCACGTTTGTATGCAGGCCTGGGCAGTATTTGAAATACCTGTATTTGAAATACAGATACAAATTACAAATACGTATTTTGTATCTGTATTTGAAATACATGGTTTGAAAGTATTTTGTATTTCAAATACACAACTGAAAGGTATTTTGTATTTCAAATACACAACTGAAAAGTATTTTGTGTTTTGTATTTCAAAGTCATGTGGCTCAAAAACACATTTATACAAAATACATTTATTTTTTATACCAGCCACCAAAAAAATGGTGGGGGTATATTCATTTTGTCATTCCGTTTGTAACACATCGAAATATCCATTTTAGGCCCCATAAAGTATATATATTCTGAATCAGGGTTTGATTTGATGACGATCTAGCTATGTCCATCCGTCTGTCCGTCTGTTAAAAGAACAATAGAGATCGCACCGAAAAAGCTTTGGGGCTCAAATCAGAATCTTTCTTATAGACAAGGTTTGTTTGGTATTGAAAATGGGATAAATCGGAATATTAGGAAGAGAGTTATAGCTCGTAAAGCGAGAGTAGGTCGAAAAAACCGTGTCCTTCGAACATCGAATAAAACGCAATTGTGTCCAAACGCATTAACATACAGTCATGAAACTTCGAAAATATATTTCTCGAGTCAGAACAATATCTCTATCCAAAAATTGCTTACATCTAAGCATTAGAAAAGGAGTTATATATAAAAATGTACGAAAATTTATACCGCGCAGTGCATTTTTCAGTAATTTTAAATTTAAAACCTAATAAAACGGACAAAATTAGATGTACGATTCTGAAAATTTGCACACTTTGCTTTTTGGTGCCACGTTTCCGTTACGGAAAATCAATGTGCCACGCCCTTTTTAAGCCCACCTCCCATATAACGTTTTACCTAAAATTCATATAATTTCTCTATTAATAAAGATTTTTGAATAATAAAGGACTATATTGAAACATCTAAGTCGTACTCATTAGCAAAAATAACTTTGACACGCCTACTATAACGCCCACTTTTCACGTTATCTGCCGTTAATGAAATTTAAAAGCTCATAAAACCGACAAAATTAGAGGTATGATGATGAAATTTGCTACATATATCCTTCTAATTAATGTTATTGTTATGCCAAAAAATTTAGGTGGCACGCCTACCTCTCATATAACGGTTTATCTTAAATACATGTAATTTCTCTGTTGACAAAGTTTTTGGGAAAATAAATGACTATATTGAAATATCTTAGTTGTATTTATTAACAACAACTTTTTTGACATGCCTACTTTAACGCCCACTTTCACCAAAAGACTAAATTTACGAAAACATTTTACTATCATATCGAAGCCGATGTTGATTTTAAATTAAATACATACTATTAAAGAAATTATTATCATTTCATGTTATAATGATAATATTTGTATGGTTCAATTATGTATATAACAAAATATCGGCCGAATGCCCCCCCCCCATCCTTGGCGACACTCCTCTATCTGATGGTCCAAATTTTCCATTACAATATTTATACTCAATTGTTGGGCACGATGACGAGTAAAGGTTGACTGCTCTTTTGCCACACTATCGCAAAAACCAGCAATGGTTCCCATTCAACGAACTAAGAAGGCATTCACAGATTTTCTAACATTTTATACAGACCTGTTTTGCAGAAATTTAAATAATTTTTACAATTCTCCTGATTGTGGACGAATTTGAACGATTATGCTGACCAAAAGAATTACGAAGTGCACAAAATGCATTTTGATTTGAACGCCCATTTTCATAAAAAACCTGAAAAACTTTAAAGCGTTGCTCATTTGCGTATCTTTCCACGGATCAAATTGAGTAAGTTTGAGATTGAAAAATGTCAAATGAAATGCAGAAAACAAATTTTAAGTCTAGGTGTAGTTCACCTTCAACATGGGCCCTTAAAATTTAACCACCCTCTACAAAGAAAGTGATATATATTTTATTATAAAGAGATTATTCCATAGCGATTAACAAAATAATAAATATTGTGCTTTAAATGTACACAAAATTGGTGGTGGGTATAAAAGATTCGGCACAGCCGAGAGCACATAGTGCTCTTACTTGTTACAATTAATTTGAAAATAAGTTATATCAGACAAAAGCGAAAATCGCTAGAAACTATGACCATTTACACTACTATTCAGCTTTGAATTAATTCGTCTAAGGCGAATTCATTTACACTATTCAAATGAAAAGCTAGAGAGTTATTTTCCGAGGCATCTGAGATGTTTCAGCCACACATTAAGTCTTTTAGCCACAACAGATATGAATATTTTCATAAAAAGTTTTCGTGCCAGTAGGATTCACTACTTGGCAATTGCTAAATTAACTTTATTATGGAATTTATCCAGAATACCCAAATCAGCTGAAGTTATAAAAGATTGCCTCGGACATCAGTTAGTATATCCATGTCCCACAAGATGGAACTCTCTTTTCGATTCCATAGTACAGCTAATGAAAAGAAAATCAAAATTAAATGGATTATTTGTTAAGTTTGATAAGGCTAACACGTTCTCAGCTATAGAACTGCAGTACTTAGAGGAATTCATTGAAATATTGAAACCAATAGCTACGGCGTTGTACAACATACAGGGAAATAATTGCTATTATGGAAGAGTTCTGCCTACTTTAATGTCTGTAAAAACCAGATTAGATCGGCTGCAATGTTACAATTTGAGGCATTTCAGTTGTATTTCACAAAAACTAAGAGAGAGCGTTGAGAGAAGATATGTTAAGTTTTTCATGCTGGCACCTGAAGCAAATAGAGCCATATTGGCTTCATGTTTCTACCCAAGTTTTAAAATGTGTTGGCTGCCAGAAAACATAACTAGAAAACATCAGTAGATACCTTAGAAAAAAAAAATAACAAAAATCGTGAAGCAATGCTTGGATGCAGCAGAAGTAGTAGTAGTTGCAGTAAAAACGATGAAGATTTTATTGTTTTTGCCGAGAAGAACATGGGTCAACCTCGCACATCAAATTTCGAATTAGAGTTCATCCTAAATGATAAGAGCAAGGAGATTTCTGTTTTGGAAAACTATCCAAATACTAAAAATGCATTAAGAGAATTAAACAGTAGCTTGTGTTCCTCAGGGCCTGTATAAAGATTATTTTCCTTAGCTGGTTTTATAGATTCCCAACAAGAGGCTGTTATCTAGGGTGATCGATTCGGTTTTACAACCGGTGGAAAACCCGGGTTTTTACTCTTTCAGCTGGCGGTTTTTTCCAAATGTTAATTTTTCGAATGTCGAATACACCGGTTTTTTTACTCACAGAAGCCGGTTTTTTTTAGTTTTATGTTCACTAACCTTTGTAACCAAACGTACAATACTTTATTTATTATTAAAAAATTTCGAAAAATCGGAAAATTTTTTAAATAATCTTCCATTATATTGTAAGAAACTTATTTGTTTTTTCAAAAACAAATGTAAAATAAGAAAAATTATTAGGCTTAAATATTATTTGTTTTAAATGGAGAGCAGTTATTTTATACGTTGTTGTGCTTATAATTTGCTGTGACAATCAGCTGTTCAGTTAAGTTTTTTGACCAAATTATTGGACTTTGCAATACTTTTTGATCTCATTTTCGAATTTCATAATATTTTGCCTCTACGAAATCTAGCGACTTGTACTTGTACCCATAGCTTAACTAATATATCTAATAAAATATGACTTGTATACTAAAATAGTTTTGCACACAAAGGGTCATTATTACATCTTGCCTATAAAGTTGACTACCGTGACCAGTGAAGTGACTTTTTTATATTTTTCATTATTAAAACCTCCTTGTAACAATTTTTTTTAAATGGCAGTACCAGAGCAAATACTGGTTATTTTTAACAAATAAATTTAGTTCTTAAAAATGTAGTGGCAAGAATGTAAATTTATAAATTTTATTTACAAAACGAAATAAAATTTTTGATGGTAAAAGTTCGAAGTAGAAAAAAATATAAATCACAATTTAGTGGCATTTTTAAATTTATCAACCTAACCTTAAAAGTTCAAGGTAATTGAAGCATAAACTTAACTTTTCGGTCACTTTTAGGTTAAAAGTGTCTGCCCTTTAACATCTTTATTTTATATAACGGCATTTTATAATAATGCCATTAAATGTGTGTCAACTTAAAATGCAATTAAACAATAGAACAAACTAGTTAATGCCTATATATGTATCTGTGTCATGGATATAAGAAAAAATTATATTTTATGTATTCGACCGGTTAACCGGTTTTTTCTAAATTTTCAAAAGAGCAACCGGTTTTTTATAAATTCTAAATTTCAAACTATTTGAAAACCGGTTTCTTAAAAATGTCGAATAATTGATCACCCTACTGTTATCTGATGATTCTTTAAAAAATCTAGTTTTTATTAAAGGAAATACCTGTTTTATTGAATAAGTTTTTTATTTACTAACTATTAAATTCTAAATATGCTTTTTTTACTTACTTCCCCCACTTGACGCGAGAGAATTAACGCAAATTTACAAAATAAGTCTTTCAAATGTAAAAAGTAAATGAACTCTTTACCAGTGTTGCCAATTTAGCTATTTTATGGCTAGATTTAGCTATTTTTGAACACGCTTAGCTGGGAAAATCTGCTTTTAGCTATAAGCCGTTTTTTTAGCCATTCCTAGATATTTTTTAGCCATTTTTTGTTTTTTAGCTTTTAAGTGTGGTTGTTGTTTCGTTTCCTAAATAGTGAAAAACGCTTCTATAAAACAATGTTTTTTTTAATTACTAAAAATTGCATCGGTGGGAACCTCTTTAAAATATTACATAAACAAACAAACAATCAATCAGTAAAAAAACCAACCAAGCATGTGTATTTAATAAATAAATAAATAAAAAAATAAATTTAAGAAAAATAAACAAAATTTTCCCAGAAGTTTATGAAGGAATGATTATCCCACACAAAATTTATAGAATAGATTACAGAAGTTAAAAAGTTTTTGTAAATATTTTAAATGTGAAATTAATGCAAAATTATATGATTTAACTGTTCACTCTGAAACAAATAAATGGTATCGGATATACATATTATAAAGACCAAGCCTTTACCTTTAATTCCAGTGAATTTTAAGCTACAACAGCAGGAGGATACATTAGCTATGTAAAAGGGTTTTCAATAAGAGTGATATGATTTCTTTAAAAAAAACAGACTTATTGTTACGGAAGTTGTATGTCATGAATGGCACGTTCAATATTGACTTGTAAAGATTGAAGAGAGTTTGGTTTATTTCGAAAGACCAATATTTTATTTTTTCTATATACTTTTTTTAAGATACGGCTTAAAAAGGTTTGATAAATGTTGTTATCAATATGATGTACCACATAATTATCTTAAATTGATAGGATCTAAAGAAAGTTAAGATGACAATGACAATAATAGCGAGCTAGATGCTGATGATAATTGGTCCTTTTAACACCATTATAACAATTCTTGTACTTTATAACTAGTCAAAGATATATAGAGTATGTATATTACAAACGGTCTTAAATGTTATTATTTTTCTCTAAAATAAATTTTTCTTATTTTTTCATTAAAATATTGAAAACTTTCTATTTAAAACATTTAGCCATTTTTTAGCTTTTTTATACCCTTCACACAGTGAGAAAGGGTATATAAAGGTTTGTCATTCCCTGTGAAATTTCTACAATTTCCATTTCCGACCCCATAAAGTATATATTTTCTGAAAGCTTATGAATAGGGGAGTCGATTAAGCTCTGTCAGTCTGTCCGTCTGTCCGTGTGTATGTTGAAATCAACTTTTTGAAGCCCCTCGACATCGCTTGGACCCGGGTGAGGTATTAAAATATCAGAAATATTCGGGAGTAGATCGGTATTGAAAATCAGAAACATCGATATATAAACAACTGAGATATGAGCAAAACCCCACGACCACCTCGATTTTTTTTTACAAAAACAACATTACAACAACAACATACATACATACAAACGTGTATATGGTTAGAGAAAACGTGGCATCGAATCCCAGCTGAGCCAAAAAAAAATTTTTTTTATATATATGTTTATATTTTTTTTTTTTTTTTTTTTTTGTTTTATATTTATTATATATATTTTAATTATTATACCCTTCACACAGTGAAAAAGGGTATATATAGGTTTGTCATTCCGTGTGAAATTTCTACAATTTTCATTTCCGACCCCATAAAGTATATATTTTCTGAAAGCTTATGAATAGAGGAGTCGATTAAGCCCTGACCGTCTGTCCGTCTGTCCGTGTGTATGTTGAAATCAACTTTTTGAAGCCCCCCGACATAGGTTGGACCCGGGTAAGGTATTAAAATATCAGAAATATTCGGGAGTAGATCGGTATTGAAAATCAGAAACTTCGGTACATAAACAACTGAGATATGAGCAAAAACCCACGACCACCTCGATTTTCTTTTCATAAAAACAACATTACAACAACAACATACATACATACAAACGTGTATACTGGTTAGAGAAAACGTGGCATCGAATCCCAGCTGAGGCAAAAAAATTTTTTTTTAAATTTTTTTAAAATTTTTTTTTTTAATTTTTTTTTTATTTTTTTTTTATTTTTTATTTAATATATTATATATATTTTTATTATTATTTTTTTTTATTTTTTTTTTTTTAATTTTTTTTTATTTTTTTTTTGTTTTATATATATTATATATGTATATAATAATTTTTTTTTTTTTAATTTTTTTTTTTAATTTTTTTTTTTTAAATTTTTTTTTTATTTTTTATTTTTTTTTTTGTTTTTTTTAACATACATACGTGAATTTACTGTTATTGCATGACTACACGTTGTGAAGGGTATATAAGATTCGGCACGGCCGAATATAGCGCTTTTACTTGTTTTTTTTTTAATTTTTGTTAAAATTTTTTTTTTCAAATTTTTTTTTTATTTAGAATACAGACGTAAATTTATAATTTTACAATGGGAGGTTTTTATATATGTATGTATGTTTTTTATATGTATGTACGTATTGCATATGAGATGAATGGTGATACAAACTACTGTTATTGCATGACTACACGTTTTGAAGGGTATATAAGATTCGGCATGGCCGAATATAGCGCTCTTACTTGTTTTTAGCTAGTTTCTAGCCATTTTTTTCCAGAATTTTAGCCATTTTTGCTAATCAAGTTCTGGCATCATTGCTCTTTACTAATGAAAATTTAACACTTTAACAATTTTATTGTTTAAATTGTGTATGATATGTACGTACGTACCATATCTGTTAAGTAATGATTACTTATCGTAATAATTAGTAATTAAATTATTTTTTTTTTAAGTTGAAGTAATAATTATATTACGATTATTTTCAGATTCGCACGATTACTAATTAATTAGGATTACAGATATCCAAAAGTAATCATGATTATTTAGGATTACGAGAAAATAATCAAAAGTAATCAAAAAATAATTCGACTACTTTCAAGGATTATTTTCTATTATTTTTTTTATTTAGCGAAATTATGGCAATACTGTCACAAATACATTTTTCTTCATGAAATTCTACCATTATTTAATTAGTTGTTTTTGTTTTTTTTCATTTTTGTTATTATTATTGTTGGCAAAAATATGATTTACTAAGGAATGCATTTATCGTCTTCAGTTTCAGTTGAACGACTGTTTTCTTTTGCCGGGATCGTCAACAGTCTAAGGCGGCAATCTTTGTCTGATTTTTCTTTTGAAAAATGTGTTGTAATTAAGGCCAATTGCAAATATATGTAAATTATAAAACTTTTTTTTTGGGAAGTGAATGTATTCTGAATGAATTTGTTTCTCATTATTATTTTTTTCACGTATTTTTCCTTTTTTTGTTCATTTTTCAATTAAAATGTATATGTATAACATGCTGTAAATTCAAAATTTTTAAAAAATAATCAAATATAATCAAAAATATTCTGAAAGTAGTCAATTCTTTTTTGGATTACTTTTGATTATTTTTGATTTTTTTTCTAGTAATCCTAAACATACATGGGCATACTGCATTACTTTTTTACTGCAGCAAGCATTTCAGTAATCAGTAAATGCTTACTGGTAATGAAAATTATATTTATTTTTACTGATTACTGGAAAAAAAATCAGTAATCAGTAAACTTTACTGATTACTGGAAAAAATTTCAGTATTCAGTAACTTTTACTGATTACTGAAAAAAATGTCAGTAATCAGTAAAGTTTACTGAATACTGAAAAAAATTTCAGTAATCAGTAAATTTTACTGAATACTGAAAAAAATTTCAGTAATCAGTAAAATTTAAAAATTGAGTCACGATTACGTATTTTTTTTTTTTTACAAGCTCAAAGCTTTGCGGGTTCAGCACAAGAAATATTTGTAAATTTAAATTGTTGAATAAAAATAAAAGATTTAATATGTTGTTGGCTTTTCTTAATACAAGCATTTCAAAATTTGTATCACTGAGTTTTTGTGTTTTGGAACGATTCACAATCCCAGCGAAAGAAAACAATCTTTCTACAGGAGCAGACGAAGGCAAAGGAGTATTGTATTTCAAAAACACGTTTTTAATAGCACTGCGATTATGCAGACAATTTATGCTAGTGTGTTGTTCGGCCAGGTGCAAAATTGGTTTCTGGAGATAGTTTGCCAAGTCACCTGAATTAATAGTTATGCCCGCATCTGTTTAAGAAAATATGATAAGAATGTGAGTAATAAATACAAAAATTTATTAACGTTTATTGAGTACGAAAATTCTTAGTTTAATAATTCTTGTTTTTTTTTTTTTTTTGTATAGGTAGTAAAAACCTCCCGATACTGCATTCTTATCAGTAATCAGTAAAATTTAATGATTACCTATTTGTTTCAGTATTCAGTAAAATTTACTGATTACTGTCATTTCTTTCAGTATTCAGTAAACTTTACTGATTACTGAATTTTTTTTTCAGTAATCAGTAAAATTTACTGAATACTGAAATTTTTTTTCAGTAATCAGTAAAATTTACTGAGTACTGATTTTTTTTCAGTAATCAGTAAAAATATACTGGTAATGAAAATTCAAGTGCAGTACCAGTAAAAAAAAATACTGAAGAAGTACTGGTACTGCAAAGTGCCCATGTATGATCCTAAATAATCTTGATTACTTTTGGATTATTTGTAATCATAATCAATTAATAATCAAGAATTGTTCAAAAGGGAATTATGTAATCAATACCATTATTTTTAAAATGTAATCTAATTGATTACTAATCGTAGTCCAAATTTAACACCTCTGATACGTACTTACTTATATAATAAGTAAATAAAATACTGGGTGGGCAACTAAGTAATTGCGGAATACTTTTATATATATATATATATATATATATAACTTAGTTTTATTACACTTATATGAAATAAAATATTTAAACAGAACTAAGAAAAGATACATATTTATGTATGCATATATGTAAATTTTTATGAGATCGAAATTCAAAAAATATTTGTATTTTGTATCTGTATTTTGTATTTGAAATACAGAGCTTAAAAGTATTTATATTTTGTATTTGAAATGCACAACTTGAAAGTATTTGTATTTGAAATACATCAAGGCATCTATTTTGCCCAGCCCTGTTTGTATGTGTTGTATGTTAAAATTAAAAAAAAAAAATATATAAAAAATATCTGTGTGTGTGTTTGTGTTAGCTATAGACTCCGTAACTGTAAAACCGATCGGACTCAAACTTTGGCAAGTCGTTGTACACATTCCAGGGAGTAGGTGGTAAAAAGTGGGTTGGGCCACGCCCATAAAATTAGTTATCATTTTTAGCTACTTGCACTTGACCGATTTTTCAGAAACTTTGCACACATATTGAGCTATCATGACTATATAATTTCATGATTAGAAAAGTGGGCGGGGCCACGCCCATAAAAAAATTCTAATTTTGAGGTACTTGCAGTGAACAGATTATTCTAAAACCTTGCACACATATTGAGCTGTTATAACTATACAGTTTCGTAATAAGAGAAGTGGGCAGTGCCACGAATATAAAAAAAGTTACAATTTTTAACTTCTTGCACTTGACCGATTTTTCTGAAACTTTGCACACATATTGAACTCTCATGATTATACAATTTCATGATTGGAAAAGTGGGCAGTGCCACGCCCATAAAAAAAGTATAATTTTCAGCTACTTGAACCTCACAGATTTTTCTGAAACTTTGCACACATATTGAGCTGTCATGACTATACAGTTTCGTTAAAAAAGTTACAATTTTTAGCCTTGCACTTGATATTCAATGAAAATTCAGAATGCATTTTTATTTATTAAGGGGCGTAGCAACGCGCGCCGGGATTAGCTATTAATATATAAAATTAAAAAAATATATAAAAAAAAATTATATATAAAAAAATAATTTTAAACAAATTTTTATTGGCTCAGCTGGTATTCGACGCCACGTTTACTTTCTTCAGTATACCACGTTTGTATGTATGTATGTTGTTGTTTTATGTTGTTGTTGTGAAAAAAACGAGGTGGTCGTGGTTTTTTGCTCATATCTCAGTTGATTATGTACCGATGTTTCTGATTTTCAATACCGATCTACTCCCGAATATTTCTGATATTTTAATACCTCACCCGGGTCCAGGCTTCAAAAAGTTGATTTCAACATACAGACGGACGACAGACAGACAGAGCTTAATCGACTCCCCTATTAATAAGCTTTCAGAAAATATATGCTTTATGGAAATAAAAATTGTATAAATTTCCAACGGAACGACAAACCTACTTATATACTATAACCTTCTTCACTGTCATGTGAAGGGTATAAAAATTAAACCCCCTTTAACTCCATCAATATTGGTATGATAGAAAAGGACCTGAACAGTAGAATACAGTCAAACATGAAAAGTTAAGATGACATACTAAGCAAAATGCCAAATAATTGTTTATCAATCCCATCAATATGGGTATCAAACAAAAAAACCTGAGTAGTTGAATCATGGTGAAGGGTATTATCAGATTCGGCAGATCCTAAAATAGTACACACAAATAAACGTACGTACGTACGTTAGATATAATGATGGCAGAAACTTTGAGGGCGATTGTGCTGGAACTCAATAGCGGTTTTCTTTCCAATATTTCTATAAGATAAATGCCACCCACATACAGGTTTGTGCAACCTGTGGTTGCTTCTAAAAATTAATTTCAACCAACACATGGACAGCCTTATATTGCTTAGTCGACTCTTTCACTTTTAATATTTAAGAAAATATGTATTATTATTATATATAAATATAATATATTATATTATTAATATTATAGAAATTACAAACGGAATGTCAAAGCTATATATATATATACATACATATACATATGTATACCCTTCGTACCACAGGTGAAAAACTTCATTCAAATAAAGCGTTCGTATTGTGTAAACATCACTGTAGTTATATAATAACGATATTGTTTTGTGAACATATTATTTTTCTTAGTGCTCTCCTCCAAATAAAACAGTTTTATATATTTGTTCTTAATTAATATTCTGGTGAAATTTAGGCACGTATGTATTAAATTAATTCAGATACATTTGCTGTCGTCTTTAAAATACATTTACACAAACATTTTGTTAATAAAATATACGTATAAAATTTGTTTTCAACCAACACCATTTGTTCTTTAACTCGTGAATATAACACAATAAGACTTACTGCCTGTTCAACGATGTCGAAAGAAAACACAAGCAAACTTTCATTCGTACAAATACGTTGAAAACAAAAACAAATTTTTAGTTTTTGTTGTTGTTTTCAATATATTTGTACGAATGAAAGTTCGCTTGTGTTTTCTTTCGACATCGTTGAACATGCAGTTAATGACAGGCCGGCATATGTTATTTTTATTTTATTTTCGGTATAACAAATCACGACTTGTATTGACATACACACAAATAGTTGTTAACTATTGTTACAGACATGCATACGTACAAATATGTACTAGCTATACAAATTAGCGTTTACTTATACATACAAACTGGCCGTCAAAACCGTTACAACTGTCTTAAGTCACATATCGTCATCTTAAAGACCTAATAACCTTTCTGCAAAAATTTAAAAACTAAGTTTTTTGTGGATTTTTATTCCCTACATCTAAAAGCATATGTGCGCAAAATTTTGAACATCTTATATTAAGAATGACCAAGTTATTACCAAATTACCAAATAACTTATCAGCAAATGTACAATTTTCGAAAACCAATTAACCTAAGTACTGTTTATTTGTGAATATTTTTTTTTAATATAAAGGGTCCGCCATCTAACGTTTTTTTTAACTAGTGCTTATTTCATGAATAGTAACACTTAGCTTATGTCTCGAAAAGCAAGAAGTGGCCGTTACAGTCAATGGCGATCGTTATCGGGCCATGTTGAACGAATTTTTGTTCACAAAAATTTAAGGACGGTGCTACGTGCCACACAGCCGAAACTACACTTGATGTTTTGCGCCCTGTTTCAAAAAAAAAAAAAAAGTTATTTGGGACCCTTTAGTAAAGATAACTTTTTATTTAATCATTAATATTACAATAAATAAAAATTAATTTCTATATAAAAACAATTTTAACTGTTGTTAAAAATCTTTATCCATAGAACATAAATTTTGACAGTTTTTGTACTATGACCGCGACAAATTTTACGTCAGTTAACTTTTATGTGTTTTAATTTTTTTTACGAACTATTGATTGGAGTGTAGAAAAAAATCTACAATACTATTGTAATTTTTATATGTATAGTAATTAACTTGAAATCTAAATTTTGAATTTGAAAATAGTTGACACAAAAAATCATAAGGAAAATGGAAATTAAGTTTTTTATTTAAAAAGCAAGAAATTATTATCAAATGTCTTAATTATTTAATGAATATTTTTTTTTGCAAACATTTTATTATTGGAAAACAATTTATTACCGTAATAATTAGTAATACTATCGTTACAGAATATTTTGTTTTGTGTTTTGTAGGATTTCAGAATTAGGTATAATCCGGAAGAACTTTTCAATATAATTTAATTTGTATTCCTAAGAAGCAGCTTAATTTCATTATAGCCATCTACCCATCATTACATCTATAATTCTCAGACGCTCCAAACTCTCATTAACTACTTAGTGGGTATTGCAACTGTTTTTATTTTTTGAAACCATGAGGACATAAACCAAAATTTTGAAAGGAGAAATTGTGGGAAAAAATAATTCTCTTCAACATAAACCTTTACCCGGTTTTATATATCGACTTTTTCAGTGAAAGATTAAATTTAAATAATAAAAAATATTTAGATTCTCTACATATTAACAATTTCTACAAACTTAACTTAATCTGTAACGGAAATCAAACATCTACATTTCTTAAATCTATGCATTAAAAATGGAGTTATAGATAAAAATGTACGAAAATTTATACCGTGCAGTGTATTTTTCAGTATATTTTAAATTTAAAACCTAATAAAAAGGACAAAATTAGATGTACGATTCTGAAATTTTGCACACTTTGCTTTTTGGTGAGAGGCTTTTCTGTAACGGAAAATCAATGTGGCACGCCCACCTCCCATATAACGTTTTACCTAAAATTCATATAATTTTTCTATAAATAAAGATTTTGAAATAATAAAGGTATATATTGAAATATCTAAGCTGTATTCATTAGCAAAAACAACTTTGACACGCCTACTATAACGCCCACTTTTCACGTTATCTACCGTTAATGAAATTTAAAAGCTCATAAAACAGACAAAATTAGAGGAATGATGATGAAATTTGCTACATATATCCTTCTAATCAATGTAATTGTTGTGCCAGAAATTTTAGGTGACACGCCCACTTTAACGCCTACCTCCCATATAACGATTTATTTTAAATTCATGTAATTTCTCTATTGACAAGGTTTTTGGGAAAATAAAGGACTATATTGAAATATCTTAGTTCTATTTATTAGCAGAAACTTTATTGACACGCCTACGTTAACGCCCACTTTCACTAAAAGAATAAATTTACGAAAACATTTTACTATCATATCGAAGTTATTAAGGGTGGGTAAATTTTTAGGGCCCATGTTGATTTTAAATAAATCACAAATTATTTAAGAAATTATTATCATTTCTTCATATAATGATAATATTTGTATGGTTCAATTACGTATATAACAAAATATCGGCCGAATGGGGGGCATCCTTGGCGACACTCCTCTATCTGATGGTCCAAATTTTCAATGATAATGTTGATGCTCAATTGTTGGGCATGATGATGAGTCGAGGTTGACTGCTCTTTTGCCACACTATCGCGAAAAACAGCAATGTTTTCCGTTCAACGAACTAAGAAGGCATTCACAGATGTTTTCACATTTTATACAGACCTGTTTTGCTAAAATTTAAATATTGTTTTTACAATTCTCCCGATTGTGGACGAATTTGAACGATTATGTTGACCAAAAGAATTACGAAGTGCACAAAATGCATTTTGATTTGAACGCCCATTTTCATAAAAAACCTGAAAAACTTTAAAGCGTTGCTCATTTGCGTATCTTTCCACGGATCAAATTGAGTAAGTTTGAGATTGAGAAATGTCAAATGAAATGCAGAAAACAAATTTAAAGTCTAGGTGTAGTTTACCTTCAACATGGGCCCTTAAAATTTAACCACCCTCTACAAAGAAAGTGATACATATTTTATTATAAACATTAACAAAATAATAAATATTGTGCTTTAAATGTACACAAAATTGGTGGCGGGTATAAAAGATTCGGCACAGCCAAAGATAGTGCTCTTACTTGTTTTAGTTTTATTTATGTGTTTCTCTTCCAATAATTTTATTTAAAACTGGTTTAATTTCATTTCTATATTAAGCTATCTAAATTCCATATTTACTTTTCTTCTTGTTACTTTTTTATTTTTTTTTCAGAATATTCTTTTAACTTTATTGGGGTTAAGTTTTATTTTAGAGCGGTTGTTCGTATTTAAAATTGCTATAAATTAGAGTCTTTTCTCATACATATTTTTACACCATGAAAACACTTTTCATAAAAAAATTGGGACAATTTTTCTCTTTTCACGTTGGGTTCATTTTTCATTTCGTTACATAATTTTGTGTCCATTTCTTTAATTTTTTCATTTTGCTCCGAGTTTTGATTTTGAAAACTGCCCTAAGATTCCTAGTTAATAAAGAGCAGAGATCTACAACGAATAATCATGAAGTAAGTAAACTTAAATCAGGATAAATTTTTCCGTTGATTAATGCGCATTCCTACTTATTGAAAAGTCTTCACTACTCATACTCACTTTTAAGTTTAAGGTACTTATAGTACTCTTATTCAGCAACACGTATGACTCGGTTCATTGCTATCGTCGTTCACGCAAGATAAAAAGGCGATAAAAAGCAAGTATGACTTTATACTTATTATGAAGTTGTGTGTTTGCACTAGGCTTGCCAGATAACAATTTCACATTCACCATAATAATAGTGAATTGTTAAGAAAACTAGACAATTTAAACTTAACAAAATAATACAAAAACAAGTAAGAGTGCTACATTCGGCCGTGCCGAATCTGATAATACCCTTCACCATCATGTACATAGATATAATATCACATCATAGCTTAACCTTTATTTCATGTTATACGCCATTTCTATTTATTATTTCCGACGCCATTCTCGATTTTGAATTCTTACGTAGTTAACTGTATTCTACTAGTCAAGCCCTTTAATTTAATACCTATTTGATTAGGGTAAAAAAAATTTTCGTCATTTTCTTGGATTTTACATGTTTTAATAATTTATTGAATTCTACTGATCAAGCGCTTTTATTTGATACCAATAATGTGGGGGTTGAAGGAATAACATTTTAAAAAACCCGATTTGGTTCAAATATAAACTTACTAGCATATAACCCGCTACTTCGATAGCGCAGTTCTTACTATTTATTGAATACGTAAAAATACGAGGAGTTCAATAAAAATGCGAAAAGGCTTTTTTGTGTCGCAAATATCATTTTAATTCTCAACTTGAATCAGTAATCCTTTATTTCACAATTTTATAAACGTAGAAAATACAAAAAGTCCCAATAAAATTCTGAAAAGTACCTTTTTGGTCGTCCATAACATTTTCAGTCTCACCTTGTATCAATACTCACTAATTTCAAACTTCTAGCTTCGCAAACGTTGAAAATACAAAAAGTGCCATAAAAATTGAAAAAGAGTACCTTTTTGGTCGCCTATAACATTTTTAGTCTCACCTGGAATCAATAGTCCTTGATTGTACAATCCTATCTTCATAAACGTAGAAATTGCAAAAAGTACCATAAAAATTCAAAAAAGTACCTTTTTGGTCGACCATAACACTTTTAGTCTCTCCTTGTATCAATAGTCACTAATTTGAAAATTCTATCTTCGCAAGCGTTGAAAATGCAAAAAGTACCATAAAAATAAAAAAGGACCTTTTTGATCGCCCATAACATTTCTAGCCTCACCTTGAATCAATAGTCCTTGATTGTACAGTCATATCTTCGTTAACGTAGAAAATACAAAAAAGTACCTTCTTGGTCGCCCATAACATTTTCAGTCTCACCTTGTATCAATAGTCACTAATTTCAAAATTCTAGCTTCGCAAACGTTGAAAATACAGAAAGTACCATAAAAATAAAAAAGGACCTTTTTGATCGCCCACAACATTTCTAGTCTCACCTGGAATCAATAGTCCTTGATTGTACAGTCATATCTTCGTTAACGTAGAAAATACAAAAAGTACCATGAAAATTCAAAAAGTACCTTTTTGGTTGACCATAACATTTTTAGTCTCTCCTTGTATCAATAGTCACTAATTTCAAAATTCTAGCTTAGCAAACGTTGAAAATGCAAAAAGTACCATAAAAATCCAGAAAAATAATTTTGTGGTCGCGCACAACATTTTTAGTCTCACCTGGAATCAATAGTCCTTGATTGTACAATCGTACCTTTATAAACGTAGAAAATACAAAAAGTACCATAAAAATTAAAAAAGTACCTTTTTGTTCACCCATAACATTTTTAGTCTTCCATGCAATCAATAGTCCTTTAGTTAACAATTCTACCTTCATAAACGTAAAATATACAAAAAGTACCATAGAAATGCGAAAAAGTACATTTTTGGTTCCAAGTTTAAAATGTTAAAATATCTATGTAACAAAATATTTAAATAGACATGATTTAAAGTCAGTAAATCTACTATTTTTTGCATAAAAGTAATTATGTTCTAAAAAGTACCAAACTCTTTTCCCGATTTTTCCCCTTTCTACCCTGTTATGAATTTTTACTAAATTACATAATTTTTTAAATTCTGGTGAAATTCCAATTAAAAATTTTGTGAAAATTGGCTGTCTAATTAGGAATAACATACATTTTCCGTAATTTCCCCCTTTTTGATACCTTTTTTGTTCCCAAAAAAGTTTCCACAAATTTCACCTAAATAATTGTCCATATTCTAAATATTAGGAAATAATAATTATCATATTTTGTTCCATTGAATAATATTAGAAAAGTTTCTTCTAAAAAAAAGTACCAAAAAAAGGGACAATTTTTACCCCTTATACATGTGAATTTAAAAAAAGTGCCGAATTCCTATTAATATTTTTTTCGGATTACTTAAAACAGTTTAAACTTTTTTTCCTAGCTTCATGGTTTGGAAGTTACACAGGGTACCAAAAAAGTACAAAAAATATTCGTGAAAATTTTTGAATAGAGCAGGCTCTAATTGGTAAAGTTAATTTTTTTTCTAAAATATTTGTATATTCCAAAAATTTACAAACTAAAAGCAAATTTTTTCAGCTTCTAGACAACCGAGAGAGTCAATATAAACACTATAAAAAAAATTAAAATTCATGTTGGCCGCCACACAAAATGGCTGTCAATAAATTTATATATGAGTCAAATCTGGTATTTTAAATTGTAACTTCTTGAACCCCCGAAATATTGGTATCAAATAAAGTGGCTTGACCAGTAATTTTAAATAAATGTAAAATGCAAAATGGCGTTTAAAACAAAGTGGTTTTCTAATTTCTAATTTTTTTAACTCCATCAATATGGGTATCAAATGAAAGGGCTTGACTAGTAGAATAAAGTCAACTACGTAAAAATTCAAAATCAAGAATGGCGTCGGAAATAATAAGGAAAAATGGCGTATGACATTAAATATAGGTTAAGCTACGATGTGGGATCTTACATATGTACATGATGGTGAAGGGTATCATCAGATTCGTCACGGCCGATTATAGTACTCTTACTTGTTAACCTTAACTTTATAGGCAAGTTGTACTAATGACCCTTTGTGTGTTACACTATTTTAGTATACAAGCCAACTATCAGAAATATTAGTTAAGCTATGTGTAGCATTTAGTATAAGTCGATAGATTTTGTTGAAGCAAAATAATTTGAAATTCACTCCGTATGTAAGAAGAAGTGAGCAAAAGATATTGTGAGCTTTTTAGCGCTCACACTATTAGTGAAAAGTAGAATCAAAGTAAAATAATTCAAAAACAAGTAAAAGTGCTATATTCGGCCGTGTCGAATCTTAAATACCCTTCACAACGTGTAGTCATGCAATAATAATAGTTTGTATCACCATTCATCTCATATGAAATACGTACATACATATATAAAAACATTCCATTGTAAAATTAAAAAATGAGTTTAAGTATGTATGTGTTTCCAAAAAAAAAAAAAAAATACAAAAAAAAATAAAAAAATAAATATTAAAAACAAAACCAATAAAAAAAATTAAAATTAAAAATAATAAAATATATTAAAAAAAAAATAATAAAAATATAACTAATATATAAAATAAAAAAATAACATCAAATAAAAAATTTTTTTTTGGCTCATTTGGGATTCGATGCCATGTTTACTCTAACCAGTATATATGTATGTTGTTGTTGTAATTGTGAAAAAAACGAGGTGGTCGTGGTTTTTGGCTCATATCTCAGAAAGTTATGGGGCGATTGTGCTGAATTTTAATATCGATTCACTCCCGGATATTTCCAAGAGATTGATACCATACTCAGATCTGAGGAACATATTGTTGCTTCTAAAAGTTGATTTCAACCAACACACGGACAGACGGTCAGGGCTTAATCGACTCCTCTATTAATAAGCTTTCAGAAAATAAATACTTTATGGGTTCGAAAATGAAAATTGTAGAAATTACAAACGGAATGATAAAGCTATAAATACTCTTGTGCGCCACAGTTGAAGGGTATAAAAAAACTAAGCTAAGCAGCTGATTATCACAGCAAATTATAAGCACAACAACGTAAAAATATACCTGCTCTCCATTAAAAAAATAAAAATATTAAAGCTTAATTATTTTTCTTATTTTACATCTGTTTTTAAAACAACAACAAAATTCTTACAATAAAATGTAAATTTGTTTTTAATTAAAAAAAAAACTTTTTATTAAAAATCAGAAAATAGTTTATAATGTTAAAAAAAAACTTCAAAATTATAAAAATCAATAAAGAAACTTGAATTTAAAACATAAATTGAGTAAAAATATTTTTTATTGAAAAAAATATTATTCTCTACTTCAGCTATGAGATCAAAAATAAAATCATTAGAATTCAATTTCAATATAAATAAACAATATAAACATCTGCTTTTGAATCGTAGCCACCTTTTTTATTTCCCGGGATCCCGAAAAATAATCCCGGGAAATTGCGAAGATTAAATAAATCAAATTCCAGGGAAATAACCCAACTTATAGCACAAAATGTATTTGTTTGTTATTAACAGTAATCCCTATGCAATAATCTCTTTATACTAAAATATGTCTCACTATCTTTCTATAACTTCGATATGCTAGTAAAATGTTTTCGTAAATTTAGTCTTTCAATGAAAGTGGGCGTTAAAGTAGGCGTGTTGAAGTTGTTTCTACTAATGAATGCAACTTAGGTGTTTCACTACAGTCCTTTATTATTCCAAAATCTTTCTTCATAGACGAATTATATGAATTTGAGATAAACCGTTATATGGTAGGTAGGCGTTAAAGTGGGCGTGTCACCTAAATTTTCCGGCACAACAATAACATTGACCAGAAGAATATATGTAGCAAATTTCATCATCAAACCTCCAATTTTGTCGGTTTTATGAGCTTTTATATTTTGTTAACATTTGATAACGAGAAATGTGGTCGTAATAGTAGGCGTGTCAAACTTTTTGTAGTCTTTCAATGAAAGTGGGCGTTAAAGTAGGCGTGTTGAAGTTGTTTCTACTAATGAATGCAACTTATATGTTTCAATATAGTCCTTTATTATTCCAAAATCTTTATTCATAGACGAATTATATGAATTTAAGATAAACCGTTATATGGCAGGTAGGCGTTAAAGTGGGCGCGTCACCATAATTTTCCGGCATAACAATGACATTATCTAGAAGGATATCTGTAGCAAATTTCATTATCGTAGCTCTAATTTTGTCGGTTTTATGAGCTTTTAAATTTCACTAACAGTGGATAACGTGAAAAGTGGGCGTAATAGTAGGCGTGTCGAAATTATTTTTAATAATGAAAGCAACTTAGATGTTTCAATATAGTCCTTTATTATTCTAAAATCTTTATTCGTAGAGAAAAGTAAAAGTCACATTTATTTTCCGTTAGAACAAAGCATTTGACCAAAAAGTCATGTGAGCAAAATTTCAGAGTCGTACATCCAATTTTGTTGCTTTTATGACGTTTTTGTTTTTAAATATATATCCGTACATTTTGATCGATAACTCCTTTCCTAATGCATAGATTTAGGTAATTTTCGGGGAAAAATGTTGTTTTTACTCAGGAAATATATATTCGAAGTTTCATGAGTCTACGTTAATGCGTTTGGACACAATTGCATTTTATTCGATGTTCGAAGGACACGGTTTTTTCGACCTTTTCTTGCTTTACGAGCTATAACTCTCTTCCTAACATTCCGATTTAGCCCATTTTCAATACCAAACAAACCTTGTCTATAAGAAAGATTTGAGCCCCCTAGCTTTTTCGGTGCGACCTCTATCGTGCTTTCAACAGACGGACAGACGGACGGACATAGCTAGATCGTCATAAAATCAAACCCCGATTCAGAATATATATACTTTATGGGGTCTAAAATGGATATTTCGATGTGTTACAAACGGAATGGCAAAATTAATATACCCCCACCATTTTTTTGGTGGTGGGTATAATAAAAAAAACCGGCTTATGTGAGCAAAAAACAGGCTTTCTCACCGGTTATAAAACCGAGTCTATCTTCCTAGGACCAACATGAGTTGTCAGTTTGTTTTATATATTAAATTTACATTTTTTTGCGAAAATTTTATGTATTATCTGAGAGGTTGCAACCCTGTAATTATAATCACTGACAGTTTGAAATTAGTTGCTAATAAAACACAGCCCGAGTGACGTCATTTGCAGGACATGCGCAGAAAATTTTAACTTTGTGCGCGGAAGTCGTAATCTTTAATCTATCATTCTTGTACAAATCTACTAACTGAACTGTGTTTCATCAGTCCTACGTATATAGTATTTGTGTAATTGACAAACAATACTGAGACTATCCTACCCGTTTAGACGTGAGTATCTTCGCCACTGTACATATATGCATCACAAACCCGTACTTTAACAAGTTAGAGCGCTATATTCGGCCGTGCCGAATCTGATAATACCCTTTACCATCATGTACATAGGTATAATACCGCATCATAGCTTAACCTATATTTCATGTTATACGCCATTTTTCCTTGTTATTTCCGACGCCATCCTTGATTTTGAATTTTTTCGTAGTTGACTGTATTTTACTAGTCAAGCCCTTTAATTTGATACCTATATTGATTAGGGTAAAAAAAATTTTCGTCATTTTCTTTAAGACGCCATCTTGGATTTAACATGTTTTAATAATTAACTATATTCTACTGGTCAAGCCCTTTCATTTGATACCAATATTGAGGGTGTTCAAGAAGTTACATTTTAAAATACCAGATTTCACCCATTTATAATTTTATTGTCCGCCATTTTGTAGTGGCGGCCAACATGAATTTTAATGTTGTTATTTCATGTTATTTAATATATATATATATATATATATATATATCTTTGAGTTAGTACGAAATTTACCAACATCTGTAGTGCGATTCAGTAACTTATTTTAACGATAATCGTATCGGTAAAAACAGTTAACAATAATTTTATCGATTTCGGTATTCAGTAACATATTGTTACAGATTTATTTTTAAATAGCTTAATTTACATTATAATTTATTTTAGTTGTAGTAGTTTAAGTTACTGTAGTTTTATTTGTATTAGTTTATTTTGCTGATTGTTCGAACTTGATGTTTGTTATTATGTGTAGCATACTTTTAGGCACTTCTATTATTCCTACATATTACATAACGTCTAAATTTAAATGTAACGGTTTTCGCATGTACTAGAATGTACATACGAGAACTTTTCGAATGTTACCGAACACCACTATGTTACTATAAATAGCCGAACAATACAGCTAGCATGATCAGTATTACAACAGAGCTTGTAAAGTGTGTATCAAAGTGAGTTGTATAATAAAAGTGTAATAAGTAAAGTATTATAAAAAAAAATATCTGAGTGTATTTAAAGAAATAAAGTGCTCTTAATTTTATAACTAATTTCAATTGTTTTTAATTGCAATAAAAGAACTCAATGTGTATTCAAAGGAAGTAAGCCAACGTTTATAAAAGGTATAAACGTAACAATTTTTACCGACAGTTCTCATTGTTATCTAAACAACAATAACACTGTGCAAGAAATTTACACTTTTTTTCGTGACAAGCTGGGCACCTGGCGTTTTAGCATAATTCGGGTACGCTGAATTCAGTGGTGCCCGCGGTTTTTTAAGATTGGCTCTGGTTTTTGAGATATACCGTTATTTCGAAAATGGAGGAGGTTGCACAACATATGTTCGCGTAACCCAAAAACGCTTTAGCTTATTGAAAAAACTTAAAAACCGAAAAATTTCCTTTAATAAAAGTAAAACTTCTTTCTAGTATCCGCAGTCGCTTTAGAAACATAATTTTTTTTTGGAAAAAAAAAATTAATTTTTTTATCAAAATTTAGAAATTTTTGTTTTTTAAAAATTCATAAAAAATCAAAAAATACAGCTAGGCTTCTAATTTTTTGTAGACATATAAAAAACGAAGCTGATAACAAAACAAGCTATAAATCTTCAAAATCTGTAAGCAACTTTTGATTAGTTAATTTAAGAATTTCATAAAACGCAATATTTGTATGGAAGCCCCCCTAAGAAGTGAAGTTACCGATTAAAAAATTCTTAGAATTAAGAAATAAAGTCATAAATGCTTACATCTTTGTATTTTATTGTGCTTACAAAACCACACAAATCGGTCTTTTATTATGCAGTCAAAGCCGCACTAATCGGTTTTGTAAATAACGTAAATAACATATTCTATTGTTATACCTGGAACAGGTAGAAATATTATTCGCCTTGGTTTTTTTTACAAAACATGGTCATGAAGGTCTCGACAGGTACTTTGATTAAAACAATTACAGTAAAAATAAGAGTTCCTCAACCCCTTCACTGTCATATGGAAAGTGCTTGCGAAAGTGATTAGTTAAGTTTAAAGCCTTTGACAGTCTTGTATCCAATCAGTTATATTTATTATAAAAAGTTTAATTACTTTTGTTATGTGTGTGGGAAATATAAAAATATGTCAAGTCGCCGTAAAATCACTATTGAAACAAGTACCTTGTATGAATTATATTTTTCTTTAAGTTTTATATATGGTAAGAGTTGGACACCATCAATAGTGTGTACACACTGCATTTACCATTTAAATAAGTGGGGAAAAAATGGAGACGCCATGTTATTTGGTGTTCGTGCGTGCATAAATTATACAGCGGGTATGAACAGAAGAAAAATGACTTATATATCTTATACTGAAACAGCATATGCTCGATTTCCGCTGCCACATTCTAATGAAATTCCTGTTCCGGATAGCCATATACCAACAAAACATATTCCCTCAATAATTGATGCTGTTGAAGCGGGTGGACCAGCTACTTCAATGTATCAACCGTCATGCATCACGGTTCCATGCAGTCACAATGAAATCATGCAATATCGTCTGGATATAATGGTACGGCGTCTAAAATTATCTCAAAGACAGAGCATTCTCTTGACATAAGAGTTAAAACGAGCTAATATTTTAGCACCAGATGTACAAATATACGGGGCTATCAATCGCCATAGACGATTTACGACTTTTTTTTAAATCTATTGAGAATAATTCTGACATCCGCGGCTTGGTTTTAACAATGCAAAATGAATATAATCCTGGAGATTGGCGCTTATTTATTGATTCTTCCAAAAGTAGCTTAAAAGCAGTTTTGCTATATGTCACTGATTTAAAAAGTCCTATTCCGATAGCACTAAGCACAAATGCTTCCTCCACTCCACATCAAACTGGGTATTGTAAAAAATTTTATAAAAGCATTGAACCCAGATGGTGTTGCTTTTACCGAATTGCACCGAATTTTTCCACGATTAAGCGGCATGAAAGTAAAATAAGGTATGAACTCTAACTACTTTATTAAATCAGATTTATATTTCTTATCATAATGTTTTTATTTTACAGGAACTCTTAATGGACCGGACATTCGTCGTCTTATGAAGGACCATGAATTTGAGGTTGCATTGAATGATATCGAGCTATTGGCCTGGAATTGTGTGAAATCAGTAATAGAAAATGTATTAGGAAATCATCGGTCTGAAAACTGGCGAATTTTAATCAAAAATATGCTAACCGCATTGAAAAACTTAAACGTTAGAATGCCATTGAAAATACATTTTTTGCATTACCATGCCGAAAAATTTAATGAACAATCACCAGCCGAGTCTGATTGATTCGCTATTAGGGGATATTTGTTGGAATCTGCAGGAGGAAGAAGAATAAATTTCTAAATAAAAACTTTAACTTTAGCTACTTAACAACAAAAATTTTTTAGTTTGGTTATTATAAAAAATTTAATCTTTTCTGAAAAAATCAAAAGTTGTAGACAGATTTTAATCACTAATAGCTTATTTTGTTTGGAACTTTGTTTTTTATACGCGTAGAACTCTAGCCTTAAATTTCGCACCTGCAGCGCCTGAGATACCCTTAGACGGGCCAAATGACCAGCGCAACTTTATTTTTCATTCCCATCATTTGTTTCTAAGGCCTAGGATTCACTCCTAGGGGGATAAAATGTATGACCGACCTCCAATGTTTTTGTTCTTAACATTTTCCCAAATTATACTTTCCCTTTATCACCATCCCTTAGAGGGGTTGCGTTTTACGAAATTCTTAAATTAACTAAAACTTGTCGACTTTTGTGAATAGAATCAAAAGTTGCTAACAGATTTTAAAGATTTATGGCTTGTTTTGTTATCAGCTTTGTTTTTTCTATGTCTACAAAAAATTAGAAGAAAAAACAAAAATTTTGAAATTTTGATAAAAAAATTAATTTTTTTTTCAAAATATACCAGACTCAAAAACCACTTGTTTAAGTCTCGGCTATGGCGCGACTACCTGTATGAGTAATGTTAGTGGTGAATTTGTTTAGACACATTTATGACAAAGATGCCACTTTAATGTTACAGTTGTTTCGATTATGTTTAAAAAGTATTTACTGAATCGCAAAGTCGATAGTGCAAACAATAACAAGTGTCGACAAATTAAAAGATTGTCGGATCGTAAAAAGCTAGTGAATCCCACTACCGTTTTTCCTGTATTCTTTTTTGCACGTCATTTCCACAAGTTTTTTTATAGCATGTTCACACGGACAGCAAATATCGAGGTTCGCTCTCTCATTCAAGGTTCGCTACCGAATTTTGATTAAATCTACAAGATTCGCCATACAAAATTTTGAGAGCGAATCTACCTGGTTCATTTTGAATCTTGTTGCGAATCTCGAAGAATTTACTATCATCTAAAATTTTGATAACAAAAAATCGCTAATTTATCTGTACTGGCTATCAAAAACAAAAATAAACAAAGGAAAACAGAAAAAATATTGTGTGCAAATAATCATTGTGGAAATAAAAGATATGTATATGTTTAAAGTACAAAAGGTGTTCAAAGTCACTAATCATATGAATTATATGACATAGTACAATATGAGAGTATACTTTGAATTGTCCCAATATGTGTCTGATTGCTACTTTATTTCTATCTGTAAAGCCATGCATATTTGATAGTATTTATAAAAACGTTTAATGAAATTAAAAAAAAATCAAAATCAGGTTGATTTGTTACAAAATCAAGCAACTAAATCGATTACTGAGTCATATTTATTCTATTTAATCATCAGTAACAAATTTTTGCTATTATTCGTCATAACATTTCTATACCCAGCAACTGTGGTGCACTGGTGTATATATAGCTTTGTCATTCCGTTTGTAATTTCTACAATTTTCATTTCCGACCCCATAAAGTATATATTTTCTGAAAGCTTATGAATAGAGGAGTCGTTTAAGCCCTGACCGTCTGCCCGTCCGTCCGTGTGTTGGTTGAAATCAACTTTTAGAAGCAATCATATGTTCCTCAGATCTGTGTATAGTATCAATCTTTTGGAAATATCCGGGAATGAATCGCTATTGAAATTCTGCACAATCGCCCAATAACTTTTTGAGATATGAGCAAATAAACACGACTGCCTCTGTTTTTTCCCATATTTTTACCACATAAATTAACAATTTTCAGCCATAGAATAATTTATATGTACCTTTGCTACTATTTGTAGATATAATATGCCTCTAGGGATATTCGTGAAAAATTTTGGATAAGGCGGGCTCCAATCGGTAAAGTTATAAGCAAGTTTTTTAATATATATTCCAAAAATTTACAAACGAAAATGAATTTTTTTCAGCTTCTAGACAACTTATAGTGCAATATAAGCACTATAAGAAAAATAAAATTATTGTTGGCCGTCACTTCAAAATGGTGAACAATAAATTTATATATGGCTCAAATCTGATATTGAAGAATGTAACTTCTTGAACGCCCTTAAAATTGGTAGCAAATGAAAGGGCTTGACCAGTAGAATACATTAAATTATTAAAAAATGTAAAATCCAAGATGGCACTTAAACAAAATATCGGATCAAATTTTTAACCCCCTCAATATGGGTATCAAATTCAAGGGCTTGACTAGTTAAAAATCTAGGATGGCGTCGGAAATAATAAGGAAAAATTGCGTATAATATGAAATATAGGTTAAGCTACGATGTGGGATTATACCTATTTACATGATGGTGAAGGGTATTATCAGATTCGGCACTGCCGAATATAGCACTCTTACTTGTTATTTATATATTTGTGCTTATCTCACACCGATAACATTATGTGTTGGTGTGGTTTTCTTTAAACTTATTTCCGTTAGATTTTTCTGCAATGATTCATGAACTTCCTAACAAAATAGAACACAGCAAAAAAAATATAACAAAAAATAATTTTGCAGGGGTTCAACTGGTGAGAAGGGTTTTTTCCCGGAATTTTTCGTTTCCCGGGAAAGCGAGATTTATTTTTTAATTTCCCGGGATCCCGCAGCAAAATAAATAAGAAGTAAATTTATTTTTAATTAATAAAAGACTTTTTATTAAAAAGCATAAAATAGTCTATAATGTAAAAGAAACATTTCAAAACTATAAAAATTAATGAAGAAACTTAAATTTAAAATAAAAATTGAGTAAAAATATTTCTAATTGAAAAAAATATAATTCTCTAGATACGAGATCAAATATGAGCACAAAAAACAAAAATACAGGTACTTCAGCTATGAGATCAAAAATAAAATCATTAGAATTCAATTTCAAAAAGATGTAAATACAAGGTATAATTAAAAAAATATAACCTCACAATTTTTAACGACTTGAAAAATAATCTTTTAATACGCTCAAAGCGTTTATTGACTGGTCAGAAAGTCTATTTCTGATTTTATTAACAAATTGCCCTGTTACAGAAAACACTCTTTCGCTTTCACTCTTTCTTTATCTTTGCACATAAAGAGCATACAGCAGTGTCATCAGCCTAATTTTCAAAAAAAACTTCCATACTATTGAACTTTCCATCTAAAACAGTTTCGTTTCTTTTATTAAAAAAAAAATATATTAAAAAAAAGTTTATAAAATTAACACACTACCTTAAAAAGTATATCAAATTATTTGTAAAAATATTTTTAACCATAAAGTTAAAAACAAACTTGAAGAAAATATTTTTATGAAAAAGAAATGTCACAATATAAACATATGCTTTCGAGTCGTAGCTACATTTTTCATTTTCCGGGATCTCGAAAAATAATCCCGGGAAAACGGGAAGATTAAATAACTCAAATTCCCGAGAATTTCCGGGACGGAAACGGGAAAACCCTACTAGTGACGAAATGATTTAATTAGGGTGAAAACACAAATGATTTGAACATAAGCGTGTCATTGGAGATTATGTGTTAACATGAATATCGTAATGAATTTCACTCCATTCTAATAAGTTCATAGAACTCATGCATATTTGGTGAAAAGCATCCGATGTTTCATGAGTTGATTTAATTAGTTTACATAAATTGTTTAAGATATTTTGCATGATGCATAATGTCGCCTTCATTTAAAAGCACATCATTTACGACAAATTATTTTGCATTTTGGAAGTCATTTAGAATAAATACTTTAGCACTATTGATTTAGTAGTACTGAAAATGTAATTCACTTTGCATTACTTTCAAATATTTTTACTGGCAATAAAGAAAGCCTATCTTACTGTTAATAGACTAGTTAAAAAGTTTTAAAAAAATAATACCTACATATTTTATAAAGAATGTGCAAAAACGAACAATTAATTTCATACAATAGCTACATTTTCATTCATATTTCATACATTACAATTCAATACATTTTGTTGTTGCAGTGTTGTAAATACAAAAACTTTAACGACAACATTTAACAATTTGTGTGTACAATTGGAGAACATGAGGACAATGCTCACCTTAGACAAAAACGTCTTTAAATCATAGTTGAAAATCCGACTGGAAATGCCAAATATTTAACACAAAAATTTAAAATGGCAATTTTTACGTTCGGCATTATCGTCAGCTTTATTACAAAATAACTTATCCTACTAATATATTTAATATGTAAATGTGAATGTTTAGATTTTTGGATGCTTGTAACACTGTCACACAAAAAATTTTATTGTTCATCTCAAACAAATTTAGTTACCAGCATATGTATGCCACCGTTTAATTTCATTTTCCATATTTTTTAATGATACATGTTTTTATTATACCCTTCACACAAAAGTGAAAAAGGGAATATGTTTGTCATTTCGTGTGAAATTTCTACAATTTTCATTTCCGACCCCATAAAGTATACATATATGTACATATTTTCTGAAAGCTTATGAATAGTTGAGTCGATTAAGCATTTTCAGTCTGTCAGTCTGTCCGTGTGTATGTTGAAATCAACTTTTTGAAGCACCCCGACCCTCGTGAAGTTCGGTATTGAAAATCAGAAAAATCGGTACATAAACAACTGAGATATGAGCAAACAACCACGACCACCTCGTTTTTTTTCACAACAACAACATGCAACACGTACATACATACATACAAACGTGGTATAATGGTCAGAGTGGTCGAATCCCAGCTGAGCCAAAAAAAATTTCTTTTATTTTTTTTTAACATACATCCATAAACTCAATTTATAATTATACATATACTTATGTATGTTTTTTATATGTATGTATGTACGTATTTCATATGAGATGAATGATGATACAAACAATTGTTATTGTGAAGGGCACTGACGAATATAGTACTCTTACTTGTTTTTTTTAAAGCTTAAAAATTATTTGCAAGTTCCTAAAATTCCTGGTGTATCATGATTTATCGTTGTTGTTCATTTACCTTTGCAATTTAAATTTATTCTACTATATTTGACACTAAAAAACTTTCCACAATCTGCAAATTTCTGAAATACTCTTTCATAATACAAACATGATAAAAATGATTACTTCATATGGAGTAGAGACCTTTTCTTTTGATGCAGATGAAGAAGTTAATATTCTGTTAAAAATTTAGAGACATCTGAATAGAAGTTCTTGATTTATCCGTCTTTAAAACACTTTACTTTATAGCACACAAACAACAACAACAATCTAATGAATTGAAAAAGACATACTAAAGGGTCCGCCATCAAACGTTTTTTTTTTTCAACTAGTGCTTATTTCGTGAATGGTAACACTAAGCTCATGTCTGATTTGACAGATAATTAGTTTTATCCTTCCGCTGAACAAATATGGTTGTGTATACGCTTGAGCAACGCTGGGAAATATTGCGACATTACTTTGGCCGATTTTGCCAAAAAAAATCATTTTTTCAGATGAAGCTCATTTTGATCTTGGCGGGTATGTAAACAAGCAAAATTGTCGCATTTGGGGCACAGAAAACCCGCACGCATACATTTAAAAGCCGATACACCCAAAACGAGTAACTGTTTGGTGCGGATTTGGGTCCAGAGTAGGGTTTGGGATTTCCCGGTCTTTTTATATTCCCGGGAAACGGGAATTAAAAAATCGTCTTCCCGGGAATTCCCGGGATTCCCGGGATTCCCGAAAATAATATTTCTTTTAAAATAAATAATATTTGTTAACTTTAAAATCACGATTTAGTAAAAAATTCATTGTTTTAGTAGTAGTTTATTTTCCATTAGAGTCCTTATTGTGTCAGCATTACATTTTCCGGCAATATAAACTAAACCCAAACTATAAAAATAATTATTGCAATGTAAACAGATATTTAAATATCTTTTTTGGGCAAACTACTCCACTCGTCTAATACAAGAGCAAACCTCAAATTGTATTTTATTACAATGTTTTTAGCATCATTTTCATATTTTGGTAACGTCATATTTTTACTGAAAAAACGTTGACGAATAAAAGAACCTTGTGTAATTGTTCGAATAGATATTCCATCGACTGCTGCTAATTTTGAAACAATTTCTGGTAATGTTTGGGTGTCTAAAAAACTTTCAATGGTGGAATTATTTTTTTATTTGGTGCAGGTGTTGAAAAATCGTTTTTAAATTTTATTTTGTGAACCAAAAGAAGGTGCCGTATGAGACCGCCCTTGAATATTAACCTTTTCGGGCAAATATTACATTGTGCTGCGTTGTCTACTTTTTGAAAATAGTTCCAGACTTCAGACATTTTGCTTCTAAACAAAGTAAATTTTATAACAAAGTATTATTAGAAAAATTCAATCATAAATAAAAAAAATTATACTTACAAATTCTGTGACCACTTTTAAAAACAATTTGTACATACGATTATATTTATAAAAATGAACCACGGAAACTACTGCTGGTTTTACGGTTGTTAAAAAAAACATTTTTATACAAGAAAACATCTAATTTTGTATGTATATAATTAATTCACTTGAAATTTATTAGCACTTATTAAAAATAATTCCAGAAAGTCGTTAACTTTGGCGTGAAATATTTTTGTCCGATGATGTTTGTTTTTCTTTTACATAGTCGTATTTGAGAAAAGTTGTAAATACTTACCAAACAAAAAACGCTAACAAATTGAAAACCTTACTTTTTATTCAAATATTCTCTAAATTTACCAAAACATATAAGAAATTAAAAATAAGATCAAATATATTTCCTAATATACTACATATTTTTTATTTCCCGTTTTCCCGGGAATAAGAGCAAAATTTTTTTTTTTCCCGGTTCCCAAACCCTAGTCCAGAGGCATAATTGGGTCATTTTTCTTCGAAAATGAGCAAGGAGTGGCCGTAGTTAATGGCGATCGTTATTGGGCCATGTTGAACGAATTTTTGTTCACAAAAATTGAAGAGGAGGATATTGGCAACATTTGATTTCAACAGAACGGCGCTACGTGCCACACAGTCGAAGCTACCCTTTTTTTATAGCATTTTCAAAAAAAAAAGTTATTTGGCGGACCCTATACATTTTTCTTCAAATTAATCTGTGTTGATGTAATGCTGTTTATTTTTTGGTAATCTATTCTTTATCATTTATCAAAACTAGTTAATGTAACTAACTTTTCTATGTAACTTTATTTTCTTTTTCTTTATCATTTGTAAAATTGTAATGACTAATTTGTATGCTTAAATATAACTGGCATATTCCTAAAAAAAACATGTTATAGGTTTATTATTTTTGTACATCTGTCAAATAAGTCTTTAAAAAAATGTATATTTATTTTATCAATCGGTTGTAACACATCGAAATATCCATTTAAGAACCCATAAAGTATACATTTTCTGAATCCGGGTTTTATTTTTTGACGATCTAGTTATTTCCGTCCGTCTGTTAAAAGCACGATAGAGATCGAACCGAAAAAGCTCGTGGGCTTAAATTTTTCCAGTATATTTCTTATACATAAGGTTTGTTATTGAATTGGTATTGAAAATGGACTACATCGGAATATTACAAAGAGAGTTGTAGGTCGTAATGCAAGAGTAGACTAAAAAAAATGTTTTCCAACATCGAAAAAAATACAATTGTGTCTAAACGCATTAACGTGAAGCCATGAAATTGCGAAGGTATATTTCATGAGCAAAAAAAATATTTTTCCATGAAAATTGCTTAAATCTGTGCAATAGAAAAGGAGTTATAGATCAAAACGTACGAAAAGTGTATTTTTCGGTATATTTAAAATTTAAGACGTAATAAAACTGACAAAGTAAGATATATGATTCTGAAGTTTTGAAACCATTGCTTTTTGGTCAAACGCTCTGCACTAACGGAAAATAAATAAATTTATTAGCAGAAACTACTTCGAAACCCCTACTATAACGCCCACTTATCACGTAATCTACTGCTAATGAAATTTAAAAGCTAATAAAACTGACAAAATTAGATGTATGATGATGAAATTTCGTACATGTAGCTCTATAATCAATGTCATTATTATGCCTGAAAATTAAGGTGACACGCCCACTTTAACGCCCACCTCCCATATAACGCTTTATCTAAAATTCATATAATTTCTCTATGGACAAGGTTTTTGGAAGAATAAAGGACCATATTGAAATATCTAAGTTGTATTTATTAACAGAAACTATATTGACACGTCTAAATAAAAAAAAAATTAAAACACTATTTAAAGAGGATTTTAATTACTAAAAAATATATTCAGAGTTTTGTTAATTATGTGCTAGTTAAGTAGCACATTAATTTTAAGTGCTTTTAGACAATAAGTAACATATGACTTGTCTAATTTTTTTTTTTTGTGTGAAATACATATGTATTTATGTAAAAGTCATATAACAAATTTTCAATTTTGATCTGACAAAGCATCTAACATCAACTGTTCTTTAAAATAGAACTGCGTTTGACAAAAAAGTTAGCAGTTCGTATATTTAAATTTAGTTGTTGAATAAAAAATTGGTTTACAAATATTTCTTTTTTTAAAATTGAGAAAATTAATGTAAAGCCATAGGCAACCGTAATCCATACTCAAATTGAAATACATATATGAGGACAGGCAAATTTTGCTTTTTTCTACCGATTTTGAGGTCACATTTAGGGGCTTTGTTGAAAAAAAAACGCTGCTTTAGAAAATGTATGATCAAAATTTCAGATAGAATCTCTAAATAAAACAAGTAAAAGTGCTATATTCGGCCGTGCCGAATCTTATATACCCTTCACAACGTGTAGTCATGCAATAACAATTGTTTGAATCACCATTCATCTCTGTATTGCTCTGTATTGAAATATCTAAGTTGAATTTATCAGCAGAAAATATTTTGAAACGCCTACTTTAACGCCCACTTTCATTGAAAGACTAAATTTACGAAAATATTTTAATAGCATATCGAAGTTATACAAACATATAATAAACTCATGAATTTGAATATGTGTTTAATAAATAAGTATGTATAGTTGTTTGTTCATGCTTAACACAAGTTAAGTTGTTGTTTTTGGTAAATTTTTTCTTGTTCTTTATTTTGGTTAACAAATTACGTTCACCGTAGATAAAGAACAATATAAGAAACTATTTTGAATTGGCCATTGGTATAATTATTGTATGTAAATACGTACATACTTATATGCTATTATATTATGAATAATTTCCGAAGTTAAAGAGACTATGTCCTTCTTTCAGCTCGAACCCCTGCCTGCCTGTCTGTCTGTCTGTGCGCCTCAAAGTTCGTTGTTCCATTGAATGAATGGTAAAAAAAAAGATAAGTAAATGAAATTTGGTACAGGTTTTTAATAAAGTTGTAAGAAAAACTTCCGAAATTTACACAAAATCGGGGAAAGTACATACATACCTACCGCATACCAATTAAAATACTAAACAGAATTTTCGTGAGCGTTATTTTTATATATATTTTCGTTGATTTGCATAATAAGAAATTTAAAAATCTAAAACTTTTTGAAGGAGTTAAAGAAGAAGTTTAAAGTCCCAATAGACTTACGGTCTAATTCATAAAAATTAAAAGAGCTTTATAAAAGGTTTATAAGTCAAATTTCCATATAAAATCAGTTTAATAAACCATTTATAACTTTTATGAATAAGGCAGTTAATGTTTAACATCTAAATAAAAATGTCTTTATATTTTTATACCCGCCACCAAAAAAATGGTGGGGGTATATTCATTTTGTCATTCCGTTTGTAACACATCGAAATATCCATTTTAGACCCCATAAAGTATATATATTCTGAATCAGGGTTTGATTTGATGACGATCTAGCTATGTCCGTCCGTCTGTCCGTCTGTTGAAAGCACGATAGAGGTCGCACCGAAAAAGCTAGGAAGCTCAAATTTTGCCAGAATCTTTCTTATAGACAAGGTTTGTTTGGTATTGAAAATGGGCTAAATCGGAATATTAGGAAGAGAGTTATAGCTCGAAAAGCAAGAGTAGGTCGAAAAAACCATGTCCTTTAAACATCGAATAAAATGGAATTGTGTCTAAACGCATTAACATAGACTCATGAAACTTCGAATATATATTTCCTGAGTAAAAACAATATTTTTCCCCGAAAATTATCTAAATCCATGCATTAGGAGAGGAGTTATCGATCAAAATGAACGAAAATTTATACCGCACAGTGTATTTTTCGGTATATTTAAAAACAAAAACGTCATAAAAGCAACAAAATTGGATGTACGACTCTGAAATTTTGCACACTTTGCTTATTGGTGAGACGCTTTTTTGTAACGGAAAATCAATGTGCCACGCCTACTTTTACGCCCACCTCCCATATAACGCTTTACCCAAAATTCATATAATTTCTCAATTTATATAGATCTTGGAATAATAAAGGGCTATATTGAAACATCTCAGTTGTACTCATTCGAAAATATAACTTTGGCACGCCCACTATAACGCCCACTTTTCACGTTATATTCCGTTAATGTAATTTAAAAGCTCATAAAACCGCCAAAATTAGAGGTATGATGATCGAATTCGCTACGTATATCCTCCTAGGCAATATCATTACTGTGCCAGAAAATTAAGGCGCCACGCCCACTTTAACGCCCACCTCCCATATAACGTTTTACTTAAAATTCATATAATTTCTCTATTAATAAAGATTTTGGCATTCTAAAGGGCTCTATTGAAACACCTAAGTTGTACTCATTCGCAAAAATAACTTTGACACGCCTACTAAAACGCCCACTTTTCACGTTATAGACCGTTAATGAAATTTATAAGCTTATAAAACCGCCAAAATTAGAGGTATGATGATCAAATTCGCTACGTATATCCTCCTAGGCAATGTCATTACTGTGCCAGAAAATTAAGGCGCTACGCCCACTTTAACGCCCACCTCCCATATAACGTTTTACTTAAAATTCATATAATTTCTCTATTAATAAAGGGCTATTTTGAAACACCTAAGTTGTACTCATTCGCAAAAATAACTTTTACACGCCTACCATAACGCCCACTTTTCACGTTATATACCGGTAATGTAATTTAAAAGCTCATAAAACCGCCAAAATATGAGGTATGATGATAAAATTTGCTACGTGTATCATCCTAGGCAATGTCATTACTGTGCCAGAAAATAAAAGTGCCACGCCCACTTTTATGCCCACCTCCCATATAACGTTTTACTCAAAATTCCTATAATTTCTCTATTAATAAAGATTTTGGAATTATAAAGGGCTATATTGAAACACCTTAGTTGTACTCATTCGCAAAAATAACTTTTACACGCCTACTATAACGCCCACTTTTCACGTTATATACCGGTAATGTAATTTAAAAGCTCATAAAACCGCCAAAATAAGAGGTATGATGATAAAATTTGCTACGTATATCATCCTAGGCAATGTCATTACTGTGCTAGAAAATTAAGTTGCCACGCCCACTTTTACGCCCACCTCTCATATAACGTTTTACCTAAAATTCATATAATGTCTCTACTAATAATGATTTTGGAATAATAAAGGGCTGTATTGAAACACCTAAGTTGTACTCATTCGCAAAAACAACTTTGACACGTCTACTATAACGCCCACTTTTCACGTAATCTACCGTTAATGAAATTTAAAAGCTCATAAAACCGCCAAAATTAGAAGTATGATGATCAAATTTGCTACGTATATCCTTCTAATCAATGTTATTGTTGTGCCAAAAAGTTTAGATGACACACCCACTTTAACGACTACCTCCCATATAACGGTTTATCTTAAATTCATGTAATTTCTCTATTGACAAAGTTTTTGGGAAAATAAAGGGCTATATTGAAATATTTAAGTTGTATTTATTAGCGGAAACTTTATTGACACAGCTACTTTAACACACTTTCATTGAAAGACTACATTTACAAAAGCATTTTAGTAGCATATCGAAGTTATAAAGGGTGGTTAAATTTTAAGGACAGATGTTGTCTTTAAATAAAACACAAATTATTTAGGATATTATTATTTCTTTTTATAATGATAATATTTGTATGGTTCAATTATGTATTTAACAAAATATTGGCCAAATGGCCCCCCCATCCTTGGCGCCACTCCTCTATCTGATGGTCCAAATTTTCAATGACAATATTGATGCTCAATTGTTGGGCATGATGATGAGTCGAGGTTGACTGCTCTTTTGCCACACTATCGCAAAAAACAGCAATAGTTCCCATTCAACGAACTAAGAAGGCATTCACAGGTTTTCTAACATTTTATACAGACCTGTTTTGCAGAAATTTAAATATTTTTTACAATTCTCCCGATTGTGGACGAATTTGAACGATTATGTTGATCAAAAGAATTACGAAGTGCACTAAATGCATTTTGATTTGAACGCCCATTTTTATAAAAAACCTGAATAACTTTAAAACGTTGCTCATTTGCGTATCTTTCCACGGATCAAAATGAGTAAGTTTGAGATTAAGAAATGTCAAGTGAAATGCAGAAAACAAATTTAAAGACTAGGTGTAATTTCACCTTCAACATGGGCCCTTAAAATTTAATCACCCTCTACAAAGAAAGTGATACATATTTTATTATAAAGAGATTATTCCATAATGATTAACAAAATAATAAATATTGTGCTTTAAATGTACACAAAATTGGTGGTGGGTATAAAAGATTCGGCACAGCCGAATATAGTGCTCTTACTTGTTATTATATCGCAACGGATCGCTAGAATTTAATTGAATGAATTTAACATTCACGTTCGACATTGTGCTTAAGTTAAATTGTCCAAATTATTGTCTGAACGCCTACGTCATGGAAATAATTACATTTGTATAACTAACATGTATTCTATATTTTAACATACATTGTGCTAAAAAAAAGTTATTTTGCGAAAAAAAAACAAGGTTTTATATTGTATTTATGGTTGGCCTGGTGATTGTGTTTATTTTTCGCTGCTCTCTTTTTAACACATTTAATATGACTAATGCATGTTTTCGACCAGGGATGCCACTTCTTCCAATTGATGATTTTTAATTTGCGTGAACAACTTGTTTTGTTAAAAAAAAAAACTGCAGATTGCAAAGCTGTATTAAATTTGCTGCATATGACCGAATATGTTTGGTATGCCTATAGGTACATGTTAAAATTTTATCATGTCACATATAAATGTATGTTTTGCAGTATATATAAAATTAGAATTAAACTTTAAAAGCAAAAAAAATTTCCTTACAAAATTTACTTGCTAAACTTCAGTTTATTAATTTTAAAAGTAAATACTTATTTTACTCCAAGTACTTATGTATGAATGTACATATGTAAGTAATTATATGTATGTGCTCGTATAGTTGGTACGGGGGGGTGCTTTAATACCATGTGAGATAAGGCCATGATGGCTTTATCTCTCATTCAATAGGGAGATAAAGCCTTTTTTTATTTTATTTTAATTTGAATGGGAGGTAAAGCCATCATGGCCTTATCTCACATTAGCAATATTAGAAAATGGCTTCATCTCTCATTTCAGTTTTGAAGAACTTTTGCATTTTACATTGATTAATAGTTTTCTTATTTTTATAATTAGGAGATAATAATGATAAAAAAGCAAATTTGCAAGGGAAAATCAATACTTTTCTTATTTTTATAATTAATTAATTTTTATTCTTGTGACGCACGCAGGAAAACTTTATTCAGCGAAGTCCCTGCCGCGTCCAACTGGAGGAGAAAACCCGTAAGCACGGGTTCAACTGGTGACGAAGTGATTAAATTTAGGTTAAAACACTAATGATTTTAACATTAGCGTGTCATTGGAGATCATGTGTTTACATGAATACATTAATGAACTGCACTCCATTCTAAGTACATATTTAGAACTCGTGCATATTTGATGAGAAGCATCGGATGTTTCATGAGTTGAATTTGTTTGTTTACATGAATTCTTTAAGATATTTAGCATGATGTTACATTCATTTTTAAACACATCAATTATGACAAATTATTTCACATTTAGGAAGTCATTTAGAATGAATGCTTTTACACAATTGATTTAGAAGTCTTGAAAATGTAATTCGCTTTGCACTACTTCTAATTTTTTTTGCTGGGTATAGTTTGACTATCGTTTGGTAGGTTTTTGTATATTTCTTTTATGTTTTGCCAAAAAAGATTATTTCCATTGTGGCATCTCTGCTTCGAAAACTACGAAGTCTCTTTTTTTACTTTTTATAGGTATGTACACTCTACTTATTCTATATATGTAGGTATGTATTTACCTACATATGCACGTCCATATACATACTTATATGTACATACTTATGTAGAAATGTACTTACTTGCACTCATGCTCAGTTTGTGGATTCATTTTGGCTTCTTGTAGCTTTTCATAAAAGTTCTTCCACATTTTTTCTTCATCCATGATGACGTTAACACTCCGTATTTAAGGATTATATTTAAATACTATGTACAATAGTTTGGAATGTAAGTACCTACTTATATAGTTCATATAGTTCTAATAGATAGATAAATATGTACACAGGGTATGTTCAAATAAGTTTGTACTTTTTATACAAATGTAAATCTTATTAAGCTACCTTGAATTTTTTATAAAATTAAAATTTTTAAATGTTAAAAAATGAGAAAATACAAATGCGAAACCAACGCAATCACATTATCAAAAGAACTAAAGTATAGACATCATAGTGTTTCTCCAAAGACTAAAATATTCGTGCTAAACAGCAGCCGTAGCCGACACACAAAACGACGCGAATTTTACTTACATACATATGCACACTAATAACTCGTATGAACATGTACATTTATGAATATACAAGCATTGTAAGTAATATACATATATGTACATACAGATATGTTTATATAGTCAGTATCGTATAGTTAGCATTAAATGAGGATGATGGTGTTTATTTTTGTTAGACTGACTTTTATACTCAATCAATTTCATTAGAGTATTAAATATTCGAATTCGCTATATTCGGCCGTGTCGTATCTGAAAATACACTTCACCGTCATAAATAAAATATATGTATGTATAAATATTACATCGTAGCTAATTCTAAATTTTATGTAATATAATACTAGTTAAGCCCTTTCATTTGATACACATATTGTTGGGTTAAAAAATGTGTTCCGCCATTTCGTTTTAAGCGCCATCTTGTATTTTACACGTTTTTATAGTTTACTTCACTGTACTGGTCAAGCCCATTTATTTGATACTAATATTGTGGGGTGCTTATATATGTATCTCAGTTGGTTACAAACCGATATGTAAGATTTTTTTAAAATAATATCTGAGATTACGGCTTATAGTTTGGTGTCTTAAGCATGGTAAAAAATTATTCAAATAATTTTTGCCTCAGGCATACCAAATCTACAAATAGTAGCAACCGTATCTATATATATAAATACATACTTATATTTCCTGATCAGGTTATCGTAGCTCGGAGAGAATTTGTTTATGTTTATAGTTTGACACAAAATTGGTGGTGGATATAAAAGGCCGAATATAGTGCTCTTACTTGTTCTGTGTATAGTAGGTACAGAAAAAAATCAACCAACGCACAGAGGAGTAATTGGCCTTAAAGGCTGGCCAAAATTATTTAACGTGTTTTTTGAATTAAAAATTTTAGTTTTTTGATAGTATTAGATGTAGTATGATATAAAAGTCTAGTGGCAGGTTTTGAAAAAAATAACACTGCGCACCAAAAGTACACTGCGCAGCAAAAAAAATTTTTTTTCTATTCTAGAAATAAAAGTATGTGGATTATATGGATTTTAATGCCCTTAATTAAAATCTGTTTTCCGTTTTTCTCTAGCACGTAAGGATTTTCCTTTAAAGGCGTGGGATATGTCACCCCCTTAATCGTTGAGTTGCTTAATATATTTTGTCACAACTTGAAAACAGGTTCTCCGACTTTAATAGCAGGAGAATCGGACCTTCGTGGTTAAGTCCCCGTTGATTACCAACATTTAGAAGTTCGAGCTTTTGCAGTTCAGACTAAACCCCCGCCGTATGACATACTTGAACGTTTCTCGAATTTACCCCTTGCAATGCGTATTTTTTCGTATTTGTTTAGGTGTGCAATATTTGAAGACCCGAAAATGTTTGTATGACCCATTCAGAAATGAAGTTTACGAGATCGTTTGATTTTCGTATGCCAGCAGAATTTTGTCCCCGAATACACTCAATTGTCAAAGTCTGTACCCATTTCGTCAATGAGCACGTTTGTATGTGAAATATGCTCACAAATGTTCTGCTCATGGCGGACATTCTTTAATGCTTGGATTGATAAGGAGCGAATTTTGAGTCTCCAGGTTGAAGAACTTAATTCGTACAGTTATTCATAATTGTAAAAGGTGCACTTTTTATCGAAAAAAACAAGTGCGGCCAGCTTACATGAAGCTGACCGAATGAAATTTTTATCCGAAATAGGACAGAAAATTCTTGTACGGAATAGTTTCCTTATATGGGTGGATTATGGGAAGTCGGCGTAAAGAGTGTTAAAACTCATTTACGAAAAATTTCTGAAGTGCACAAATTTACATTTGAGGAGTTTACGACGATATTTACCCGGATAGAAGCTTGTCTATATTCTAGACCTTTAATTGCCATTACCGATGACCCAGTTGATTTAGTCCCTTTAACCCCTGGTCACTTCCTTATTGGAACGCCTATGTTAGCACCCCCTGAACCCGATCATTCTGATTTATCATTGAGCATTGTTAACAGATGGCAAAAGTTCAAGGTATTTCATCACCATTTTGGTCAGCGCACAGAGGAGTATTTTACCTGAAAAGCTTGCCAAAATTATTAAACGTGTTTTTTGAATTAAAAGTTTTAGTTTTTTGCTAGTTTTAGGTGTAGTATGATATAAAAAGTTTAGTGGCAGATTTTGAAAAAATTACACTGCGTAACAAAAGTACACTGCGCAACAAGAAGTGTGATGGTTTCTGATGAAAAAGCTTTTTTCCGTTCTATTTGTGTACTGCAGCTTAAAAAAGGGTCACTGCTCAGAAATAACCTATTCAAGACATCTCGATTTGTATCGCTTCTGCTGAATTTCCTCGAAGAATTCGTACGATATAATCGTAAGTCCCTATTTCTGGCCTTGGCAGCTTCTTCTGGCAATTAGATGGGATCCTGATACCTGGGTGCCCATATATTTTTTATGTACCTGTATTTATTTTTTGTAAACTTATTTTTGTGATTAATTCTTTTAATAAGTATTCTTATTAGGTACGTATGTATATTTATTTTTTAACAAATAATGTTTTGTAGAGCAGGTATATAAAAATATCTTTTATGGGGATGTGTGGGACATTCCCCTATAACTATTATCGATAATAAAGAATTTTTCAAATTTGTAATTATAGGCAGGTATTAACATTGTGAAGTGTCAAAAGTGATGTAATAATATTTAAAATCAATAATTCTTATGTGGTCGGGAAATAGAGCCAGAAGATTCAACGTCACCTGCATTTGTAGCATTCAATTCAAAAAATGAAAAGGGACTAGCTTCAATAATAAAAGCAGTGTCTCGCATCTGAAGCCTGGCGAAGGTTACGAGAAATTCACCAACCAAAGGGGCCTGCCAGAAAAATAATGTTATTCAAAAAGCTGTTATATATGTCGATGATAGATGGTATTTAATTGATCAGCCATCTGAAATAGACGTTTTAATACCAGAAGAAATGCTTGTCATATTATTATTATCGACTCTGCCAAAAACATATGAAGGTTTTGTCATCGTAATGGAATCCAGGGATTCATTACCTAACTTGTCATCTTTAAAAGTAAAGCTGTTGGAAGAAGGTGCGCGACAACATGAAGTAACCACCAACAATAACAATAGTGCTGAGGTTCTAAATACACGAACAAATGGAAGTTTTAATATCAAAAAGAGTAATAATGAAAAGAGACAGCCGTATGATCATAACGAAACCAACAAAAATAATTTCCGAGATAAAAAAATGTTAAAATTGCGGGAAGCGCGGCCATTTCGTCGCGAATTGTAGGCAAAAAGAAAAAAGAGATAATCATGAAAACAGGCGGGAATTTAATTGCTTTGTATCATTAGCGGCATTGCAAACAATAAACAACAATGTACAGTGGTGTGTAGACAGTGGTGCTTCGTCACATTTTTGTTATGATTACCAACATTTTGAAAAGTATGAAAAATACGACGAAATTTTTTATTTTCCAAACAATAATAGTTTGAAAGTCATTGGCCGTGGTATTGTTGTAATACACGAAAATAAAAACAAAATCATACTTTTTACATTTGCCAGAACTTAAAGGAAATTTTATTTCAATAAGCAAAATGATGGAAAGTGGAAAAGTTGTTGTGTTCAAGGACAATTATGTTCAAATAAAAGATTATAAAAATAATATAATTTTGAAAGCCTTTAACAACAATGGTATATTGTTGTACGAATATGGACAAAATAAGTGTATGAGATTAAGGTGGGATCACACGATTGCCGCAAATGCACCAATCTGACACAATTTTTATTGTGCATAGTTGGCGCACAATAATGAGATTGTTCCAATCAAATACTTTGTAATCACACGATTGCCTCACTTTATACAAATTTGATTGTTGCAAGATGGCGTAAAATGCTATAGTGACAAAAATCGCCGCATTCCCGTCACACGATTGTTCCTGCTTGTAGCAACGCTAGCTTATTTTGTTGTGTCTGTTCTGTTTTTTTGTGCATTAAAATGGTTTGTTTTTTAAAAAGAAAGAAAATTCATCTTCTTTGTATATTGTGTGTTTATTTGGTATAAAAAAATTTATTTATGGTTATGTAGAAATATACCTTCAAAAAGAAATGTGCACACTTAATAAGGAAAAATAGATATGCTGGGGGTACGCACAGCTTAACTGGCTTAAATTTATGTAATTAAAAAGTATAATCATGCAAAGAAAAACTTTTTAATCACAAACCACAAATAATTGAAGCACGCAAAAAAAAATTAAAATGTTGGCGAGTATTGTAAACTTTGATTGCCGCTTAAGAACACAATAAATATTGTCACACTTTTGACATTTTTATTGCCGCGCTGTTGTATTTAAAGTGGTCACACGGTTGCCCCACCAGAGTTGCATTTGATTGGTTAAAACAAGCACAATATTATCCGCGATTGTCACATGAACCAATTTATTGTGCAATCACACAATTGGGATACAAAAAAGTTTGGAAATTGGTGCATTACGGCAATCGTGTGATCCTACCTTTAGAAATAAAAAATAGTTTGAAAAGTTGGAATCTAACCCTACGTTGCCACAGGCAAGTATTTACTTGCAAGTAGTGTATACGTATTACTAACGAAAATCAGGAGAAATGCCAAAAAAAAACACAAAAATTTTTTGAGTGGCTACACAGCACAGTGCAAGTTCATTTTTAAAATGTCGTCAACAAATAAACTTCAAACAAATTTAAAACAAATGACGCTGCTTCAATTGGTAATTAAGTGTTGTCAATAGCCACTATTGAACGTTACCTTTAGACATGTAACTTTTTAATATAATTTTTTTTTATAAAATTTTGATATTTATATTAAAACTTACATTTTAAATGAATATTTATATTTTTTCTTAATATTCTTCATATACATATATACATATTTATTAAAAAAATTAGCTGAATTATTTACCACAATTGTATGATATATTGTTGAGTTAACAAAAAACTCAGTATTAGACAACACTGTTTTTCGGCTTGTCACTTTACTTGCCGTAACTGTAAAAATTTTACTTGCTTAAAAATTTCTTCGCAAGCTGAGTCGCAGGTTGCCATAGTGTAGTTGTGTTAGTAAAAAAGTGTTAGTGTATTGGTTTTTTTTCACTTGCACTTGCATGTGGCAACGGTAGGTAAAGTATGGGCATGTCAATTTTCAGTGTTTAAAATAAATATTGTAAAAGGTCTTAAGTTAAAACAATGTTGCAGTGAGCCTATATGTGAAGTATGTAGTAACTCTAAAATTACAGTCAAACCTTTTGACAGAAATTGTTCATAGCGATATTTGTGGACCAGTCAATGTGCCATCAATTGCTGGATCTAGATATTTTGCTACATTTATCGACGACTGCTCTGGTTTTGTTGCTGTGTACTTTCTTAAAACAAAAGATCTAATATTAAATGCATTTAAAGACTATTTGTAAGTCCCTAGTAGAAAACTGGTTGCCAAATAAAATGTTTAAGAACTGATAATGGCAGGGAATATATCAGCAACGATTTCAGTAAGTTTTTACAAGAAAATGGAATTAAAAGGCAGCTAACTGTTCCTTATACCCCCCAACAAAATGGCATAGCTGAAAGGGCTAACAAGGCCTTAGTCGAGATGTCGCGCAGTATGCTATTAGAATCTAATCTTGAAAAAAAATTTTTGGGCCGAGGCTATATTGACCGCTGTTTATTTACGTAAAAAAACTCTTACAAAAGTTTTAGTAGATAAAACGCCGTTTGAAATTTGGAATGGCTATAAACCCTCAGTCGGTCATTTAAAAGTATTTGGTACAAAAGTTATAACTCTAAACAAAACTCACCATTAAAAGTTTTTACCCAAAGGTACTGAGATGTAGATGATCGGGTATAGCGAACAATCAAAAGCATATAGGCTTTACGATCCAATTTCAAGAAGAGTTCACGTAAGTCGTGATGTAATTTTTATAGAAGGAAAATATGTATGTAAAAGAGAAGATGAAGCAGATGTGTCAAATACTATTTATTTTGGAGATTTTTTAAATTTAAAAGAAAGAAATCCAATACATGAAAGTATTGAACAATACGATGAACAAATCACTAATACAGTCAAAAGACCACCAGCCGATGATGGTACCAGCCAATTTGAAACAGAAGCTATAGAACCTGGTGGTTCCAGTTCCTCGTACAAGCAGCCAAAAAATGGTCCAGGACGTCAAAAATTTGTTAAAACTGGATCGTCTGGACGACCAAGAAAAGTATTCAACACCATAAACTCCTATTGTACCTGAAAATGTTGCTTTGAGGGATCCCAATTGTAGGCAGTGGGATGAAGCAATGAAAATTTAGTATGCTTGTTTAATCAAAAACAACACTTGGGAACTGACTGAACTGCCAAAAGGACAGAAATTTAGTCTTTCAATTAAAGTGGGCGTTAAAGTAGATATTTCAATATAGTCCTTTATCATTCCAAAATCTTTTTTCATAGAGAATTTATATGAATTTAGATAAACCGCTATATGGGAGGTAGGCGTTAAAGTGAGCATGTCACCTAAATTTTCTCGCATAACAATGACTTTGACTAAAAGGATATATGTAGGAAATTTCATCATCAGACCTCTAATTTTGACGGTTTTATGAGCTTTTAAGTTTCATCAACAGTAGATAACGTGAAAAGTGGGCGTTATAGTAGGCGTGTCGAATAAATGCTAATGAATACAACTTAGATATTTCAATATAGTCCTTTAATCTTTCAAAATCTTTATTCATAGAGAAATCATATAAATCTAAAATAAAGCGTTATATGGGAGGTGGGCGTGTCAAATATATTTTTGGTTAGAACAAAGCCTTTGACCAAAAAGCAATGTTTGCAAAATTTCAAAATCGTTTTTCAGTTTTATTTATTAGTTTTAAATTTTAAATATACCAAAAAATACACTGTGCGGTATAAATTTTCGTAACTTTTTTATCTATAACTCCTTTCCTAATGCATAGATATAAGCAATTTTCAGGTAAAACTACTTCTTTTTATAAGGAAACATGCATTCGAAGTTTCACGGCTCTACGTTAATGCGTTTGGAAACAATTGCATTTTGTTCGATGTTGTAAGGACACGTTTTTTTGACATACTCTTATATTACGAGCTATAACTCTCTTCCTAATATTCCGATTTAGCCCATTTTCAATACCAAGCAAACCTTGTGCATAAGAAATATTCTGGCAAAATTTAAGCCCTCTAGCTTTTTCAGTCCGACCTCTATCGTGCTTTCAACAGACGGACGGATAGATCGTCATAAAATGAAACCCCGATTTAGAATATATATACTTTATGGAGTTTAAAATGGATATTTGGATGTGTTACAAACGGAATGACAAAATGAATACACCCCCACCAAATATGTTTGACGACTTTTTAAAACAAAATGCAGATTCTTTATGAAAATCTAGTTAAAATTTACAGATTTTATCCCTTAATATTCTGGCAACACTGCATGCACTTTATGTTTATGTAGCATGTTTCCACGGCCTAATTTCGAACCAAATTACATAATTTTCCCATGATAAATATTCAAACCAAATTACATAATTTTTTCATTAAAAATATTCAAAACAAATAACTATTTTTGTTGGTAATTCATTAAGAATTACCACCCGAATTATAATAAAATCAGTGTCTTCTCTAATTTTTATCGGTAGTTTATCATTTCCAGCTGTCAAAAAAATCAAAGCAAAAGGAAAAACAAGTAACAGTGCTATATTCGGCCGTGCCGAATCTTATATACCCTTCACAACGTGTAGTCATGCAATAACAATTGTTTGTATCACCATTCATCTACATATATATATGACTGACTGATTCATCATCGCACAGACCAAACGCAAAGAGCTAGAGACATGAAATTTGGACAATCGGTTCCTCTTTCGATGTATAGCTCCACTAAGAAGGGATTTTTGGAAATTCGTACTTATATCTGCTAAATTAAAAATGATACAAAACAAATTGAAAAAATATTGTAATTTGCACAAAAAATAAGCTGACAGGTGTCTGGCCTTTTTTTTGAGTTTTCAATCCCTAAGGGAAAAAAACGGGTAAAAACTATAATTTTGTACTTTTTTTGGTAACCTATTTAACTTCCAAACATATAAAGCTAGGAAAAAAATTCAAACTTTATTAAGTAATCCACGAAAAAATATTAATAGGAATTCGCCACTTTTTTAAAATTCACATGAATAAGGGTTAATAATTGTCCCTTTTTTGGTACTTTTTTTAAAAGAAACTTTTCTAATATTATTCAATGGGACAAAATTTGATAATTATTATTACATAAAAGAATATGGACAATAATTTAGGTAAAATTGTTTGAAACTTTTTTTGGGGACAAAAAATGTACCAAAAAGGGGAAAATTCCGCGAAATGTATGTAATTCCTAATAAGACGGCCAGTTTTTAAAAAATTTTAATTAAGATTTCACCAAACATAAATAATTATGTAATTTAGTAAAAATCTAAATACATTCATAACAGGGTAGAAATGAGAGAAATCGGGAAAAGAATCTGGTACTTTTTAGAACATAATTACTTTTATGCAAAAAAAAAAGTAGATTTACTGACTTTAAATAATGTCTATTAAATTATTTTGTTACATAGATATTTGAACATTTTAAACTTGGAATTTGAACCAAAAATGTACTTTTTCGTATTTCTATGGTACTTTTTGTATTTTCTACGTTTATAAAGGTAGAATTGTACAAACAAGGACTATAAATTCCAGGTGAGAAACAAATGTTATGGACGACTAAAAAGGTACTGTTTTGAATTTTTATGGTACTTTTTGTATTTCCACGTTTGCGAAGCTAGAATTTTGAAATTAGTGACTATTGATACAAGGTGAGACTGAAAATGTTATGGGCGACCAAAAAGGTACTTTTTGGAATTTTTATGATACTTTTCGTATTTTCAACCTTTGCGAAGCTAGAATTTTGAAATTTGTGATTATTGATACAAGGTGAGCCTGAAAATGTTATGGACGACCAAGAAGGTACTTTTCAGAATTTTATTGGGACTTTTTGTATTTTCTACGTTTATAAAGCTAAAATTGTGAAATAAAGGATTATGGATTCAAGTTGAGAATTAAAATGATATTGGAGACAAAAAAAACCTTTTCGCATTTTTCATGTTTTTACTACTATTTTTATACCCTTCACCTGTGGCGCACAAGGGTATATATAGCTTTGTAATTTTTACAATTTTCATTTCCGACCCCATAAAGTATATATTTTCTGAAAGCTTATGAATAGAGGAGTCGATTAAGCCCTGACCATCTGCCCGTCTGTCCGTGTGTTGGTTGAAATCAACTTTTAGAAGCAACTATATGTTCCTTAGATCTTTATATGGTATCAATCTCTTGGAAATATCCAGGAATGAATCGCTATTGAAATTCAGCACAATCGCCCAATAACTTTCTGAGATATGAGCAAAAAACCACGACCACCTCGTTTTTTTACACAATTACAACAACAACATACATACATGTAAAAAACATACAAAAAAAAATATATTAAAAATAAAAAAAATTACAAAAAAAAATATAAATTAATATAATATAAAAAAAATAATATATTAAATTAAATAAAATAAAATTTTTTTGGCTCAGCTGGGATTCGATGCCACATTTATTCTCACCAGTATATACATATGTACGTATTTTATATGAGATGAATGGTGATACAAACAATTGTTATTGCATGGCTTCACGTTGTGAAGGGTATATAAGATTCGGCACGGCTGAATATAGCACTGTTACTTGTTATACCCTTCACCTGTGGTGTACAAGGGTATATATAGCTTTGTCATTCCGTTTGTAATTTCTACAATTTTCATTTCCGACCCAATAAAGTATATATTTTCTGAAAGCTTATGAATAGAGGAGTCGATTAAGCCCTGACCGTCTGCCCGTCTGTCCGTGTGTTGGTTGAAATCAACTTTTAGAAGCAACTATATGTTCCTCAGATCTATATATGGTATCAATCTCTTGGAAATATCCAGGAATGATCGCTATTGAAATTCAGCACAATCGCCCCATAACTTTCTGAGATATGAGCAAAAAACCACGACCACCTCGTTTTTTTCACAATTACAACAACAACATGCATACATACATACATGTAAAAAACATACCAAACAAAAAAAATTACAAAAAAAAAAATATTAAAATTAAGAAAAAAATAATAAAAAAAACTGCAAAAAAAAATTTAAAAAAATTGTTTAAAAATTTTTCTTAAAAAAATTTTTTAAAAAAATTAAAAAAAAATATAAAAAAAATAATAAAATATAAATAATATATTAAATAAAATAAAATAAAATTTTTTTGGCTCAGCTGGGATTCGATGCCACATTTATTCTAACGTGTACGTATGCACGTATTTTATATGGGATGAATGGTGATACAAACAATTGTTATTGCATGACTACACGTTGTGAAGGGTATATAAGATTCGGCACGGCCGAATATAGCACTGTTACTTGTTTGAAATTAATATTGTTACGTTTATACCTTTTATAAATGTTGGCTTATTTCCTTCAAATATACTGTGAGTTCTTTTATTGCAATCAAATTTATTTATTTAAACAGACTCAAAGATTGCTTTAATATCACTTTACTTATTGTTATACACCTTTATTGTCAAACTCACTTTGACACACACTTGACAAGCTCTACTGTTATACCAAAGACTATAGACTATAGTCTTTGGTTATACTGATCATGTTAGCTGTGTTTTTCGGCTATTTATAGTAGCATGTTGGTGTTCTGTAACATTCGACAAAGTTCTCGTATGTACACACTTGTTCATTCGAAAACCGTTACATTTAAACTAAGACGTAATGTTAATGTTAAGTAATAGGCAGGAAAAAAAGTGACTAAGAGTATGCTGCACATAATAACTCACCTCGGCTGCATATAACTTAACATCATGTTTGAACAACCAACTAACCAAACAAAGTGTTAAATGTACAAAAGCTAATACCAACAAAACTACTGTAAATATAATTAAAATAAAATCTATAATGTAAATTAATCTATTTAAAATTTATCTGTAACAATATTATTAAGGTTTTTATTTTAAGAATAAATTAATCTTAAATTTTTCAATGGTCGAATTGTAAGTTTGTTTATTTTCAGTCAATATGTAGGAGATCTACCACAGTAGTGCATAATTAGTTTTTTATTTCTTTGAAAAAAATTCTGAATAGACATGAAGGTTATTATTATTCAGATGGAAAACCTTTGAATTTAAACAAAACAACAATTTGAAAAGCTGTGTTTTCTAGAGTTGGGTCAATCGGTTACTTACTTTATATACATATATATGTATGTAAGTTATGTAATTATGTTTTTAAAAGTTTAAATTTAAAAATGCGTTAAAATAAAAACGGTTTGAGATTTTGATAAATTAGTTATCTTGTTATGAAAAATAATTGTTCCGGTTAGAAATAAAATATTATTTCATTTATATAGCTGCCGCGGCTCTATTCGATCGGATCAATTTTCAAGTGTATGGAATTGTATCTCTGCTATAACATCACAAATGTTAGCCTTTACATGTTCAATTGTCCCTGGTTTGTTTGCATAACACTTGCTTTTAACGGCGCCCACAGAAAATAGTCCAACGGTGTTAAATCACAGCTTCTTTGCAGCCATTGGTGGTTGCCATCACAATTTCGGCTAATTAAACGGCTACGCAATAAATCGATTGTGGCATGAGCTGTGTGACAAGTTGTACCATATTCATGAAACCAAACATTGTTCACATCCATATCGGCGATAGGTGTCTCCATTTACCGTAATAAGTTTGCCGTCCTCATTTTCAAAGAAATATAAGCCAATGATGCCTCCGCTCAACAAGCCACACCAAAATCACTCCTAATGGGTGCATAGGCTTCTGTGGGATCACATTTGGGTTTTCTGAGACCCGAATATGACAATTTTGCTTATAACGTACCCACCACGATGAAATTAAGCTTTCATCTGAAATGTGTAGAATTATGTAGTTCTATATATCAGTTTATTAATAATAAAGGCAATAACAAAATTGATTTGTTGCATATAACTACTTATTCAATTATAAAAAGGTTCATATTTCACATTCATTTTTCACAAATAACATGTAACAAGTTTGAATTAATTATATTTCGATAAGCGACATATAATAGAATGGCATAAGTATTGCCAGATTCGAAATACGCGCTGGTTCAAATTTAAACCACCTTTTTATTAAATCAAATAAAATACATATGCATGTATATTTATTAAGTAAGAAATATAAGTAAATTTAAGTTAAACTTTTAAAATGGAATAATATATAAAAAAACAAGTAAGAGTGCTATATTCGTCCGTGCCGAATCTTATATACCCTTCGCAACGTGTAGTCATTCAATAACAATTGTTTGCATCACCATTCATCTCATTAATATGAAATACGTACAAACATATAAAAAACATACATACTATATAAAAACATCCCATTGTAAAATTATAAATTGAGTTTTTGTATGGAGTTATGTTAAAAAATAAAAAAAAAAACATTAAAAAAAATTTTCTTTCCGGATCAGCTGTGATTCGATGCCACGTTCACTCTCACCAGTATTCCACGTTTGTATGTATGTATGTGTTGTATGTTGTTGTTGTGAAAAAAAACGAGGTAGTCGTGGTTTTTTCCTCATATCTCAGTTGCTTATGTATCGATTTTTCAATACCGATCTGCTCCCCAATATTTCTGATATTTTTCAAAAAATTTATTTCAACATACACACGGACAGACTGACAATCGACGTCCCTATTCATAACCTTTCAGAAAATATATACTTTATGGGGACGGTGATGAAAATTGTAGAAATTTTACACAGAATGACAAATCTACCCCCATACCTAAACAAGAGCGTTGAGCGTCAAGCGTTGGAGTTTTACATGTGTTTGGTTTTTGTTACAATAACAAAATACATGCAAAATTGCAACGCTTGACGCTCAACGCTCTTGTTTAGGTATGGGCCCTATAAATAGTCTTTTTCACTTTTGTGTGAAGGGTATAATAATAATGATAAAAAATTATCATCTTTGCCCATACTTTCCCGTTTTCGGTTTCTCGCCTTTGTTTTGCAAAAAAGTCGAATACATCAAGTATTGCAGACCACTCTTTTTCCAAAGCATAACATACATGCATTCATTCATTGTTGGCTATAGTGAAGGATTACTTCCGTAACAGAATCCTGTTGTACGAAACCGACAAGGGCATGCGACAGCATAATATTACAGGTGGAGTCCCACAGGGTTCGGTTCTCGGACCGTTGTTGTGGAATATGATGTATGATGGCATACTCCGGGCTAAGATTGTCGGTTTTGCCGTTCACATAGCCCTGATATGTGTCGGTAGGGAGTTAGTGGATATTACGACCATTGCTAATGCAAGCATAGAAATTGTGCGCTCCTTAGAATCTGTTAATTTGGGGCTCGCTGACCAAAAGGCAGAGGCGATTTTGATATTCAGCCGTAGGTCAATGGAGTCTGTGAAATAAAATGTGGGATCGTGTTGTATTGAGACGAAACCTTCGCTTAAATATCTTGGGGTTATGATAGATTATCGTTTATCTTTTCAGGACCATCTGCTATATGTTGCTGGGAAGTCTTCGAGAACATATACTGCTCTGTCTCGTATAATGCCAAATGCGAAAGGGCCAAAAAACTTACGTCGGAAACTTCTGACTGGAGTAGTTAAGAGTGTGATTATGTATGCATCACCTATCTGGTTTCGGGCTCTTGGGTTGAAGATTTGCAGGGGAATTATAAGCCCAGTATATAGACTGGCTGCTTTGCGAGTTATTTGTGCTTTCCGGACTGCATCAGATATTGCAGCATTAGTGATTGCGGCAATGATGCCAACTGATCTTCAGATCAGAGGCTTCTCAGATATTGAAACGATTGCTGAGTGGCAGCGGCGATGGTCTTTGTCAGAGAAGGGAAGATGGATGTTTTCTCTTATTCTTGACTTGGTCCCATGGCTCCAGCGAGCACATGGGGATCTGGACTTTTACGTTACGCAGTTGCTTAGTGGACACGGTTGTTTCCGGTCATTCTTATACAGATTTGGTCATGATACTTCTCCGTTCTGTCCGAGTTGTGATGGTAATGTCGAGCAGAATGCTGAACATGTATTCTTTTCTTGCTGGGAAGTCTTCGAGAACATATACTGTTCTGTCTCGTATAATGCCAAATGCGAAAGGGCCAAAAAACTTACGTCGGAAACTTCTGACTGGAGTAGTTAACAGTGTTATTATGTATGCATCACCTATCTGGTCTCGGGCTCTTGGGTTGAAGATTTGCAGGGAATTATAAGCCCAGTATATAGACTGGCTGCTATGCGAGTTATTTGTGCTTTCCGGACTGTATCAGATGTTGCAGCATTAGTGATTGCGGCAATGATGCCAACTGATCTTCAGATCAGAGGCTTCTCAGATATTGAAACGATTGCTGAGTGGCAGCGGCGATGGTCTTTGTCAGAGAAGGGAAGATGGATGTTTTCTCTTATTCTTGACTTGGTCCCATGGCTCAAGCGAGCACATGGGGATCTGGACTTTTACGTTACGCAGTTGCTTAGTGGACACGGTTGTTTCCGGTCATTCTTATACAGATTTGGTCATGATACTTCTCCGTTCTGTCCGAGTTGTGATGGTAATGTCGAGGAGAATGCTGAACATGTATTCTTTTCTTGCCCGCGGAGAGAATATACCTTGAGGGGATGATAGGCCGTAGCGTTGATCACGGTAATATAGTGGAGATTATGTTGTCCTCTGCACGCAGTTGGGAGTATGTATGTGAATATGCTAGATTGGTTCTAATTAAACTTCGTAGGGTTGAGAGAATCCGTAATGGGATGTTATAGTTTGGGTGTTGTTCCCCGCCCCCTGTGATGTATAGCTTTGTGGTAGTTCCGCCGGGATTTTGGGCCAGTGTACCGAGGTGTTTTAGGGTGTTAAAGTCACGCACTCCTGGTTGACCTAAGTAGCAGGGTCTTTCAATGATTTCATCTCGTTAATAAAAAAAAAACATACATTCATTCATTCATACATACATACATTATGTCGAGCAGACCAGCGAGTTTGAGAGAAAATTTTAAGTCTTTAATTTGTTTGCTGCACCTAGATCTCCATGCGATCATTTGATATTGTGAAAAAATCATAAAACTCTTGCAAAGTAAATAGAAAAAAAGTCAATTGCTTCGAATACAGATTCAGCTTCGCAAGTGCTTACCAATATTAGGGAATGGTGAGCGCAAGTCACTGTTTAAGGCCATGACTGACTGTTATATTTAGTCGTTCGATATGTTAAAAATTGTATGTGTGTTCAGAAAGTCTTTTGGAAATTTTCATAAAATAGTAGTTTCTGTGCGATTTGAGTTGCTTTTTGTAAGCAAGTATGACAGTGTGGCATCCAATCACACATTTTGTTGCGATTTTTTCATGTAGGACAAAAACTATCAGATTTTTATTTGGCATAATCCACGACTTTGTAGATAGTCAGTCATAGCCTTTAAGAATTAATTTTTTTAGTTCGTGCCAAAATTTCTGAATTGTCATAAGATTGACCACGGCAGTTAATAATTTCAAAAGCATTTGTTCAAAGAGTATAATACGGCTGTTTCAATATCTTTGGCTTTGCGACCAGTATGTGGCGAAAATTCTAAAAATCTTTCAACGGTTTTTCCATTTTTACGTACGTATCTAATAAGTATAGCAAGCTTATTGAGATGTGCAATATCCGGTGTGGAATATACAATAATCCCAAAATATATAGCAGAAATGTGTTGTAATTCCTTACCACGAATTAAGATTATAATTTAATCGTAAATTGTTTTAGATAAGTACTAAGTTTGGGTATAACATTTTAAGTGTTCAGATAAAAATAGATCAAACTGGGATAGAAACTCTCCTGTTCCAAAGAAATAACAAACATGAAACATAAAAAAAACATTAGTTTTTGAATAAATCAACCAATCACGGCGTTGAATCTCTGCGTTTTTTTAAGAACGTTGAAATAAGTTTTTGTCACTGTTTACGTTTTTAGAACTTTGGAAATTTGTAACTTTATTTTGTGGCGTGCTGTCTATACTTATGTAATTTCGTTAATTTAATTTCACATAAATCTTTCACTAGTAATTAGGGTGATCGATTATTCGACATTTTTAAGAAACCGGGTTTCAAATAGTTTGAAATTTAGAATTAACAAAAAAACCGGTTGCTCTTTTACAAATTTAGAAAAAACCGGTTAACCGGTCGAATTAGTGTTGGGCATAATCTTTCTTTTCAGTGAATCGTTCATGATCGGTCAGAAAGACTTGCTGAAGTATTTCATTCTTTTCTTTCATCTTTCTTTTATGAAAGATGTAAAATGAATGATTGAAACAAGGCAAAGAATACATAACAGTTGGTTTTTGTTTATAAGAAAATAAATGCAAAAACTGAAATTGCTGGTACAAAGCGAATATTAAGTACTAATAATTAAATAAAAATAAGTTCAATTCAAACGTTTTTATTAGTAATAAATAGACACATACGTATTTAAAAAAAACACAAAATCAAAATCTGTATTCCGGTTAGAATTTGGCATATAAATTCAAAAATAGATTTTGATGTCTAGTTAAAAAAAAAGGCAAAAAATATTTAAAAAAATTTAACAGGCGTATACATATATAAAATCGGGAAAATTAATAAGCATTATCTTAATCTTATTTGAATCAAATTTAAAAACAATGAAATTATAATTCAATTTTTTTATACAATTTTTAAATACAATTAAATTAATTTTTTTATATTTCGCTACTCCTTCACTTAGCATTATTAGGAAAATAAATACTATCGCTATAACAAAATGATCTTTAAAATTTGTGTGCGCTAAAAATCGTATAATTCATTATGAAAAGAATTTATATTTAAAATTATATTTTTGGCAAACATAAACATACATTAAAAAAATTTAGTTTATTTTTTGAATAATTCATAGTTTTATTAAAAAAAGAGATCTTTCTTTCATAGTTTTGGTACAAATACATACTATGTATACACATAAACATACTATGTATACATTGAGATGCAAACAAATTAAAAGATTTGGTTTGGCAACAATTCAGCAGATTGTTATGGCAACATCGTAATCTACATACATTTTTGACTGACTGAAATGTGTGAAACATGAAAGAACAATGAAAGATTTGAAAGAATGAGTACGAACTATTTCATATCTTTCACCTTACTGAATCGTTCAATTGAAATATTTCTTTCATGACCGACACAACTCTAGGTCGAATACATAAAATATAATTTTTTTGTTATACCCATGACAGAGATACATATATATGTAGGTATAAACTAGCTTGTTCTATGGTTTAATTGCATTTTAATTTGACACACATTCAATGGCATTATTTTAAAATGCCTTTATATAAAATAAAGATGTTAAAGGGCAGACACTTTTAACCTAAAAGTGATCGAAAAGATAAGTTTATGCTTTAATTGCCTTTAACTTTTAAGGTTAGGTTAATAAATTTAAAAATGCCATTGTTTCTCTACATGAACCAAAATATGGCAACAAAATTTTGATTTATATATTTTTTTTCTACTTCGAACTTTTATCATCAAAAATTTTGTTTCGTTTTGTAAATAAAATGTATAAATTTACATTGTTGCTACTACATTTTTTAAGAACTAAATTAATTTGTTAAAAGCAACCGGTATTTGCTCTAGAACTGCCATATAAAACAAAAATTGTTACAAGGAGTTAATAATGACAAATATAAAAAAAGTCACTTCACTGGTCACGGTAGTCAACTTTACAGGCAAGATGTAATAATGACGCTTTGTGTGCCAAACTATTTTAGTATACAAGTCATATGTTATCAAAGATATTAGTTAAGCTATGGGTAGTCTTTAGTACAAGTCGCTAGCTTTCGTAAAATTTGAAAATGAGATCAAAAAGTATTGAAAAGTACAATAATTTGGTCAAAAAACTTAACTGCAAATTATAAGAGCACCAACGTATGACATACATGCTCTCCATTTAAAACAAATAATTTTTAACCTAATTATTTTTCTTATTTTACATTTGTTTTTAAAACAAAAAATAAATTTCTTACAATATTATGGAAGATTATTTAATATATTTTCTGATTTTTCTAATTTTTTTGGTTACAAAGATTAATGAACATAAAACTAAAAATTAAAAAACCGGCTTCTGTGAGTAAAAAAAACCGGTGTATTCGACGTTCGAAAAATTAACATTTGGAAAAAACCGCCAGCTGAAAGAGTAAAAAACCGGGTTTTCCAACGGTTGTAAAACCGAATCGATCACCCTACTATTAATCCACATAACATGAATTCTAAACCAATTTTTGTCAGTTAATGAGTTCGTTGAAGAAGAGTTTTCTTCAATATCTTCTGCTAAGATCTGTGCTAACTCCTGCTGAATCTATATATATATATAATAGGATGTATGTATGTATGTATGTATGTATGTATGTAACGTATGGACTCCAAAACGGCTAGACCGATTTTGATAAAATGTTCAGGGAATCTTCAGAATTTTTAGGCGGGTGACACTGTGAAGTCTGATTTTTGATTTTCGGTCCACGGGCGGAGGGGGGTGGCAAAATCCAATTTTCATATTGCACCACCAATGACATATATATTTATTTTGTTTGTTTTTTAAATTTTTTTTTAAAGCCGTTGTCATGTTTTTCAAAACAAGATAACAAACTCTTAAATCGGTTGTGTAGTTCCGAAGATATTTACAAAAAACCTATGTTAATAATGATAATGAATATCAAAATTTTAAAACTTTCGAAATGTTGCTCAAATGAGCAAATTCAATCGAAACTGCCCGGCAAATTAATCAAATACAAATCGATCCACACAGTAATGGATGATGAACAAGCCGTCAATTATCTCACTGAATTTTTGAATTCATTGCAACCACCCGGAATGCCACCGCATGTACTAACATTAAAGGTTGGATCCCCGGTAATTCTTATTCGCAACTTAAACGCACCAAAGTTGTGCAACGGAACCAGATTGACCATCAAAAACTGTTCACAAAATTTAATCGAGGCAACAATCATCGGTGACAAATTCAAAGGCGAAGACGTACTTATTCCACGAATTCCGATGATTTCCAACGAATTACCATTACAATTCAAGCGGCTCCAATTCCCTTTGCGTCTTGCCTTTGCTATTGCCATCAACAAAGCACAAAGCCAATTCATGTTTTTCACACGGCCAGTTGTATGTAGCTTGCTCTCGAGTTGGCACGCTAAAAAATTTATACGTTTTTACACCAATTAAAAAAACAAAAACCATTGTCTCTCCGCTGGCCTTAAGATGAAGTAATAAATAAATATAATTTCCAATTTGCCTTAAATACATAAATTTCTTTTCAGATTGAGCCCATACCTACACCGTATCTAAGTTATTCTGTAAAAAAACTTTATGATAGGTACCTATTCCATGGATTTTTATTTGAAGGCCGTAAATTTCGTTAAAAGCTCAATTTAATTCGTCTGGTTGTACAACACTAATGTCTGCTTAGGGCCAGCAACACGGACCGGGTCAGCTAGTAAAATAATATAATTTTACCACTATTTTTTTTTTAAATTACAAAAAAAACTTTTAGTTCTGATTATTTTTTGTGTGCCAATGTTTGTCAAACTCCACATATCAAAAAGAAATTTTAGTGCCAAGAACTGTCAACTCCATATATAAAAAAAGAGAAACAAAATATACGCTCTCTTAACGCTATCGCCTTATGTAGTTACACCATGATTCATATTAAAAAAAACAAAACAATATTAAAATTGCAAGAATATAAAAAGAATTTAAGACTTGTAAACGTAAACAGTAAATAAGTCAGAATGAGAAAAAGCCACAAACATGCAAAATTAATATCACACTTATATATAAATTTTGTGTTTTATATTGAAAAGGTGAACCACCTAAATATTCTTTTAAACTTTTGAACAGTGATGGAAATTTATTTACTTTTCCGTCAGAGCTAGCAATTGTGATAGCAGTAGATAAATTATTTTGTTTTAAGAATATGGTAAAATAATAATTGTAAATATAACTATGTAATTATTTTTGTATATATGAAAAGATTTATAATATTTATTCTTCAAGTATACATAAAGAATAATACTGATGTAATTATAAAAACAAGTAAGAGCACTATATTCGGCTGTGCCGAATCTTTTATACCCACCACCAATTTTGTGTACATTTAAAGCACAATATTTATTAATTTGTTAATCATTATGGAATAATCTCTTTATAATAAAATATGTATCACTTGCTTTGTAGAGGGTGGTTAAATTTTAAGGGCCCACGTTAAAGGTGAACTACACCTAGTCTATAAATTTGTTTTCTGCACTTCACTTGACATTTCTCAATCTCAAACTTACTCAATTTGATCCGTAGAAAGATACGCTAATGAGCAACACTTTAAAGTTATTCAGGTTTTTTTAAAATGGGCGTTGAAATCAAAATGCATTTTGTGCACTTCGTAATTCTTTTGATTAACATAATCGTTCAAATTCGTCCACAATCGGGAAATTTCTGCAAAACAGGTCTGTATAAAATATAAGAAAATCTGTGAATGCATTCTTAGTTCGTTGAGTGGGAACCATTGCTGTTTTTTGCGATAGTGTGGCAAAAGAGCAGTCAACCTCGACTCATCATCGTGCCCAACAATTGAGCATCAACATTGTCATTTGGCCAATATCTTGTTAAATACATAATTGAACCATACAAATATTATCATTATAAAAAGAAATGATAATAATTTCTTAAATAATTTGTGTTTTATTTAAAATCAACATCGGCCTTTAAAATTTATCCACCCTTAATAACTTCGATATGAAGGTAAAATTTTTTCGTAAATTTAGTCTTTTAGTGAAAGTGGGCGTTAAAGTAGGCGTGTCAATAAAGTTTCTGCTAATAAATACAACTTAGATATTTCAATATAGTCCTTTATTTTCCCAAAAACTTTGTCAATAGAGAAATTACATGAATTTAAGATAAACCGTTATATGGGAGGTAGGCGTTAAAGTGGGCGTGTCACCTAAACTTTTTGGAACAACAATTACATTGATTAGAAGGATATATGTAGCAAATTTCATCGTCATACCTCTAATTTTGTCGGTCTTATGAGCTTTTAAATTTCATTAACGGTAGATAACGTGAAAAGTGGGCGTTATAGTAGGCGTGTCAAAGTTGTTTTTGCGAATGAGTACAACTTAGGTGTTTCAATATAGCCCTTTATTATTCCAAAATCTTTATTAATAGAGAAATTATATGAATTTTAGGTAAAACGTTATATGGGAGGTGGGCGTAAAAGTGAGCGTGGCACCTTAATTTTTTGGCACGATAATGACATTGCCTAGGGGGATATACGCAGCAAATTTTATCATCATGATTTATGATGATATGGTTTTATGAGCTTTTAAATTTAATTTACGGTAGATAACGTGAAAAGTGGGCGTTACAGTAGGCGTGTCAAAGTTGTTTTTGCTAATGAGTACAACCTAGATGTTTCAATATAGTCCTTTATTATTCCAAAATCTTTATTAATAGAGAAATTATATGAATTTTAGTTAAAATGTTATATGGGAGGTGGGCGGAAAAGTGGGCGTGGCATATTGATTTTCCGTTACAAAAAAGCCGCTCACCAAAAAGCAAAGTGTGCAAAATTTCAGAGTCGAACATCAAATTTTGTTGCTTTTATGACGTTTTTGTTTTTAAATATACCGAAAAATACACTGTGCGGTATAAATTTTCGTACATTTTGATCGATAACTCCTCTCCTGATGCATAGATTTAGATAATTTTCGGGGAAAAATTTTGTTTTTACTCCGGAAATATATATTCGAAGTTTCATGAGTCTACGTTAATGCGTTTGGACACAATTCCATTTTATTCGATGTTCGAGGACACGGTTTTTTCGACCTACTCTTGCTTTTCGAGCAATAATTGTCTTCGTAATATTCCGATTTAGCCCATTTTCAATACCACAAACAAACAAACCTTGTCTATAAGAAAGATTCTAGCAAAATTTGAGCCCCCTACATTTTTCGGTGCGACCTCTATCGTGCTTTCAACAGACGGACATAGCTAGATCGTCATCAAATCAAACCCTGATTCAGAATATATATACTTTATGGGGTCTAAAATGGATATTTCGATGTGTTACAAACGGAATGACAAAATGAATACACCCCCACCATTTTTTTGGTGGCGGGTTTAATAAATAAATAAAAAAAATAATAAGGTTATTTCATTAATGCAATGCACTGTTTCATTAATTTAATGAACTATTTATATCATTAATACAATAAATATATGTCATTATATTAACGATATTAGTTATTGTTTTATCGATATCCTTAAGAATAAAAATTAACATACATATATAATACTTCATTAGGATTATGGTTTATTGAAATATATCAAAACATACATATTTATATACATGTATTTTTTATATATACATATTTTAATAAATTTGTACATAGTTTTTTATACAATTAGTACATTTTTTTAATATTTTTTAAAAAACCAATTCACATAATGTGAACGCTTACAAGTATGTGTATTAGATAGAAATTGATATACATATGTATATATAGAAACAGATATATTATTTATAAAAATAATTTTTATATATTAACTGTGTTATTCACAAAATATATTTTTTATTAAGGGTATATTTGACAAATTTCCCATAGAAATATACATATCAAATAAGAAATTAATAAAAAGAAAACATTTTTTACGTACGTATGTATATATCGTTTGTATATATGTATAATAGAAAAAACAAATTTTAAACAATAATTTAATCTTTAAAAACTATGGGTCCACAAGTCAATATTAATAATTTAATACTTACAGTTGCCCAATAAAATCTACATACAGCACCATAAATATGATTTTAACGAAATTTACTGAAGGTTTAACACTTTTTTTATGTTAAGTCCTATAAATTAGTTAAATTTAAAAATGAGATTCAAAACATCTATAATTGTGCACATTTATCGTACCAAAATTGAAGTATTTGTAATTTGGTGCCCAAAAAAGTGTACATACACCGAAAACACACCTCTAAAAGTAAGAAGAAAACACGTCTCTAAGTAACGGTATTTCGTTTTTTACTTATTTTTTGACCAGTAATAAAAGAAAACAAAATAATTTAGCAGCTGAAGTGAGTTTGTAGTTTGTTATCGTTAGAATGTCGCAGAATTTACAAAAACGCAAGGACATTTCGCAGGAAATTAGAAAATTTGTGGTTAAATTGATAAATAAATAAAAATCATATGGAGAAATTTCAAATATTGTTGGAATTAGCCGCTCTACAGTTCAAAATATTATAAAAAATTATAATATTACGAATACAACAGAAAATAAATACCGATAAGGCAGGCCATGTAAGCTTTCAGTGCGCGAAAAGGGAAATGTTGTCAGACTCTTAACAAATAATAATGTATGTAGACCTTATTGGGCAACTGTACTTAATAATTTTACATTTTTGATAGTTCATCTATAAGAATACAAACTTTTGTATTCTTTTTGAAAATGTTAAATATATATTTTTCTACAAATGTCCAAAATGGACTAGATGCCAAATGGTAAACAAGTGAAAGGACTTAAAGCATACATATATCAAAAGCCCTTTGAAAACTATCAAATGGCAATAGTTAGCCATCTAAATACACGAAAAAATTATTTATTTTCAAAGTTTTTATGTCTCCTAAATCTAAAATAAAAGGTTGGATGGGATCACCTTTTGTAGAAAGAAAATCTAAATGATCCTCCAGTGACGGCATTGTTTCATTTACATAGATAAATGATTCTTGTGAAACTCTCATGGTTAATTTTCCGTATTCTCTTTTTCCGTTGATATTCTTCCTTAAACATTACTTGGTGGGGTGCAAATTGTAGTGCAGACACTATAGTATTTTTAGGTGAAATGATTCTTTATCAAAAAAGAGAAACCAGGTTATTTAAATGTGTTTTACATTTTCTATAAGCATAAAACCACCTTTTTCTATTTCATCTTTATTTTTGATACAATTTGATTAATAGATTGGTCCTTGATACGTACATTGTTCTTCAAATAATTATACAAGTTTTTAAACCTGTTTTCCCAACTCATTATGGTATCTACATTTTCGTGTATAATATTGAAATCACTGTCAATCTCTAAAATAAGTATAATAATTAAGCAAAAATCTAGATAGATATAAAGGACGTACAAATTTAAATCCATTTAAACCTATGACGCTTTTGTTTTTTTCACTTTTGTTGTTTTGCTATGCATCTTTATAAAGATGAAACAAATTACGTTATGGTAATGTAAAAAATCATTGCATTTACTACAAAGTATAATATCCCGTTATAATTTGTTTGTGAGCATTTATTTAATGATATGTTACATTATATTAATGAGCAAATCATTATAGTTACTAATTTTACATTTTATTTTTTCTCGTTGTTTTTTTATGAGTATTATTTCAGAGTATTGGTGCATTTGTAGTCGTATGAAACACATCTGTGTGAAATTTTGCATAATTATAACGACAGAGTGTCATTAAATTTTCGTTATATTTACGTGATTATTTGCAAAATCGTTAAAAAAGTTAACGTAAAATGACAAAAATTATGAAGATTTTCGTATCATTAATGTAATATATAATAAAAGTTAACGTCCCAAATATTTAAATTTATTTTTCCCATAGCTACTTATTATTTCCCAGAACTCAGGAAATGCTAAATTAAAAATTTGGCAATTCACAATTCCCACACTGTGCAATGCTTCAAATTTAGCACACATGCAAGTGTGTTATTTTACATTCAATTTTTTTTATTTACTTTCAATTTCTAGTGTGGCATATTTCCAGGAACTACGGAAATCACCGCACAAGCCAAGCTTACCTTTGGGAACGTTATTTACAAATTAATAAAAATGCTGACGATATGTCTAGACTCTTTTTCCCTCATTTTCATTTCTTTGTAATTTTAAGTTAAATATTTTTAGCAAGCAATGTAAAAAAATAATATAAAAAAGTATAACAAACAATAAAGATTATCATTATTAATCGAGCATTAAACAAGCGAATTATATTTTTTGAACAATTGTTTTATTAACTTATACTAGCATTTAACCCGCTACTTCGATAGAGCAGTTCTTACTATTTATTGAAAACTCAAGTTCTATTTATAATTTTTAAATATCTTTGGTTAAATTTATGAAAATTCGTATATCTGATTCAATTTACTTAGAAAAATAAACCTAAACCAAAATCAATGCTATTGAGTTTCAAAAATTAAGATTCATAAATTCAGAGTTTCCAAAAATGACCCTAAAAATAATAAAAGTAACATTTTTTCCTTCACTAAAACTTGCACTTGGTTTGTTATTACCTACATTCAGAATTCTATGTATACAAAATATAAAAAAAAAATCAGAAAAAGTAATTTTGGTCGTCCATAATATTAGGAGTTAGACCTCGGATCAAAAATTACTTATTTTAAGAATCCATGTTTACAAACGTAAAAATACAAAGAGAACAATAAAAATGCGAAAAGCCTTTTTTGTGTCTCCAATATCATTTAAATTCTTAAATTAAATCAACAATCCTTTATTTCACAATTTTAGCTTTATAAACGTAGAAAATACACAAAATCCTATTAAAATTCAGAAAAGTACCTTCTTGGTCACCCATAACATTTTCTGTCTCACCTTGAATCAAAAGTCCTTGATTGTACAATCGTATCTTCATAAACGTAAAAAATACAAAAAGTACCATAAAAATTCCAAAAAGTACCTTTTTTGTCGGCTATAACATTTTTAGTCTTCCTAGAACTAGGGTTGCCATATCTATTTAAAAAAAGAGGACACCAGCATAAAAAATGTAGGACATTTGTCCAAAACAGAGGACACATTCAAAACAATTTAATTTGATAAAATTTACGACGCCCTTTAAAACACAAAAACAAAATTTGTTTTTACGAAAAAACTTTATTTACAAAACTACAAACTGAACATATCATTATGATTTAATAGTTGAAAATAAAAACAAACAAAAAACAACAAAAATTCATTGCATGCGTTATCGGGAATGTACACTTTTAAACATTTTACATATATTTTTCAACACTTCCAATTTGAGCCAATATATTACCATTGCGTCTCTTCAAATATTTGTAAAACTCTAGGCAATCCATATCAAAATTATATACCCTTACTATATTTATACCCTTCACACAGTGAAAAAGGGTATATATAGGTTTGTCATTCCGTGTGAAATTTCTACAATTTTGATTTCCGACCCCATAAAGTATATATTTTCTGAAAGCTTATGAATAGGGGAGTCGATTAAGCCCTGTCAGTCTGTCCGTGTGTATGTTGAAATCAACTTTTTGAAGCCCCCCGGATTAAAATCCATTTAAACCTATGACGCTTTTGTTTTTTTATACCCTTCACACAGTAAAAAAGGGTACATATAGGTTTGTCATTCCGTGTGAAATTTCTACAATTTTGATTTCCGACCCCATAAAGTATATATTTTCTGAAAGCTTATGAATAGGGGAGTCGATTAAGCCCTGTCAGTCTGACCGTCTGTCCGTGTGTATGTTGAAATCAACTTTTTGAAGCCCCCCGACATCGCTTGGACTCGGGTGAGGTATTAAAATATCAGAAATATTCGGGAGTAGATCGGTATTGAAAATCAGAAACATCGGTACATAAACAACTGAGATATGAGCAAAAACCCACGACCACCTCGATTTTTTTTTCACAAAAACAACATTACAACAACAACATACATACAAACGTGTATACTGGTTAGAGAAAACGTGGGATCGAAACCCAGCTGAGGCAAAAAAAATTTTTTTTATTTTTTTTATATTTTTTTTTTAATTTTTTTTTATTATTTTTTTATTTAATATATTATTTATATTTTTATTATTATTTTTTTTAATTTTTTTTTAAATTTTTTTTTCAAATATTTTTTTTTGTTTTGTATTTATTATATATATTTTAATTATTTTTAAAATATATTTTTTTTTTTAATTTTTTTTTAAATTTTTTTTTTTTAATTTTTTTTTTTAATTTTTTTTTAAATTTTTTTTTACCATGTATACGTAAATTTATAATTTTACAATGGGATGTTTTTATATATGTATGTTTTTATATGTATGTACGTATTTCATATGGGATGAATGGTGACACAAACTACTGTTATTGCATGACTACACGTTGTGAAGGGTATATAAGATTCGGCACGGCCGAATATAGCGCTTTTACTTGTTTTCGCTTTTGTTGTTTTGCTATGCATCTTTATGAAGATGAAATGACAAATTACGTTATGGTAATGTAAAAAATCATTGCATATACTACAAAGTATAAAATTATTTATTTTTTGGTAATATCCCGTTATAATTTGTTTGTGAGCATTTATTTAATGATATGTTACGTTATATTAATGACCAAATCATTATAGTTACTAATTTTACATTTTATTTTTTCTCGTTGTTTTTTTATGAGTATTATTTCAGAGTATTGGTGCATTTGTAGTCGTATTAAACACATCTGTGTGAAATTTTGCATAATTATAACGACAGAGTGTCATTAAATTTTCGTTATATTTACGTGATTATTTGCAAAATCGTTAAAAAAGTTAACGTAAAATGACAAAAATTATGAAGATTTTCGTATCATTAATGTAATATATAATAAAAGTTAACGTCCCAAATATTTAAATTTATTTTTCCCATAGCTACTTATTATTTCCCAGAAATCAGGAAATGCTAAATTAAAAATTTGGCAATTCACAATTCCCACACTGTGCAATGCTTCAAATTTAGCACACATGCAAGTGTGTTATTTTACATTCAATTTTTATTTACTTTCAATTTCTAGTGTGGCATATTTCCAGGAACTACGGAAATCACCACACAAGCCAAGCTTACCTTTGGGAACGTTATTTACAAATTAATAAAAATGCTGACGATATGTCTAGACTCTTTTTCCCTCATTTTCATTTCTTTGTAATTTTAAGTTAAATATTTTTAGCAAGCAATGTAAAAAAATAATATAAAAAAGTATAACAAACAATAAAGATTATCATTATTAATCGAGCATTAAACAAGCGAATTACATTTTTTGAACAATTGTTTTATTAACTTATACTAGCATTTAACCCGCTACTTCGATAGAGCAGTTCTTACTATTTATTGAAAACTCAAGTTCTATTTATAATTTTTAAATATCTTTGGTTAAATTTATGAAAATTTGTATATCTGATTCAATTTACTTAGATTCATAATTTCCAAAAATGACCCTAAAAATAATAAAAGTAACATTTTTTCCTTCACTGAAACTTCCACTTGGTTTGTTATTACCTACATTCAGAATTCTATGTATACAAAATATAAAAAAAAAATCAGAAAAAGTAATTTTGGTCGTCCATAATATTAGGAGTTAGACCTCGGATCAAAAATTACTTATTTTAAGAATCCATGTTTACAAACGTAAAAATACAAAGAGAACAATAAAAATGCGAAAAGCCTTTTTTGTGTCTCCAATATCATTTAAATTCTTAAATTAAATCAACAATCCTTTATTTCACAATTTTAGCTTTATAAACGTAGAAAATACACAAAATCCTATTAAAATTCAGAAAAGTACCTTCTTGGTCACCCATAACATTTTCTGTCTCACCTTGAATCAAAAGTCCTTGATTGTACAATCGTATCTTCATAAACGTAAAAAATACAAAAAGTACCATAAAAATTCCAAAAAGTACCTTTTTTGTCGGCTATAACATTTTTAGTCTTCCTAGAACTAGGGTTGCCATATCTATTTAAAAAAAGAGGACACCAGCATAAAAAATGTAGGACATTTGTCCAAAACAGAGGACACATTCAAAACAATTTAATTTGATAAAATTTACGACGCCCTTTAAAACACAAAAACAAAATTTGTTTTTACGAAAAAACTTTATTTACAAAACTACAAACTGAACATATCATTATGATTTAATAGTTGAAAATAAAAACAAACAAAAAACAACAAAAATTCATTGCATGCGTTATCGGGAATGTACACTTTTAAACATTTTACATATATTTTTCAACACTTCCAATTTGAGCCAATATATTACCATCGCGTCTCTTCAAATATTTGTAAAACTCTAGGCAATCCATATCAAAATTATATACCCTTACTATATTTATACCCTTCACACAGTGAAAAAGGGTATATATAGGTTTGTCATTCCGTGTGAAATTTCTACAATTTTGATTTCCGACCCCATAAAGTATATATTTTCTGAAAGCTTATGAATAGGGGAGTCGATTAAGCCCTGTCAGTCTGTCCGTGTGTTGGTTGAAATCAACTTTTTGAAGCCCCCCGACATCGCTTGGACTCGGGTGAGGTATTAAAATATCAGAAATATTCGGGAGTAGATCGGTATTAAAAATCAGAAACATCGGTACATAAACAACTGAGATATGAGCAAAAACCCACGACCACCTCGATTTTTTTTTTTCACAAAAACAACATTACAACAACAACATACATACATACAAACGTGTATACTGGTTAGAGGAAACGTGGCATTGAATTTTTTTTATATTTTTTTTTTAATTTTTTTTTTTTTATTTTTTATTTAATATATTATTTATATTTTTATTATTATTTTTTTTTAATTTTTTTAAACTATTTTTTTTATTTTTTTTGTTTTATATTTATTATATATATTTTAATTATTTTTAAAAAATTTTTTTTTTTAATTTTTTTTTAAATTTTTTTTTTTTTAATTTTTTTTTTTTAATTTTTTTTTTATTTTTTTTTTTTAACATACATACGTAAATTTATAATTTTACAATGGGATGTTTTATATATGTATGGTTTTTATATGTATGTACGTATATCATATGGAATGGTGATACAAACTACTGTTGTTGCATGACTACACGGTGTGAAGGGTATATAAGATTCGGCACGGCCGAATATAGCGCTCTTGCTTGTTTTTGTTCAAGACTTTCTTTTATATCTGGAAAACAATCTTCTTCTATATTATGAAAAACACACAGCTGACAAGCAGACCCCTTTGCCGAACTTTTTTAAAATAAAAGACAAGTTAAAATAGGCCACTTCGATAAATAGCGACAATTAAGGATAATAAAACTAATTTTGTACAAAGAGAAGTTTTAAAATTGTACTTTTTCAAAACGAATTGTACGAGCACCTAAATCTTTTTTTTATACATTTTGTGACCTGTGATTTAAAGTTTAAATGTAAAAAAAAAACTTCAGAGAAGATGCAAAAAGCCGGACAATCCCGGACATTTGCTAAAAAGAAGTAGGACTGCCCCGGATGCCTTAAAAAAGAGGACGGTGTCCGGGGAAAAGAGGACGGATGGCAACCCTACCTAGAACTAAAAGTCCTTGATTGTACAATCCTATCTTCATAAACGTAAAAAATACAACAAAAATTCAAAAAAGTACCTTTTTGGTCATCCCATAACATTTTTAGTCTTACCTTGTATCAATAGTCCTTTATTTTACAATTCTACCTTTATAAACGTAGAAAATACAAAAAGTACCATAGAAAGGCGAAAAAGTACAAATTCCAAGTTTAAAATTTTCAAATATCTATGTAACAAAATATTTTAATATACATACATGATTTAAAGTCAGTAAATCTATTTTTTTTTTTTGCAAAAAAGTAATTATGTTCTAAAAAGTACCAAACTCTTTTCCCGATTTTTCCCCTTTCTACCCTGTTATGAATGTGTTTCAATTTTTACTAAATTACATAATTTTTTATGTCCGGTGAAAATTGGCCGTCAAATTAGGAAATACATACATTTTACGGAATTTTCCCCTTTTTGGTACCTTTTTTGTCCCCAAAAAAGTTTCCAAAAATTTCACCTAAATAATTGTCCATATTTTATTAGGCAATAATAATGATCAGATTTTGTCCCATTGAATAATATTAGAAAAGTTTCTTTTAAAAAAAGTACCAAAATAAGGGACAATTTTTACCCCTTATACATGTGAATTTGAAAAAAGTGCCGAATTCCTATTAATATTTTTTTCGCGGATTACTTAAAACAGTTTAAATTTTTTTCCTAGCTGTATGTGTTTGGAAGTAACATAGGGCACCAAAAAAATACCAAATTACAGTTTCTACCCGTTTTTTCCCCTTAGCGGTTGAAAATTCAAAAAAAGACCAGACACATGTCAGCTTATTTTTTATGCAAATTACAATATTTTTTCAATTTGTTTTGTATCATTTTTAGTTTAGCAGATATAAGTACGAATTTCCAAAAATCCCTTCTTAGTGAAACTATACATCGAAAGAGGAACCGATTGTCCAAATTTCATGTCTCTAGCTCTCTGCGTTTGGGCTGTGCGATGATGAATCAGTCAGTCAGTTAGTTAGTCAGTCACGTTACTCTTTTATATATATAGATATAAAAAAACTCACCAAATACGATACCATAATTATAAAAACACCAATAACACTGCTCTGCAGCAAAATCCTCCATTTAATAAAACTATGTGGACTATTTGGATTTTTACGCGCTGACCTCAAATCCGTTGTCGGTTTTTTTCCATCAGATCGGGATTTTTTTTTTATGGGCGTGGCAAATTTTTCCCCCTAAATTAGTCAGGTAATGACACATATTTAATCCTAACTCGAGAACCAGTCATCCGATTTTCAAAAATAAAACACCAAAAAATGTGTAACAAAATTGTATTTATTTTAATGGAATAAAATTTTTCTCTGTCTCTTATCGTTTTGGAATTATTTAGAAATTAATGGAGAAAAAAAATTTTTTCGTGCAAAATTCGTCATATTTTTCAATTTAAAAATAGAATTAAAAAAATATATAAATCAAATAATCAAAATTTTGCACTTTTTTCTGTGAGCTACTTTTTTTTAGAAATAAAAAAATCATAAACCATAAAAATCGGTTAAAAAATGTAGATTTTATTGTTCATTTACCGCAGGTACCCAATATTGACCAAATCTGTGTAATGCAGCAAACAACGTCAGAGTGGGCGCACTTAAGCGCCTTGTAGCAACAATGAATGACAACTTTTTACTTCTATCTATTTTCGTACAACTAAAACATATACAAGCAAAAAAATTTGCCAGATTGTAATTTTGTAGCAACGCCACGCTTAAAGCACCCACCCTGTCGTCACCCGTAGATAACTTCAAATTTCAATAAAAACTTAAAATATTTACAGACTATTTTACTTAAAATAACACAAAATTTTTGTTAATAATTATTAATTTTTATTAAGGAAACATTGTTAAAATAAAAAAGTAGCTTAAGCTTTCCATGCCCTTCTGTCCACATCATTCAATTTCGTTCTGAAGACCTCATCCTTCATAAGCTGTCGTATTTGTGGACCTACAAATATGCCTTCTTTTACTTTAGCATCTCTGATTCTAGGAAATTCGCTATTAATGTATAGAAAGGCTTCACCATCCTTATTCATTGCTTTGACAAAATTTTTCATTAGGCCTAGCTTTATATGAAGAGAAGAGTTTGTTCCTTTTGTTTTAAAGGCTCTTCTGCTGCATTTTTTTCTCCTGGAATAAAATTTACTCTTTTCGGTAAAATTTTAGCATTGTAGTGTTTTTCTTTTGCGCGGCTATCCCATTCACATAAGAAGCAATAAAACTTAGTATATCCACGTTTCAATCCATTTAACATTGCTAAGACTTTCAAATCTGCAGATTCCATGAGTAATGGGAATATAAAAATTTTTTGTATTCTCATCTTCATACTACAATAGTTTTCTTTCATATTTCTTGCATACGCGAGTGGGACCAATGGAAATTTGTTGCCATTGTGAAGTAAAACGGCTTTTAAACTTGTTGAGGCGAAAGTCCATCAGCATTATCGCAAAATATCAAACCTTTCTCTTTGTTAAAATATATTAAAAAAGGTTGTTCTTTATTTCGAAAGTAAGAGACGTTAACATCCGTTTGCACCAAACTCCATTCTTTCCATTGGGATGCAAGAAGCTCAGACTTGGTTTTTTTAAAGCCTTGATTTACAAACAAAGTTATTCATATCAGTTTAATTCGGAAAATAAGGTGTACTCGTTGGACTTCCAAATGAATGCGAAGAAACACCCATTCGTCTTCATCGTCTGTAGGAGGCAATGGAGGTAAAAATTTACTTGTAAACTGGAAAACTGGTCGTTTGACGCATGAAGAATTTGGATATGTAACTTTATTTTTTGTTTTTTTCGTAAACCCACGTGTTTTAGTATGGCAAAAGTAGCAATCATTTCGATGATTTTGTGGTTTACTCCAAATCGTTGGCTTCATAAAGACTTATGACTTCCTTTTAATCAACCTCTTAAAGACTTACCACAGCTACTACAACATATTTTCGGCAGCCAATTTTTATCTCTATCATCAATAGGAAACCCAAAATAACGGCAATAAGCATCTTTAAGCTTGGAAGATATTGTCTCCCGTTGAGTACTTAAAGTTAGATCGCCACATACGTAACAAAATAAATTTAGAGATTTGTTACAAATCCTTGACATTTATTAATATGAAAGCGTTTGTGGATTCTTTAATTGCTTTATCTCTTTACACAATTGCAAAGTACACTATAAGATCTATTGATTGTTGCCGATTTTAACCGCACGATATTCAAATTAAAGTGACTCACTTATTGTCCATCAGCTTCTATATATACAATAAATACCATAATCTATCCTAATGTTCTTAATTTAAAATCACAGGTAATTGAAAAATACTGTTATATATATTAATTCCAAGAACTATGTAAAATACCGTTGTACTTTAGTTCCATTACCTGCTCACCTAACGAAATGTTACATATATCATATGCAAGGCTGGTTGCATTACAATATCGGGTACTTGAGGTAAATTGACAATAAAATCTACATTTTTTTAACCGATTTTTATGGTTTATGGCTTGTTTTATTTCCAAGACAAGTAGCTATCAGAAAAAAGTTTAAAATGTTGAATATTTGCCTTAAATTTTTTTTAATTCTATTTTTAAATTGAAAAATATGACGAATTTTGCACGAAAAAAATTTTTTTTCTCCATTAATTTCTAAATAACTCCAAAACGATAAGAGACAGAGAAAAATTTTATTCCACTAAAATAAATACAATTTTGTTACACATTTTTTGGTGTTTTATTTTTGAAAATCGGATGACTGATTCTCGAGCTAGGAGGAAATAAGTCTCCGTACCTGACTAATTTAGGGGGGAAAATTTGCCACGCCCATAAAAAAAATCCCGATCTGATGGAAAAAAACCGACAACGGATTTGAGTTCAGCGCGTCAAAAGCCATATAGTTCACATAGTTTTATTAAATGGGAAGACAAAAAATTATTTTTTGCAGAGCAGTGTAATTAAATTTCTTCAGTTATTAATCTTGATTTAATTTGTAATTCGATGTATTTACTTCACTATTTTTTTAAAAACATAAATAAAAAAATTTCATTGTAATTACGTAAACTTTCCATTAATATTTTAAAGTATTTTTAATCTCCAAAATGATTAATATGTATATTTATAAAAATAAATACTAATATACATAAATATGTCTGCCTTGATATCAAAGATATAGTTTTGATATACTTTTGATGAAATATGTGTCTTAAATCTAACATTAAAGATTTTCGTTACTCGAATGTAAAGCGTTTCTTAGCTGTAATGAAACTAGGAAATGCGAAAAAATACGCATATAACCAAATTCGTAGATATAATGTAAACATCATTAATATTATGTAACATTTCATTCTATTAATGCAACTTTTCATTGTATTAACGTAAACAAAATAACGTAACAGTTTCATTCCCGTTACGAAGCGTTTTTCTTTTAGTGTATAGATCAAGATGTACGAAAATTTAAACCGCTCAGTGTATTTAAAATAAGGCGGCACGCTCACTTTAACGCCCACCCTCCATATAACGCTTTATCTCAAATTTATATACTTTTTGTAAGAATAAAGGACACTCATATAATCAGGCAATTTTCGGGAAATGTACATTCGAAATTTCATGGCTCTACGTTAATGCGTTTGGACACAATTGCATTTTATTCAATGTTGAAAGGACATTGTTTTTTTGACCTACTCTTGCATTACGAACTACTCTCTTCCTAACATTCCAATTGAGCCCATTTTCAATACCAAACAAACTGTGTGTTGTAGTGAGTCTGTGAGAAGCAGATTTTTATAGAAGCTATTCAGGTATGTGTCTTGAGTCTTCGTAGGTGACGGCTGCAGTTTTAAGTGTTGGCCCAACAGTTGATTTTGGTAATCAGGATGCTTGTGAGGGTTGATGTTCTGGTTGTTCGGTTGGGACACTAAGTTTTGCCAGATTTTTGCAAGGTTTTTGTTGGTCCTTGTGTGGTTGCTGGTGTATTGTGTCATTGTTGTTTTTTTTGTGATGTTGTTTTGATGGATGTTGTTCGGTGGCATGTTCCAGTTATGCGGGATGACGAGCGGGGTTGGACTAGAGTGTAGGTTGGAGCTTTGATGGCATTTTACGTACCTACCTACCTTGCCTGGTGGTGTTTGTGATTTTGTGGTGCTGTTGCTTTTGGTTGGGTCCTATGATGGATGATGTTTCGTATATTTTATTATTTTTGTATTATTCGTTTTTTTACTTTGATTGCTTGTGTTTTTTATTCTTTGTATTTGGTTTTATATTTAATTTGGTTTTGATTACTTATGTGTATCAATTGCGAATGAAGGGAAATTAGGAAACTACGTACTAGGGGATAATTTTAGTGGCAGAGTTAAAAAAATTTAGTAGTAGAAAGTAGAGTAAGGATGCAGGATGGAAAGCCAGGAAGAGTAAGGAGGAGAAAAATCTCTTTAAGAAAGTTATTATGGTATACGAACAATTTACGGCCCCTTTCACAAAGTGCGATTATAATTTAACATGAACTTTAACCGTAAGTTAGGCAAAATTGAATTTCACAAAGTACGGTTAGCATATAACCGGCAGAGATTAATCAAAAAGGTTCTGTTAAATTTAACCTAACAAAATCTTCCGGTTAAAGGCTTTTATTTAAATAAAAATAAACAAGTAAGAGCACTATATTCGGCTGTGCCGAATCTTTTATACCCACCACCAATTTGATGTTCTTTTATAGCACAAAATTTATTATTTTGTTTTTCACAATAATCGCTATGCAATAATATCTTTATACTGAAATATGTATCACTTTCTTTGTATAACTTCGATATGCTAGTAAAATGTTTTCGTAAATTTAGTCTTTCAAAGTGGACGTTAAAGTAGGCGTGCCAATAAAGTTTCTGCTAATAAATACAACTTAGATATTCTTATATAGACCTTTATTCTTCCAAAATCTTAATTAATAGAGAAATTATATGAAGTTGAGATAAAGATAAAAATTTACGTTACAAACGGAATGACAAAATGAATATACCCCCACAATTTTTTTGGTGGCGGTTATAATAAGAATATTATAATAAAATAACTTATAAAAATTTATACTTACCAAGGAACTGTATTTAAACTATTTTAAGTAAAAAATTTATTTTAAATATATATTTGTCTTTCATCAAAAAATTGCTAAGAATTTTTGTATAATATTTTTTTAATCTTTTCTTTCATTCCACTATTTTTCGTAAATAATAAAAACCAGTATTACTTATTACTTTTTCTATAATGTTAGTGTTAACTAACCGAAAGATGGTGAAACGCAAAACACTAACCGTATGTTAAATAGTTTCGGTTAACGATATCGGCGGTTTGTTAATGTTCCTGTTAAATTAATATAATCACAGATTGTGAAAAGGGCGGTTAATGTAACAATGTAACGTACATTGACCCAATAATGTTTCGGTACTTGTTTTTTTTTTATCATGATATTGTTTGTGTGGTGAACCGCTAGCTGTTTGATATACTAAAATAAGGTGTTTGTTAAAGGCCTATTAGAAACGCATACTTGTCTTAAGACATGTACGATGGCATACCAAATCTCACTGTGTTATAGCATGTATGTCGAGTATATTAGACATGTATGTTGGTTTTTGAAAAATTTTTGAAAACCTGAGTCTGTCGCATACCAACATACTCGTCTATTCAAATTTTTGCCGCTGCTGTGTGCATATCGCAAATTTAAAAAAAAATGTCTCTAGTATTATTTTCTGGAAAGAGTTTATTAAGAAATATAAAAGCTTCCCACAATTGTGGCAAATAAAATTAAATCTGTACCACAACAAACAATTGAAAATTAATGCATACAATGCATTAAAAGAAAAATTAAGTGAAATAGAAAAAAATGCAAAACGCAAGTGACTGCAAAATAAAAATTTTAATATTTAAATTTTAAAGTGAACAGTTTGTTTTTTAATTTTTTTTCGTCTATAGACAATATTATTGTGAAAGTGGTGAGCAGTTAGGTAAGTTTTAAATAAATTGTTGAAATAAAAATTATAGTCGTAGTGTCCCTATATAAAAGAAAAGGAAAATTTTAACATCTCGTAGTGAGCGAAACCCAACCGAAACTATCATATTTTGGTTTACTTCAAGGCAGGAAAATTATAAATAAAAATTGTAAGTTATGATTATAATAATAGAAATAAATTATGGTTTCAGAATGTGAAGTGTATTTTTATCCTTTTAAATTACTGTGTGACTTAGTGTGGTGGTGAGATAATACCAGTGGGGTGAAGTATTGCCGCAGAAAGGTCACTAAATTAAAATAATTTTCAAGGTAACGAAGAATATATTCATGTTTTGTGATAATTCGTGATTCAACCAAGGTATTTTATATAATAAAAATTCCCTTTGGGTAGGAGAAAAAGTATTAATGTCAATAAACATAAAACAAAACGGATACACATAAGAAATTTTAGTATTAAGATAGATGTTGAGTAGACTATTGATAGAATTAAAAATAGAAAAGTGATTATTAGGATTATTTTTATTTTATTATTTATTTTATTTAAGTGTTATTTGTGATACAGTATTGTGAAAGGAAAAAATATAGAAATATAACGAAAAAAAGAGAAAAAACTTTAAATATTTAGAAGGTTTTTGTTTCGTGTTAGAATTTTGCGGAGAAATGATTCGCTCTTTAAATTAAAATTAAAGGAATTACTCTGTTTCCACGACATTGTAAATTTAAGTTGACAGTTTTTCTTCGTGCTTTTTTTAATTTAAATTGTCGTTTGGTTTTTTGGCGGTGAACTTAATAAATATAAAATTTTATATAGAAAATCATAATTGTTTTATCAATGAAGGCAAGAAGTAAGTAATAGTAGTAATAATATTGTAAATTTATAAGAAATGTCTGCAAATAATATCATTATTTTTTTAATTGCCAGAATATAGAAAAAGTGTAAGCAAATGGGACCAATGCAGCTATCAAACCCTCTAAACACAATTTCGTCTCTCCAAATAATTTTGATGTGACCAACAGTCTTCTAGACATAACAACTTTCTTTGAAATTTTCTTTTTTGGTTCAATTTTATTTTTTTATACATGAAATTGAACTTTTTTCGTTTTGCTTTGATTTTATTTTGTATTGATTTTTTTTTTAGAGTTTAAATAATTTTATTTATTAATTTTTTTTAATTATTGACATACATACTTACATATATAAAAATATTGGAAACTATAGAAGAAAGGAAAAATATTGAGGGAAATTAATTGTCATAAATTTCGAATTAATTTTTTATGGTTTAATTATTTTGTATAGTTTTAAAGAAAATTCATCCAGGGGCCAAATTACGACCTTCGATCGCGATCGAAATTTTACTCGAACGATCGAGTTCCCTGTGCTTTAGGTATAGAAAATCTAATAAGAATTTTTTAATTTCGATCACGTTCGAATGCCGTAATTTGCCCCCTGGGGTATATTGTACCATTCGATTTAATTTTTGCTTCCATCGGGAAGAATAATTTAAATATTTTGACGAATTTTAATATTATTAATATTGGCAAATATCTTCCCAAGTTTTTTTGCATTGAGAACGAATATTTCTTTGATTGTGAATAATTGATAGTAATATTTTTTTGTTAGTGATACGAAACAAATTTTGTAATTGTATAGTGTTAAGATTTTTATATTGATTTTTGTTCATTGTTTAGTGTTAGTTATGTTTAAATAAAATTGTTTATTATTCTTAAAAATGTTGGATTTCGGTTCCGATGGCTCCATAGTTAATTAGGCCTCGTTAACTAGTAAAATGTATATGGGTCACCCAATAAATTCTGAGGAGGATGAGTAAGGGCGACGTTGTGAAGAAATCAATGTTATACTTAACGATGACATCGAATTTGTCGCTGTAAAAATTCGACTGAGAAATACAAATTTATATATTACATGCTCATACATTCCTCCAAACTCTTCTCTGGATATATACAACAATCACATCTTTGCCATTGAATTTGTTTTGCAACAATCTATTCCATCTGATTTATTTATTGTTTTGGGAGATTTTAATCTACCTAACATATCGTGGAATAAATCTTCAGAAATAAACTATCTAATTCCTACAGTTTCAAATGAATTTATTCACTCACTCACAAGCTATGGACTTTTTCAAATTAACTATGAAAACAATATTAATGGAAAACTTCTTGATCTTGCATTTGTCAACCAGCCGATGGATATATTTTTACATAAAACACTTCCCGTTACTTACCCTGAAGATCGTTATCATCCTACATTAAAATTGGAAATATTTAATTTATTAAGCTTACCTGTTTTACATCCTAACAAAATTAAACCCCATCAAGTTTTTTGCTTCTCTCGTGCAAACTATCAGAAGCTTAACTCTTTGTTATCAAACGTTAACTGGGATAGTATAATCTCTATCGAAAACTTAGATGATGTTGTTTCTCTCTTCTATTCAACACTACGCCGCTGCATTTCTGAAACTGACCCAAAAATTACAATTAGAAATAACAATATTGGGCCACCCTGGAGTAATAAGTATCTCCGAACTATTAAAAACAGGAAAACAAGTTATATAAGCAATATAAAAGGACTGGATCATCTGTAGAATATACCAAATACTGTATTGCTCGTTCTTACTACAATTTGGCAAATAAATCTGCATACGACAACTATATAATCCGTATGAAGTCGAAAATGAGATCAAATCCTATATCGTTTTATAAATTTGTGAACTCTAAACGACGATCGTCCGTTAATCCTAAATACTATAAATATGGATCAAATGACGCTGATGATGACGTTTATATTTCCAATTTGTTTGCTGATTTTTTTTTCAACTACCTACTCAAAAAAAGTATATAATAACATAACATCTTACCCATTTAATATATCTCAATCATCTGGTGTACAATTCTCTTTTATTACTTACTAGCCAATCCCGGCGCGCGTTGCTACGCCCCTTCATGAATTTCAAGTGCAAGGCTAAAAACTATAACTTTTTCTTTATGAGCGTGGCACTGCCCACTTTTCTAATTACGAAACTGTATAGTCATGACAGCTCAATAAGTGTGCAAAGTTTCAGAAAAATCGGTCCAGTGTAAGTACCTCAAAATGATACCTTTTTTTATGGGCGTGGCACTGCCCACTTTTCTAAATACGAAACTGTATAGTCATGACAACTCAATATGTGTGCAAGGTTTCAGAAAAATCGGGCCAGTGCAAGTACCTCAAAATTATATCCTTTTTTAATGGGCGTGGCACTGCCCACTTTTCTAATGACGAAAGTGTAAAGTCATGACAGCTCAGTATGTTTGCAAAGTTTCAGAAAATTCGGTCCAGTGCAAGTAGCTAAAACTGATAACTAATTTTTTATGGGCATGGCCCCGCCCACTTTTTCAATCACGAAATTATAAAGCCATGACTACTCAATATGTGTGCAAAGTTTCAGAAAAATCGGTCTAGTGCAAGTACCTCAAAATTAGGGGCGTGGCCCCGCCCACTTTTCTTATAACAAAGTTATTTAGTAATGACAGCTCGATATGTGTGCAAAGTTTCAGAAAAATCGGTCAAGTGCAAGTAGCTAAAAATGATAACTAATTTTTTATGGGAGTATCCCCGCCCACTTTTTTCCACCCATAAACACTCACTCCCTGGTATGTGTACAACAACTTGCCAAAGTTTGAGTCCGATCGGTTTTACAGTTTCGGAGTCTATAGCTAACACACACACACAGAGTTTCACTTTTATATCTATACTAGCCAAACCCGGCGCGCGTTGCTACGCCCCTTAATGAATCGAAATGCATTCTGAATTTTTATCGAATATCAAGTCTAAAAACCTAAAAATTATAATTTTTTATGGGCGTGGCATTGCCCACTTTTTTAATCACGAAATTGTAAAGTCATAATAGCTCAATATGTGTGCAAAGTTTCAGAAGAATCGGACCAGTGCAAGAACCTCAAAATTATAATTGTTTTTATGGGCGTGGCCCTGCCCACTTTTCTAATCACAAAATCATAAGGTCATGATAGCTCAATATGTGTGCAAAGTTTCAGAAAAATCGGTACAGTGCAAGTACCTCCAAATGATACCTTTTTTTAATGGGCGTGGCACTGCCCACTTTTCTAATGACGAAAGTGTAAAGTCATGACAGCTCAGTATGTTTGTAAACTTTCAGAAAATTCGGTCTAGTGCAAGCACCTCAAAATTATAACTTTTTTTTATGGGCGTGGCCCCGCCCACTTTTTTAATCACGAAATTATAAAGTCATTACAGTTTAATATGTGTGCAAAGTTTCAGAAAAATCGGTCCAGTGCAAGTACCTCAATATTAAAACTTTTTTAGGGGCGTGGCCCCGCCCACTTTTCTGATCACGAAATTATTTAGTCATGACAGCTCGATATGTGTGCAAAGTTTCAGAAAAATCGGTCAAGTGCAAGTAGCTAAAACTGATAACTAATTTTTTATGGGCGTGGCCCCGCCCACTTTTTTTCACCCATTAACACTCCCTGGTATGTGTACAACAACTTACCAAAGTTTGAGCCCGATCGGTTTTACAGTTTCGGAGTCTATAGCTAACACACACACACACAGAGTTTCACTTTTATATATATAGATATATAGATATAAAGGGTGTTTTTTTAAGCCCGATAGAACTTGAAATTGTAAAAAATAACACAAAAAATTAAATTGTAATCAAAATTTTTTTTTTATTCGAAAGATCAATACGTGACATTAACATTTGAAAATGATTTCGGGCATATGGGCACCGCGGCTGTTCTTGACGAAGCGCATTCTGGACGTCCGTTGTTTTATCGCAAAATTGTGTTCAGCGATGAGGCGCATTTTTGGCTTAACGGGTTTGTTAATAAGCAAAATTGCCGCATATGGAGCGAGATCAATCCACAAGAGACCCTACAGACTCCATTACATCCAGAAAAATGCACCGTTTGGTGCGGTTTTCACGCTGGTGGCATCATCGGACCTTATTTCTTCAAAAATGAGGCCGGAGCTCGCGTTACGATCAATGGAGATCGTTACCGCACCATGATCAATGATTTTTTGTTTGAAAATATGGATGACATTGATCCGGAGGAGATGTGGTTTCAACAGGATGGCGCTACGTGCCATACGGCGAACGCAACCATCGACTTATTGAAATCAAAATTTGGCGATAAGTTGATTTCGAGAAATGGACCTGTCAATTGGCCTCCAAGGTCGTGCGATTTGACACCTCTCGATTATTTCCTGTGGGGCTACGTGAAGTCACTGGTTTATGCTGATAAACCAGCAACAATTGACGCCTTGGAGGCCAGCATTGTTCGTGTTATTCGTGACATACGGCCAGCAGTGCTCGAAAAAGTGGCCCAAAATTGGACGTCCAGAATGCGCTTCGTCAAGAACAGCCGCGGTGCCCATATGCCCGAAATCATTTTCAAATGTTAATGTCACGTATTGATCTTTCGAATAAAAAAAAAATTTTGATTACAATTTAATTTTTTGTGTTATTTTTTACAATTTCAAGTTCTATCGGGCTTAAAAAAACACCCTTTATATCTATATATCTATATATATAAAAGTGAAACTCTGTGTGTGTGTGTGTGTGTGTTAGCTATAGACTCCGAAACTGTAAAACCGATCGGGCTCAAACTTTGGTAAGTTGTTGTACACATACCAGGGAGTGTTAATGGGTGAAAAAAAGTGGGCGGGGCCACGCCCATAAAAAATTAGTTATCAGTTTTAGCTACTTGCACTTGACCGATTTTTCTGAAACTTTGCACACATATCGAGCTGTCATGACTAAATAATTTCGTGATAAGAAAAGTGGGCGGGACCACGCCCCTAAAAAAGTTTTAATTTTGAGGTACTTGCACTGGACCGATTTTTCTGAAACTTTGCACACATATTGAGCTGTCATGGCTTTATAATTTCGTGATTGAAAAAGTGGGCGGGGCCACGCTCATAAAAAATTAGTTATCAGTTTTAGCTACTTGCACTGGACCGAATTTTCTGAAACTTTGCAAACATACTGAGCTGTCATGACTTTACACTTTCATCATTAGAAAAGTGGGCAGTGCCACGTCCATTAAAAAAAAGGTATCATTTTGAGGTACTTGCACTGGACCGATTTTTCTGAAACTTTGCACACATATTGAGTTGTCATGACTATACAGTTTCGTATTTAGAAAAGTGGGAAGTGCCACGCCCATAAAAAAAGGTATCATTTTGAGGTACTTACACTGGGCCGATTTTTCTGAAACTTTGCACACTTATTGAGCTGTCATGACTATACAGTTTTGTAATTAGAAAAGTGGGCAGTGCCACGCTCATAAAGAAAAAGTTATAGTTTTTAGCCTTGCACTTGATATTCGATTAAAATTTAGAATGCGATTAAAATTCATGAAGGGGCGTAGCAACGCGCGCCGGGATTGGCTAGTATGTATATAAAAGTGAAACTCTGTGTGTGTGTGTGTTAGCTATAGACTCCGAAACTGTAAAACCGATCGGGCTCAAACTTTGGTAAGTTGTTGTACACAAACCAGGGAGTGTTTATTGGTGAAAAAAAGTGGGCGGAGCCACGCCCATAAAAATTAGTTATCAGTTTTAGCTACTTGCACTTGACCGATTTTTCTGAAACTTTGCACACATATCGAGCTGTCATGACTAAATAATTTCGTGATAAGAAAAGTGGGCGGGGCCACGCCCCTAAAAAAGTTTTAATTTTGAGGTACTTGCACTGGACCGATTTTTCTGAAACTTTGCTGTCATGCCTTTATAGTTTCGTGATTGAAAAAGTGGGCGGGGCTACGCCCATAAAAAATTAGTTATCAGTTTTAGCTACTTGCACTGGACCGAATTTTCTGAAACTTTGCAAACATACTGAGCTGTCATGACTTTACACTTTCGTCATTAGAAAAGTGGGCAGTGCCACGCCCATTAAAAAAAAGGTATCATTTTGAGGTACTTGCACTGGACCGATTTTTCTGAAACTTTGCACACATATTGAGTTGTCATGACTATACAGTTTTGTATTTAGAAAAGTGGGCAGTGCCACGCTCATAAAGAAAAAGTTATAGTTGTATTTTAATTTTTATGAACTTTTTTCAATTTGTATTATATTTTAAATTTTTAAATTATAGGCTATAAGTTCAATGTGATAACGACAAGAATATTTTAAGGAAAAATTAGTCATCCGATACTAGCTGAGTGGAATGCATTTTCGAAACCAGCTACGGTTTCATCATCAGCACTCTTTTGATCAGAACTACAGGTGTTGTATGTAAATATCAACTATTTAACTCAGTAATGTATTGAAAATTGAAATAAAGAATTATTTGTTCTAATTGATTTCATGTTATATCAAATACATATCATTGAGTTAGTACGAAATTTACCAACATCTGTTTTTCCTGTATTCTTTTTTGCACGTCATTACCACAGTTTTAATGTTTGCCTTTAGCTTAAGATGTCGCTAAAGCAATTTTTTTTTTTTCAATTATGCAGTTGTATTATATATGTGTCACATGCTTTAAACAAGATGGTATTAGTTTTAACAATGTTCATTTTACACCAAGCCAATGTGTTTTTTTGTTGTATTTTAATTTTTATGAACTTTTTTCAATTTGTATTATATTTTAAATTTTTAAATTTTAGGCTATAAGTTCAATGTGATAACGACAAGAATATTTTAAGGAAAAATTAGTCATCCGATACTAGCTGAGTGGAATGCATTTTCGAAACCAGCTACGGTTTCATCATCAGCACTCTTTTGATCAGAACTACAGGTGTTGTATGTAAATATCAACTATTTAACTCAGTAATGTATTGAAAATTGAAATAAAGAATTATTTGTTCTAATTGATTTCATGTTATATCAAATACATATCATTGAGTTAGTACGAAATTTACCAACATCTGTTTTTCCTGTATTCTTTTTTGCACGTCATTACCACAGTTTTAATGTTTGCCTTTAGCTTAAGATGTCGCTAAAGCAATTTTTTTTCAATTATGCAGTTGTATTATATATGTGTCACATGCTTTAAACAAGATGGTATTAGTTTTAACAATGTTCATTTTACACCAAGCCAATGTGTTTTTTTGTTGTATTTTAATTTTTATGAACTTTTTTCAATTTGTATTATATTTTAAATTTTTAAATTTTAGGCTATAAGTTCAATGTGATAACGACAAGAATATTTTAAGGAAAAATTAGTCATCCGATACTAGCTGAGTGGAATGCATTTTCGAAACCAGCTACGGTTTCATCATCAGCACTCTTTTGATCAGAACTACAGGTGTTGTATGTAAATATCAACTATTTAACTCAGTAATGTATTGAAAATTGAAATAAAGAATTATTTGTTCTAATTGATTTCATGTTATATCAAATACATATCTTTGAGTTAGTACGAAATTTACCAACATCTGTTTTTCCTGTATTCTTTTTTGCACGTCATTACCACAGTTTTAATGTTTGCCTTTAGCTTAAGATGTCGCTAAAGCAATTTTTTTTCAATTATGCAGTTGTATTATATATGTGTCACATGCTTTAAACAAGATGGTATTAGTTTTAGCAATGTTCATTTTACACCAAGCCAATGTGTTTTTTTGTTGTATTTTAATTTTTATGAACTTTTTTCAATTTGTATTATATTTTAAATTTTTAAATTTTAGGCTATAAGTTCAATGTGATAACGACAAGAATATTTTAAGGAAAAATTAGTCATCCGATACTAGCTGAGTGGAATGCATTTTCGAAACCAGCTACGGTTTCATCATCAGCACTCTTTTGATCAGAACTACAGGTGTTGTATGTAAATATCAACTATTTAACTCAGTAATGTATTGAAAATTGAAATAAAGAATTATTTGTTCTAATTGATTTCATGTTATATCAAATACATATCTTTGAGTTAGTACGAAATTTACCAACATCTGTTTTTCCTGTATTCTTTTTTGCACGTCATTACCACAGTTTTAATGTTTGCCTTTAGCTTAAGATGTCGCTAAAGCAATTTTTTTTCCATTATGCAGTTGGCTTGGTGTAAAATGAACATTGTTAAAACTAATACCATCTTGTTTAAAGCATGTGACACATATATAATACAACTGCATAATTGAAAAAAAATTGCTTTAGCGACATCTTAAGCTAAAGGCAAACATTAAAACTGTGGTAATGACGTGCAAAAAAGAATACAGGAAAAACAGATGTTGGTAAATTTCGTACTAACTCAATGATATGTATTTGATATAACATGAAATCAATTAGAACAAATAATTCTTTATTTCAATTTTCAATACATTACTGAGTTAAATAGTTGATATTTACATACAACACCTGTAGTTCTGATCAAAAGAGTGCTGATGATGAAACCGTAGCTGGTTTCGAAAATGCATTCCACTCAGCTAGTATCGGATGACTAATTTTTCCTTAAAATATTCTTGTCGTTATCACATTGAACTTATAGCCTATAATTTAAAAATTTAAAATATAATACAAATTGAAAAAAGTTCATAAAAATTAAAATACAACAAAAAAACACATTGGCTTGGTGTAAAATGAACATTGTTAAAACTAATACCATCTTGTTTAAAGCATGTGACACATATATAATACAACTGCATAATTGAAAAAAAATTGCTTTAGCGACATCTTAAGCTAAAGGCAAACATTAAAACTGTGGTAATGACGTGCAAAAAAGAATACAGGAAAAACAGATGTTGGTAAATTTCGTACTAACTCAATGATATGTATTTGATATAACATGAAATCAATTAGAACAAATAATTCTTTATTTCAATTTTCAATACATTACTGAGTTAAATAGTTGATATTTACATACAACACCTGTAGTTCTGATCAAAAGAGTGCTGATGATGAAACCGTAGCTGGTTTCGAAAATGCATTCCACTCAGCTAGTATCGGATGACTAATTTTTCCTTAAAATATTCTTGTCGTTATCACATTGAACTTATAGCCTATAATTTAAAAATTTAAAATATAATACAAAAGTTATAGTTTTTAGCCTTGCACTTAATATTCGATTAAAATTTAGAATGCGATTAAAATTCATGAAGGGGCGTAGCAACGCGCGCCGGGATTGGCTAGTAGATATATAAAAGTGAAACTCTGTGTGTGTGTGTGTGTGTTAGCTATAGACTCCGAAACTGTAAAACCGATCGGGCTCAAACTTTAGTAAGTTGTTGTACACATACCAGGGAGTGTTTATGGGTGAAAAAAAGTGGGCGGGGCCTCGCCCATAACAAATTAGTTATCAGTTTTAGCTACTTGCACTTGGCCGATTTTTCTGAAACTTTGCACACATATCGAACTGTCATGACTAAAAAATTTCGTGATAAGAAAAGTGGGTGGGGCCACGCCCCTAAAAAAGTTAAAATTTTGAGGTACTTGCACTGGACCGATTTTTCTAAAACTTTGCACACATATTAAGCTGTCATGACTTTATAATTTCGTGATTAAAAAAGTGGGCGGGCCACGCCCATAAAAAATTAGTTATCAGTTTTAGCTACTTGCACTACACCGATTTTTCTGGAACTTTGCACACATATTGAGTTGTCATGACTATACAGTTTCGTATTTAGAAAAGTGGGCAGTGCCACGCCCATAAAAAAAGGTATCATTTCGAGGTACTTGCACTGGACCGATTTTTCTGAAACTTTGCACACATATTGAGCTGTCATGACTATATAATTTCGTGATTAGAAAAGTGGGTAGGGCTAGGCCCATTAAAAAAGTTATAATTTTAAGATACTTTCACTGGACGGACTTTTCTGAAACTTTGCACACTTATTGAGCTGTCATTACTATACAGTTTCGTAATTAGAAAAGTGGGCAGTGCCACGCTCATAAAGAAAAGGTTATAGTTTTTAGCTTTGCACTTGATATTCGATTAAAATTTAGAATGCGATTAAAGTTCATGAAGGGGCGTAGCAACGCGCGCCGGGCTTTTCTAGTATATAGATAAAACGACGCTTTCAAATTTATTATCACTAAATAATTCGTTTAATGCTGGTCCAGATGAAATACCAAATTGCGTTCTAAAAAATTGTGCAGAAAATTTATGTTACCCGCTTACAGCTATCTTTAACAAATCCATTAAATTAGGATACGTACCATTGATTTGGAAATTATCGTATATAATTCCGTTGTTTAAAAATGGAAGCAAAATTGAGATATCAAATTATCGTGGCATTGCTAAGCTGAGTAATATTCCCAAACTTTTTGAAAAACTTTTAACTGATAATTTATACTATCAAATTTCTTCGATTTTGTCACCGTGCCAACATGGTTTTTGTAAACATCGCTCTACAACGACTAATATTTCGGAGCTAACTACTACAATAAATGATGGTTTTATAAATAATATGCAAACTGATGCTATCTACACAGATTTTAGTAAAGCTTTTGATAAGGTAAACCATATCTCTTGCTTAACAAATTGTCATTAATGGGATTTACGGATATGACAATAAAATGGTTAAGATCATACTTGTCTTTAAGAACTCAACAAGTTAAGTATGGAAGTGCTACGTCTAATGCTATCAAAGTTTCTTCTGGTGTTCCGCAAGGTAGCCACCTTGGTCCTATTTTATTTACCTTATTCATAAACGATCTACCTTCAGTTATTCAGCACTCTAAAGTTTTGATGTATGCCAATGATGTCAAAATTTTTCGTTCTTCTAATAATCCCGAAGATCAACTTTTCCTTCAATCTGATATTGACAAATTGGTAAATTGGTGTGAAATCAACTTAATGGAGCTGAATATAAAAAAATGTAAGCATATGTCCTTTTTCAGAATTAAGAAATTGGATTTATTTTATTGCATAAATGAGTGTAAACTTGATAAAGTTCTGAATTTTCTTGATCTTGGTATTTTGCTTGATCACCAATTAAATTTTCGTGACCATATTTCTTTAATTGTTAACAAAGCAAATGGTGTACTTGGATTTATGAAGAGGTGGTGCAAGGAATTTCTAGATCCTTATATTACGAAACAATTATATTCATCGTTAGTTCAACCTATTCTAGAATATGGATCGATTATTTGGGATCCTTGCTATAATATTCATATTGATAGTATCGAGTCTGTACAAAAGAAGTTTTTAATATTTTGTCTTCGTGGCCTTGGATGGAATTCGTTTTTACTACCTTCATACGAAAGCAGACTCTGTCTTATAAAATTACCAACTTTAAAAAGTCGTCGTTCAATGCTGAGTTTTTCTTTTGTGCTGGGCCTAATTCAAGGCGATATCGACTCAGAATTCCTGCTAAGTAAAATATCTTTTAATGTTCCAACCAGACCAACTCGAAATTTCCGTTTTATTAACTTAAAATACTATAGATCCAACTATGCTAATAATGATCCTCTTCGTCGGATAAGTGAAAACTTTAATAATTATTATCACCTTACTGGCCTAAATGAAAGTAAAGAAATTGTTAAAAGAAATATCATTTTATATTTAAATCGTTGAATTGTATAGAATATTATTTTATATATTTATAACCTTAATTTTGTTTTGTTATTTTACATACTTTAGTCTGTAAGGATTATTATCTATAGACAATAAATTAAATAAATAAAATAAAAGGCTGGGGTGATACCAATCTTAGCGTGATTAATTTATGATATTGTCAGATCTACTTACTCAGTTTTTTTTTAGTTTAGTTTAATAGTTTTTTTATTGTTATAATAAGTGGTTATGTGCGTGTTGAGAATCTCTGCCGAGTTAAATTGAGCTAGTACCGGGGACAGCACTACTTACCAGAAGAAAAAAGATATCATAACAGAGTACAAGAAATATTCTGGCAAAATTTGGTCCTCTATCGTGATTTCAACAGACGGACATAATTAGATCGTCATCAACTTAATTAAACCCCGATTCAAAAAATATATGTATATATAAAAAATATAAATATATGGGGTCTAAAATGGATATTTCGATGTGTTACTAATGGAATGACAAAATGAATATACCCCCACTAAATACTAAATGTATTAAAATCACTGCTATACAGATCACGGTGCAAATTTATGGGATTTATACTATTAAAATCCCTTGTACATTTATAGGAAACAAAAGTTTAATCATGTTCTGAGAAGACGTAAAAGTATGAATTTTTGTCTTTTGCTCTTCTGCCAAACTATCGCTATCACTATAAACTGGGCGCAAATGTAACTTCTTTTGTAGAATTGCTTGTAAAACTTTTTATTTTTTACTTTTGATACTATTGCATTAAATTTTTGTTTCGAGATATACATATTTGTGTAAAACGTATTGAAATCACTGAAAAACGCAATTTCGGTAAAACAAAATATGAGTTAGGGCATTTCTACTTGTGACCATCGAGACATGTTTTTTAATATACATAACTACGCAGGAATGAAATTAACATATCGATCGATATTTGCTTCCGTAAAATTTGTTCATTTTTTTAACTCTAGTAAAGTAAAATTGTCTTTTGATTCATAGCAAGTATTGAGTATAAACTCTCGATATGTATCACCTGTATATTTAAGGTGCGCTTTGCTTCAAAACAAAAAAATCAAATTATATTTTTTTTATTTTTTTTTTTCTTTATTTTTCTTATTTTTTTTTTTTTAAGTATATAAGATGAAAATTTCCTTCATGGTAGTAATATACATAATTAGACTTGTACATACAATAATATGATGCAAATAATTTCTCAATGTTGATTCTTTTTTTTAAATGAGTGTGGTTGTGTTACTTTTTTATAAATATTATTGTTTTTCTTTTTTATTACAGTGCAACTACAAGGAATGACTTTAGCAAACCTTTGAAAATTTATTAATAATCAAATTATTATTTTCTTGATTCTCTCTTAAGTTTTCAAATAATAATTAATTAATTAATTAATTAATTAATCAATCAAAATTAGAATAATCATTATATACTAATAAATAATTACGTAAAAATATTATCGTTAGTTTATATTTCTTTTTTTGTTTTGTTTGTCTGTTTTTGTTTAATTTGTTTATCATAATTATCTTTATTATAATTAATCATTAATTAATTAGTTAGTTTATTTATAATATTTATATTTATGTAAATATATCTTTTAATTATAATTTTTTGTTTTAATTTTTATTAACGTAAATTGATTTTTGATGCTTTACTAATTGCAACGGTATGGAGTAAAAATCGGCATTTAAAATACATTTAATAGATTCCTAGAAAGGCGCAAACTTTCTCTTTATATATATTTATACTTTTTGTGTGTTAATTGTTATCGTAATAAAATTCTTTAGCAGTTGCTTACTTTAACTTTTTATGAATAGTTTATTATTGGTGTTTGATTTTTTATACTTGCTGCTTCATGCTGTTTCAGGCATATAATGCTGTATGTATGTAGATTGATTTCCGTTAACTATTATTATTGTTATTCTTACTATAATTTTATATGTGGTGATTAATAGTTATTAAAAATTAGTTAAATAAAATGTATAGCGACAACACAAATCCATTGCGCATTCAACAATTTAATATTCTCTGAACTGGTTGTTTTTCTTTTCGTTGTCGGGCAGGCATACTCTTCGAAGCCATGAACGGCATATATCCACGTACATAAATAATACATTGGGTGTGTTGAATGCATTTGTTTCTATATATGTATTTGTATTAGTTTGTCTTCTATCGTTATCAATAAAACTTTTAGCTGAACTTTTTATACTGATCAGTAGTCAGTGACCCGCATGCGATCCGAGTTGATATAATCGTTGTCCTAAAACATTAGATTTTATTAATATCAATGAATACGATAAAATAAAGCATGATATTTTCAATGCATATAATTTAATACAATAAAAAATAGTTATTATCAATTTAATCGAATGTATTTTTATTTAAGTTATATTCCTACTTAAATTAATCCAACTCTGATAACAATTAGATTCTATAACAACCCGGGGATAATTTGGAATTGTTAATGTACTTAGTTTTGTTGAATTTTTTTTTTTTTTTTTAATTTACTTTTAATCATTAATAGTCCCCCTATTCCCAGCGAAAACAAAATGTCTTTAATGACAATACTGCAATAATAATGCCAAGTAATTGAATTTAATTTGTTGTTTGTATATTATATATTCCGCATAGAGTCCCGAAAATGTTTTATTTGTTGTTTTCATCAAAAAATAAATATCTTTGATATACAAAATACGAAACATAAACTTGTTCCAGGCAATCAAAAACATCATAATTAACCAGTCTAGATTAAAAATTTATATGCTCCTTTGATGAAAATTAATAAGGCGCAACTCACCACTTTTTTATAAAGGGTCCGCCATCTAGCGTTTTTTTTTCAACTAGTGCTTATTTCGGTAACACTTAGCTCATGTCTTATTTGACAGATAATTATACCCATATTGCGGTTCACCACTCAACTCAGTTTGGTTGTGTGAATGTCAACCCAACTTATGCACAACCAAACTCATTTTAGGTATTGTGATACTCAACTGTTTTTAGTTGAATTTGCTATAAAGTTGCCAACTTAAAATATCGAACTACCAACTTTAAATATTAAGTTTGGCAAATGAAAAAAAAAACCTAAAATTGTTTTTAACTGCTGTGCCAAATAAAAAGTATTTGTAATAGATATAAGTGTCGATTTACATATGTTATGATCAGGAATATAAAAACTCTTGTGTAGGTGTGCTACGTACAAGAAGAAAAATTCGTGATGATTCAAACCCTCTTGAGCTGCCCAGTTCCAAGTATAAATTTCTAATAAGTAACGAAACTAAATAATAATTTTTTATTAATAGACTTATAAGTTATTTCCTACTAAACAAAGAAGCGTTTTGTTATTTGCTGGATGAAATTAAAGATCACCGTGGTGGCTATTTCCCTAAAGTTATGTGCTGTTTTTAGATTCTTTGCTGACGGGAGCTATCAAAAATGCAATGAGATGAAAAATTGTTTTCCATTTTTACCGCTTTTAAAAAAATCAACTTTAACTGCCAATAACATAACTACTCTTAAGCAGTTGTGTGTATTCAACGTTTTTGTCGACCAAATTTTTACAAAGTTGAAAACAGCAATACCGCGAAAAAATAGATACACAACTGAATAGTCAACTGTCACTTGAGTTGAGAATGGCAATGTCGATTTGCCAAAGACAACCAAACTATTACAAAAGTGGAGAACCGCAATAGGGGCATTAGTTTTATCCTTCCGCTGAACGAATATGGTTGTGTATACGCTTGAACAACGTTGGGAAATAGTGCGACATTACTTTGACCGATTTTGCCCAAAAAAAAAATCATATTTTCAACAAGCAAAATTGTCGCATTTGGGGCACAGAAAACCCGCACGCATACATTGAAAAGCCGATACACCCAAAACGAGTCACTGTTTGGTGCGGATTTTGGTCCAGAGGCATAATTGGGCCATTTTTTCTTCGAAAATGAGCAAGCAGTGGCCGTAGTCAATGGCGATCGTTATCGAGCCATGTTGAACGAATTTCTGTTCACAAAAATTGAAGAGGAGGATATTGGCAACATTTGGTTTCAACAGGACGGCGCTACGTGCCACACAGACGAAGCTACACTTTTTTGTAGCATTTTCAAAAAAAAAAAGTTATTTGGCGGACCCTTTAGAACTTTTTACTACATCTATGTTGTTTTACATTTACCTTTTATTTTTCTTTATATGTAAACCAGGTAAACTCATCCCTACAACAGGCAACTTGTCTTTGAATTTTTGGCCAATTTGTCAAAATCAGTTTTTTATTATACCCTTCACTTGTGGTGCTCAAGGGTATATTTAGCTTTGTCATTCCGTGTACGATTTCTACAATTTTCATTTCCGACCCCATAGAGGAGTCGATTAAGCCCAGACCGTCTGTCCGCGTGTTGGTTGAAATCAACTTTTAGAAGCAACCATATGTTCCACAGATCTGTGTATGGTATTAATCTTTTGGAAATATGATGTGAATACTTTATTATCAAATATTTCTCAGTGAATGAATAATAGTAACTTTCGTATAAACTCTGCTAAAACTAAGGCAATGCTTTTTAAACCTAATAATTCTAGGGTTAATTTGTCCATTGCTATTAATGGTGAAAACATTGAATTTGTGGAACGTATGAAATGCCTTGGTGTGGTTTTGGATAATCGCCTTGAATTTGACTGCCATATTAGTGCTTTAAGTTCGAAAATTAATTTTACTTTGCGTAGGTTATATTCCATGAATTGGTATATCCCACTGTTCATCAGAAAATGTGTGGCTCATTCATTATTGATGTCTAATTTGCTATATTGCATTGAAGTTTATTCGGGATGCAATGTTGAAAATTTTAACAGGTGTGTTTTACTGTTTAATAGAATTATACGCTTTGTTTACAAATTAAAGATTCATGACCATGTGTCTAGGACATTTTTGATTTTTTGGGTTGTAACTTTAGTAATTTTGTTCGTATTCGTTGGTTAGTTTTTTTTTATAAAGTAATTCTTACTAATCGTCCAGAGTATGTTCGTAAGCATTTTATATTTTTGCAGACATACAGAAACCCTCAGCTTCTCTATCCAGTTAGAAGTCATGTTATACATGAAAGATCTTTTCAAGTACGTGTTGTCAAATGTTGGAACTCTTTACCACGTTCTCTTAGAGACTTTCACCTCTCCCCTACTACGTTCAAGAGTAAGCTTTTAGAATATGCATCTGTCTGTGACATTTAATTGCATTTAGGATTTATTTTTGTCTTTACAAATTATAGTAGTTCTACATACTTTATAGCGCAATGTTCATATGTATGTATTTTATTTTTGTTTATTTTAATTCATATCTTTTATTGTTAATTACATTTATTTTTTAAATTGTTGTTTACACATGTATATATGCAGATAAAATTTTATAGTTGCTAGTCTATCAATTGTATACGGCCTTATAGGCTCGATTAATTATTTGTTATCAATAAATAAATAAAATAATTGAATACTTATTTATTTATAAATATCCGGGAATGAATCGCTATGAAAATTCAGCACAATCGCCCCATAACTTTCTTTTTTTTCCATAATTTAGAGCTACCGTTGCTACTATTTGTAGACATAATATGCCTCTAGAGATATTCGTGAAAAATTTTGGATAAAGCGGGCTCTAATCGGCAAAGTTATAGGCAACATTTTTTTTTAATATATATTCAAAAAATTTACAAAAATCAATGTTTTCAGCTTCTAGACAACTGAGAGATTCAATATTGGTATCATCTGAAAAGAATTGACTAGAGCAATAGAATCACTATAAAAAAATTAAAATTCATGTTGGCCGCCACTACAAAATGGCGGACAATAAATTTATATATGGGTGAAATCTGGTATTTTAAAATATTACTTCTTGAACCTCTTTAATATTGGTATAAAATGAAAGGGCTTGACCAGTAGAATACAGTAAATTATTTAAAAATTTTAAATCCAAGATGTCGTCTAAGGAAAAATGGTGGATCAAATTTTTTTTAACCCCATCAATATGGGTATCAAAACAAAGGGCTTGACTAGTAGAATACAGATAACTACGTAAAAATTCAAAATCGAGGATGGCGTTGGAAATAATAAGGAAAAATGGCGTATAACATGAAATATAGGTTAAGCTACGATGTGGGATTATACCTACATTTGCACATGATGGTGAAGGGTATTATCAGAATATAGCACTCTTACTTCTTTTTATATAGTTTTATTGTAAAAGAATAATGAAATTTAAGCTTTATTATAACCACAAGCAAAACACAAAACTGCTTGATGTTTGGTAATATTGTACATTGTATTTAACTTTCCAAATTTGTTAAACATATTGGGCCAATTCAAAGTGGTTGCATATCAGTCATATTTGTACTATTTCATATTATTTTATGCATGCATAAAAATTTTGTTAGTAATTTCCATACAAAAAAAATAATATGACTTTACACATTTGTTTCCTATGTATAAGAAATTGTTTATGTTATACTTTTAACCATACTGTCTCTCAGAGAGAATTTCTTCGCTTCTCACCTCTCAGAGAGAGTATTTTCTATTTTCTTCTTTCCTGTATACATACAATTTTTAACAGCGTCATCTCTTTGTCTTCTTTCTTGTATTAAATAAATAATTTGTTAACAAAAGGAGTTCAAAGTCACTAGTCATATTAATATGAATTATATGACATAGTACAATATGAGAGTCTACTTTGAATTGGCCCATTTTGTTTTTGATTCGAGCTTGAATGTTATTGATTCGTTAACGTGTATTTGGCATATTATTGGTTTACGAGTCATTTATTTGTTATTTTCGGATGGTGACAGTATTGGTTTAACATTTGTCTTTAGGACAGGGAAGCAGGTCGTGAAGACTTCCGTGCTGGAGGTGGTACAAAGTAAGTTCTACCTAACACCTCATTCTAATTTTGGTAACCAGCTGACGTTGAAGTTAAATGTGAACCACATCTAAACGTTAAGTTTTTGTCTGCATTTCATTTGACATTTCTTAATTTCAGACTTATTCAATTTGAACCAATGAAAGATACGCAATCGAGCAACGCGCTAAAGTTTTTCAGGCTTATTATGAAAATGGAAGTTCTAATCAAAATGAATATCGTGCAATTCGCGATTCTTTTGGTCAACATAATCGTTCAAATGCGTATACAATCGAGAGAATTATGAAAAATATTTAAATTTCAGCAAAACAGGTCTGTATAAAATGTGAAAACATCTGTGAATGCCTACTTAGTTCGTTGAACGAAAACATTGCTGTTTTTCGCGATAGTGTGGCGAAAAAAAGTCAACCTAGACTCATCATCGTGCCCAACAATTGAATATCGACATTGTCATTGAAAATTTGGACCATCGGATAGAGGTGTGCCGCCAAGGTCGCGTCGGCCATTGGCCGAATTTTTGTTCCATAAATAATTAAACCATACCCATAATAATAATAAACTTTTTTCTCAGTTTACTAGCATCAGACGTATCCCCAGGTGGCGGATAGGGGGTCTGAGCGGGTCAAACAGTAACAAGCACTTAGGTGAAGGTCCCAAAACTGGGTCGTTCCGATCCCTTACAATATATAAGCCTTAGAATCATCTGGGTTTTCGCGAACCAAATAAACTGGGGACACTTTTAAGGTCAAGGTGATTGGTACCAGTGCAGAGGACTTGTATGGTTAGTTAGTGGGTAAAGAAACTTGTCGCTAACAGGTCACCTCCGGCGCTAGGGCACGGGCTGGTGTTAATGATAGTTGCCTAATCCGCGTACGCCGTCACTGCGGGTGATCGGCAACCCTTTACGTGCTTACTCGTGGGAACAAGATCGAGGAAAAAATAGAAAACAGGCAACGACAACAACAACAGGATAAATCGGATCAGGTTATTGACGCTGTTCATACGGACATCCATAAAGTTATTATGGACCAGGAAGGACAGCTACGGACACAGATCCAAATGGACATTCTTCTGGGACTATCAGGAGATTCCCTTGAGGTTAGAAACACTCAGAAATTGGGTGATCTAACATTGAGTTCGGAAGAGGATTTAGATATTACTATGATATCCGGTCCTACCTCGAACTCTATGGTGGATAATTCAACATCTGAGAGGGCTGCCATTCAAGGTAATACCCCAGTATCAAGAGTCAAGTAGTAACATCCGCAGGGTTGCCACGGGACGGAAAAGGCCGAACGAGGAATGGTACGAGGTCCTCAGAGTGCTGTTAACTGTCGTTGGAAGAGAGGCCAAAGGTCAACCAGCTTTAACACTGGCATCAGTATATATACCTTATGAAACTGCAGATTCACTAGGCATAGACGTTCGAAGGCTAGTCGAGTACGCAAGGAGGAGAATTGATGTCGTACTTAACTGTGACTCCAACGCACATCAGTCATTGGAGAAGAAATGACATAAATGAAAAAGGTGAGTCAACTCTCTGTCAACAATCTCTGTATTTGTAATAAGGGCAGTATGCCGACATTCAGAACTAGGGATAGAGAGGCAGTTATAGATAACACTTTGACGAATAGGAGTAATGATTTTGTAAGGGGATGAAAGGTTGCGAGTGAATACTCGTTTTCAGACAACAGCAGGATCAACTTTAAATTAGATTATACCAGATCTAGTAGGGAACCCTATAGAAACACGCATGGAACGGATTGGGCGACTTTAAGGGAACCTACTATGTATGGCATAGGGAATATATTTATGGGGGATTGTACAGGGTTGCCCATATTCGACGGACCCATGTTTTTTTTAAAAAAATCAAAGAAAAAAATAAAAATTTGGCGGTTGGCAATCTTAATCATTTAATTTTTTCCAAGTAGATTTGTTTACATCAATTTTTGAATATGATATCTCTCAAATGGCCGCCTCTGGCGTTGATGGCGTATTGTGCCCTTTTTGCAGCATTTTCCATCGTTTTCGCCAACATTTCGGCCGGAATAGCGGCTATTTGTTCACGAATGTTGTCCTTGAGCTCTTCTAAGGTCCTTGGCTTGTTAACGTAAACCTTTGACTTCAAATATCCCCACAAGAAGAAGTCAGGCGGCGTCAAATCGGGCGAACGCGGTGGCCAGTCCAAATCACCACTTTTCGACATCAAACGGCCCGGAAACAAATTCTTCAGAAAATCGATTGTTATGCGACTTGTGTGCGGTGGAGCGCCGTCTTGTTGAAACCAGAACTGCCTCATACACTTTCGACGAATAATTGGCATCACAAAATTGGTCATCATGTCGCGATAACGCTCCTGGTTGATGGTAACAGCATGGCCATTTTCATTTTGGAAGAAAAACGGCCCAATGACCGTTTTCGCACTAACGCCGCACCAAACTGTGACTTTTTCGTCATGAAGAGGCACTTCTTGAATCTCCTGAGGATTTTCAGTGGCGTAAATACGGCAATTTTGCTTATTTACGGTCCCATTCAATGTGAAATGGGCTTCATCGGACATGATAATTTTGTTCCAAAATTGCTCGTCATCTTCGGCCATTTCGATGACTCTTTGGGCCCATTCCAATCGACGAGGCTTGTCCACAGGCAACAATCTTTGCGTCAATTGAATTTTGTACGGGAACAAATGCAAATCAACGCGAATAATCCGTTGTAAAGTGGACCGAGCCATGCCCAACTGCTGAGAACGGCGTTTTTGGGATGTTCTTGGGGACCTCTCAACACTGGCTCGTACGGCAGCGATATTCTCGGCCGATCGCCTTGGTCGACTTTTATTTGGCCTCTTCGGATTAGAAAGAGCCTCACCAGTCGAAAATTTTTCGTATAAACGCTTAATGGTGTTCTTAGAAGGCGCACTTCTCACATTTTTTAATATTTTAAAAGCACGTTGAGTTTTCACAATTGACTTGTTCTGTTGAATGTAAATTTCAACTATTTCAGAGCGCTCGCGTCTCGTGTATTGTTGCATGGTAAAAATCTGCTTGGACTGACGCTTCAAACGCGGTATGTCATTAAGCGATCTGACATCTCTGTCAAAAGTTATGGCGTTGCCAGATGGGTCCGTCGAATATGGGCAACCCTGTACACAGTCTGATATAGATTCGGTGGTGGAGAAACTCACCGATACTCTTGTGGCGAGTTATAGGGCGGCATGTTCATTAGTTTTTCTAGATGGAGCAGGGAAATAGTGTTCAGAGGTCTATGGTTAGGAAGAAATATTATAGGGCAAAGGCTAGTAGGAAGACTGACGATTTGGAAAGCTAAAAAGTATGCTTCAATAAGTATAAACTCAAGAGGGCCAAAAGACCATCGTGGACGAAGTTTTGCGAGTTTATTGAGTCTGTTAATGAGCTATCAAGGTTCAGGAAAATATTATCCAAAGACCCTAAGGTACCTGAATATATTCAGAGAACGGATGGCTCATGGACAAAATCTTGCACGGAGACCCTGGGGTTAATTATGGAGACACGATTTCCCGTCTGTGTGAATGTGAGGGATAATCATTTAACAAAAGGTCGATCGATAGTGACCGGGAGATAGTTGAGGAGACGGTAACGACGGATAAAGTAACATGGGCGATTAATACGTTTTGGGCCTATAAATCCCCGGTTCCAGATGGGATTATCCCTGCCATACTGCAAAACGTCTCGAATTATTTTCTTTTACTGTTGAGGAGGGTGTTTAGAGCGTGTCTTCTGGGGGGATATATACCTAAGAGGTGGAGAAAGGTAAGGGTTGTTTTAATACCAAAGGCTGGTAAGGCAGGACACTCAACCTTGCGCCTTTTCTGATCAAGACGTCAGAGAGACTGGTCAATCTTTATCGAGAGGTTTTAGTGATCCACACGTAATCAATGGGGCTCAACATGCTTATCTTAAGGATAGATCTGTTAAGAGTGCACTGCATGATGTGGTAGGTTGATAATGAAGAATACACGCTAGCGGCGTTTATGCATGTGGAAAGTGTCTTTATCATTTTAAGTATAAAGGATATTCAGTCGGCTATATGTGGGCTGGAAGTCAGGGACTTTCTGAATAGATGGATAGCCTCGATGTTGGAGAGTAGGGTTATAAATTCTAACTTGGGGGATTTTTGTATACGAGTAGTGACCAGGGAAACACCTTAGAGAGGGCTATTATCGCCCCGATAGTTGCTACGAACGGTCAATGTTATTTTGAGGAAATTTTAAAGTAAAGGCAGAAACATCGTGACACACGCGGATGACGTAGTGCTGCTGGTCAGGGAAAGATTTCTTCCGACGATTAGCGAGGTACTTCAGGGTATGGGCTGGATGTAAACCCGGAAAAGACTTAACTATTTATCTTTACCAGGAGATATAAGAACGAGGCTATCGATGCTTTAATTAATGTAATTTAATAGGGGTTCGTGAAAACAACGACCGAGGTTGTTGGCAAAAATTATCTAAATTAACGATTTGTGCCAAACTCTATAAATCTATATATATAAAAGAGTAACTGACTAACTAACTGACTGATTCATCATCGCACAGCCCAAACACAAAGAGCTAGAGACATGAAATTTGGACAATCGGTTCCTCTTTCGGTTCGGGTGGCGATGGGGATATGAAACACCAAGCACCGGGTTGATTGGCTTTAACTCGGCAAAGCCTAGACCTAGTGCTTTTATATCTTAAGACGTAGACACATACCTCCTCGTGGTGCCACTAGATAGCTTTCCCGGACGCCCGTCTGGGGAGTGAACTAACATGTGCTGCGCAAAGTCCAAGTCCTTTTGACTTTGGTTGCACCGTCGGGCTTGTAACCCACCTCCGGAAAAAAATACTCACAATGGAAAAAGAATAAGTATAAACGGACCCCTCTTACTGTTGACGACCCCCGCAAACGTATAAAGGACCACGATTTAAGGTTCTGTACCTGGAATGTACGATCATTGTACGTACCAGGTGCATCAACCCAATTAATGGATGCACTGGAGAGATACAAATCCCATGTAGCTGCAATCCAGGAAATGCGATGGAATGGGCAAGGCGTCACCAAAACATCTAAAGGTAACATTTATTACAGCTGCCATGAAACAAAGCACGAGTTTGGATGCGGTTTTGTTGTTAGTAAGAAAGTTAGTCATTTAGTTTCCCGTTTTACACCAGTTGATGAACGACTAGCTACGATCCGCATCAAGGCGAAATTTTTCAGCATCAGCTGTGCACAGCCCCTACGGAAGACAAGGACGATCAGATTAAAGATACATTCTACGAGCGCCTAGAGGAAGTGTATGACCGTTGTCCCAGCCATGACATATTATTCTAGGTGATTTCAATGCCAAAATAGGTAGGGAAAGTATCTTTAGTCCAACAGTCGGAAAATTCATGAGGAAACGACCGACAACGGTATGAGACTGATATCTTTCGCAGCGGCACGTAACATGGTGGTTAGCAGCACCAGATTTCAGCATCCCGATATCCATAAAGCCACATGGACATCCCCTGATCAGATCACGAAAAACTAGATCGACAACGTTGTGATTGATGGAAGGCACGCATCCAGTGTCTTGGACGTACGTTCGATTCGCGGAGCCAACATTGATTCCGATCACTACCTTGTCGCAGCCAAGGTACGTACAAGATTGAATATGGCGAGGATTGAATATGCTCCGATCCGACGAAAATTCAACATCAATAAGCTGCGAACACAACAAATTTCCACCGCTTATTCCACTCGACTGACCCAACTGCTCCACGAGAGCACTCCTTGTCCCGAAGATGTTCGTGCTCAATGGCATCATATCGCCCATTCAATGGAGAAAGCTGCACAGGTCGTACTAGGGCATCAACGACCAGTACCAAAAAATGCATGGTACGACGATGAATGTCGCAACGCTACTGCACAGAAAAACGCGCCATATTTGGCAACACTCCACACAGTAGCAACGCGAAGTGCGCAAGAGAAATATCGGGAGAAAAGGAGAGAGGAAAAACGCCTGTTTCGACACAAAAAGAGGGAATTCGAAAGGCGCGAGTGTGAGGAAATCGAGATGTATAGGACGCAAAATGAAGCCCGAAAGTTCTATCAGAAAATCAAACAGCAGACTGAGGGTTTTTGTACTGGCATTTCCTCCTGTAAGGATAAACAAGGTAATCTGGTGACTGATGAAGAAAGCGTGCTGAGGTTATGGAAAGAACATTTCTATAATTTGTTGGTGTCTGAGGGGAGCGACAATGAAGATACCAATGATCCAATCGATGATGACGGTGTCGAATGTACACCGCCCAGCGAGATTGAGGTAGGAATAGCTATATCCAGACTGAAAAACAACAAGGCAGCTGGAGCTGATGGTTTGCCAGCATGCCCGATGATTGAAAACTCAGAGTGCTATGCCCTGTCCATAAGAAGGGTGACAAATCAGTATGTGCCAATTATAGAGGCATAAGTCTGCTTCCCATCGCCTATTAGATCTTGGCAACGATATTGTGTGAACGATTAAAGCCAAAGGTCAACGAAATAATTGGCCCTTACCAATGCGGTTTTAGACCTGGAAAATCCACCTCTGACCAAATCCTGGAAAAAACGCACGAAAGGCAAATCGACACATACCACCTATTCGTTGATTATAAAGCCGCTTTTGACAGCCCGATAAGAACCAAAGTGTATCAGGCCATGTCTGAATTCGAGATTCCGGTGAAGTTGATAAGACTTTGCCGGATGACACTAACTGATACTAAATCATCAGTGAAAATCGGAAATAGTCTTTCCGAATCATTTGCCACCACGCGTGGATTCAGACAAGGTGACTGTTTATCGTGCGACCTTTTTAACATCGCCTTAAAAAAGGTCATACGCGATGCAGCAGTTAATAGAAATGGCACAATTTTCACCATGAGCCACATGCTCCTCGCATATGCTGATGATATTGATATCATGGGTAGGATACTGCGAGATGTAACTGATGCATTTGCAGGCATTGAGAGGCAGTCTTTAAAAATGGGCTTGGCAGTTAATGAAATCAAAACCAAGGTGATGGTTTCAACGAACAGGAAATCTACTAGATTAGGTGAAACTGTGAACGTCGGTAACTATAACTTTGGTGTTGTAGAGGAATTTGTGTACCTTGGGACATCCATTAATAAGAGCAATAACATCAGCCTGGAAATACGAAGAAGAAGAATACTAGCAAATAGATGCTACTTTGGGCTAAATAGGCAATTTAGAAGTAAAGCCCTCTCTCGAGTAACGAAAATAACACTTTACAAGACACTCATATTACCTGTGCTTTTTTATGGTGCAGAGGCATGGGTACTTGCGCAAGCGGATGAAGCTGTACTTTTGAGAGAAAAATCCTTCGTAAAATATATGGACCGGTCTGTGTAAGCGGAGACTATCGGCATCGTATGAACCATGAACTGTATGAGCTGTACGCCGACATTGACATTGTTAGGCGCATAAAAGTGCAAAGACTGCGCTGGCTTGGACATGTCGTGCGGATGGATAAAGAAGCTTTAGTAAAAAGAATTTTCGAGTATGATCCCGAAGGTGTCCGCAGAAGAGGACGACCGAAGCTCCGATGGAAAGATCAGGTCCAACAACACCTAATGGACCTAAATGTTCGAAATTGGAGAAGGAGCACAGAAGACCGAAGCGCCTGGAAATCTATTCTTTCCTCGGCTTAAGACCCTTCAGGGTTGTAAAAAGCCATCTATTGATTGATTGATTGGTTCCTCTTTCGATTTATAGCTCCACTAAGAAGGGATTTTTGGAAATTCGTACTTTAAGGGGGTAAAAATGGGTAAAAACGGGTAAAATCGGTAATCATATATCTACTAAACTAAAAATGATACAAATAAAATTGAAAAGGAATTGTAATTTGAACAAAAAATAAGCCGACAGGTGTCTGGCCTTTTTTTGAATTTTCAACGCCTAAGGGGAAAAACGGCAATTTGGTACTTTTTTGGTACCCTATGTAACTTCCAAACACATATAGCTAGGAAAAAAATTTAAACTGTTTTAAGTAATCCGTGAACAAATATTAATAGGAATTCGGCACTTTTTTCAAATTCACATGTATAAGGGGTGAAAATTTTCCCTTTTTTTGGTACTTTTTTTAAAAGAAACTTTTCTAATATTATTCAATGGGACAAAATTTGATCATTATTATTGCCTAATAGAATATGGACAAATATTTAGGTGAATTTTTTGGAAACTTTTTGGGGTCAAAAAAGGTACCAAAAAGCGGAAAATTCCGTAAAATGTATGTAATTCCTAATTTGACGGCCAATTTTCACAAAATTTTTAATTGGGATTTTACCAGACATAAAAAATTATGTAATTTATTAAAAATTTTATACACATTCATAACAGGGTAGAAAGGGGAAAATCGGGAAAACAGTTTGGTACTTTTTAGAACATAATTACTTTTTTGCAAAAAAAAAAAAATAGATTTACTGACTTTAAATCATGTATGTATATTACAATATTTTGTTACATAGATATTTGAAAATTTTAAACTTGGAATTTGTACTTTTTCGCATTTCTATGGTACTTTTTGTATTTTCTACGTTTATAAAGGTAGAATTGTAAAATAAAGGACTATTGATACAAGGTAAGACTAAAAATGTTATGGGCGACCAAGAAGTTACTTTTTTGAATTTTTATGGTACTTTTCGTATTATCAACGTTTTCAAAGCAAGAATTTTGAAATTAGTGACTATTGATACAAGGTGAGACTGAAAATGTTATGAGCGACCAAGAAGGTACTTTTCTGAATTTTAATGGGACTTTTTGTATTTTCTACGTTTATAAAGCTAAAATTGTGAAATAAAGGATTATTGATACAAGTTGAGAATTAAAATGATACTGGAGACACAAAAAAAAACTTTTCGCATTTTTATTGTACTTTTTTGTATTTTTACGTTTGTGAACATAGATTCTTAAAATTATGTTTATTGAATCCAGGTGTAAATCCTAATACTATGGACGACCAAAAAATTACTTTTTCTCATTTTTTTATATTTGTATACATAGAATTCTGAATGTAGGTAATTATAACCAATTAGAAGTTTTAGTGAAGGAAAAAATTTAACTTTTTTTATTTTTAGGGTCATTTTTGCAAATTATGAATCTTAATTTTTGAAACTCAGTAGCATTGATCTTGCTTTTAAAGAGGAAATATATGCCCGATATATCCTTACTCTACTTTTTATTTGTTTATGTCAATTGAATCAGAGATACAAATTTTCATATATTGAACCAAAAATATTTAATAATTATAAATAAAACTTGAGTATTCAATAAATAGTAAGAACTGCGCTATCGAAGTAGCGGGTTAAATGCTAGTAATATATAAAATATAATAATTAATATAAAAAATAATAATTTGTGTTTCATTAAAATATGTATACCCGTCAAATTTAATAAGTACATTCATCAAGTGTGATTTGTCAAGTGTGAGAGATATTTATATCTATCGCTGATTAGTAAAAAGAATTGAAGTGAGTATTTCAGTATTTTAGAATCTTTTGACCGATATATTCATATTTGTGCCAGTCATATGAACGGTCAAATGACTGTCAGTGTTCTTGTGCCACAAGCAGCGTTGTCAATTAGGAAATTTTAGCACTGTTTTTAGTGCTCGGTGCTTTTTTCTTTAATTTTTAGTGCTTTTTTTTCATAAGGGTAATTAAGGATATTTATAAGATAAATCTCGTATCTTAACAAAACAAAAAAATATTTACTCATTGTAAAATGATATTAAGTTGAAAATACTTACAACTTTATTAAAACTATTAATTAAGAAAGGTATAAGGATTGATAGTGTACAATGTTTCTGTTATTTGAGTAGATTGTTTATTTTACATTATTAATCGTAATTTAATTCCGATACTCGTTTCTTGATATCCTGTATGAATTATAAGACATAAAGCACCTACTTTTAATAAAATTAAATTGTTACGAAAAGTAAGTTTTAAGTAAAGTTTTAAGGTGATCAAAACTATTGAATATTTAAAAAATTACATTTGTATGGAGATGCATTAGAAATGTTAAAATAAAAAAGAGAAATTGATATGCAAACACTTTTCATTTTACAGATCAACAATGGACATCCTGATAACGTTAATATTGATAGCATCATAATTTAAATTTAAAAGAGTGTTGGCGTCTAAAAGCTGTTAATTTTTCTGTAAAACACTAATTATATTGAAGTTGAAGTTGCCGCACTGTTTAAAAATGTATTTTTTTAAAACTATATTATTTTTAATTTATCTGCTCCTTATGCTTATAATAGAAGCATTGGGAATTTTATATCAAAATTTATAAATTTTATAAAATAAATAGAATCAAAATTAAACAATTTTAAACTCAGTGATTTTGTTGAAAGTTACGCGTCCAGCTGCTTTTAGAAATTTTAAAATTGATAGCGCTGGCCACAACTATGTCTGAAAGTTACCTGGTGGCTTTAAAACAAAAAGTATCATAATCTTAAATAGTTGGAAGTAGAATTGACTAATTGCAGCCTTAACAAATATCTATTTACATATACATATCTATATATGTATATATATATATGTATGTATATACTTCATTTTGATTTTTTTATAGTGCTTATATTGCGCTAGTCAAGTCCTTTCAGATGATACCAATATTGACTCTCTCGGTTGTCTAGAAGCTGAAAAATTTGATTTTTAGAATATGTATATATTTTTCAAAACAAGTTTTTGCCTATAACTTTACCGATTAGAGCCCAATTTATCCAAAATTGTTCACGAATATCTCTAGAGGCATATTATATTTACAAATAGTAGAAAAAGTACCTATAAATTATTCTATGGCTGAAAATTTTTAATTTTTTTTTATGGGAAAATAAACAGAGGCAGTCGTGTTTATTTGCTCATATCTCAGAAAGTTATGGGGCGATGTGCTGAATATCAATGGCGATTCATTCCCGGATATTTCCAAGAAATTAATACCATACACACTTGCTTCTAAAAATTGATTTCAACCAACAGATGGACATGGCTTAATCTCCTCTATTTATAAGCTTTCAGGAAATATATACATTATGGGGTCGGAAATGAAAATTAAAGAAATTACAAACGAAATGACATATATATATATATATATATATATATAACGAAATATATACCCCTGTGCACCACAGGTGAAGGGTATAAAAAATTTCTGTTTTAACAAAGCAACGAACAATTTTGGAAATGATGTTAGCTTAAGTGAATTATTTAAAATATTTGGCAGTCGCCAAAATCAAAAACTGTATGCTATATCTTGAAAACTGCAATACATACTGAAAATCAACAAATTTGTTCTCAGTTAACCTGTTATAATTAAATTTAAGCACACACAATGGGAGACCTATGTGGTACATTGTGTTTCAAAAAGAAAAGCAAGAAAGAAATAAAGTAGAAGAAATGAAAAGAAAAGAAAATATGCAAAAAAAACATTCCAGACATTCAGACATACATTATTCAGATGCAGGAGCTCTGCAATAAAGCCCTTGATAATCTGCAATTCCTTTTATTCACCTTTGCCATATTAGTCCTATCTTATATACACGCCCTAATTTGCCCAAAATAGTGAATCTTAACATGAGCTCTACAAATTTCGACCTAAGTACCGATCCACCGCAAGTGAGTTCGTCTGCAATTTCATTGCCGACAACTCCACTATGCCCAAGTACCTAACACAATCGGGCGCTGAAGAAAATCAAAATTCCATCAAGAGCTCTCCTTCATTTCCTAACCAACCTCCTTATCCTTCGGGATATGTTTCATTATGAGATCGGTTTCGCTATAGATGGCCAATATTTCTGCCTGGAACACACTAAAATTATCAGAAAATCTGCAAGACCTCCTTTTGTTTTCCCTCATGATATAAACACCTGCCCATGTATCCATCTTCGATTTACTATTCCTTCAGGGATTACTAGTAAGGGTTGTCCGTCACACTTTCCTGACATTGAATATAATCCTGAAGAACAATTTCCCATAAGAATCGTAACCTTAAGTTCCAAATACACACCACAACAAGAAAGCATACAACTAACTAGTACCAAATGTTTAAAACTCGGTGACGATTTAACACAAAAGTAGTAAACAAGCTGAATAAACACATGGGATACCTTTTATCTTTTTGAACTCGTTGGCGAAATTGCGAACAGATACATACTAGTTATAAATAACTTTTGCAAACTGTATATACTTACTTTTTGAGTTTCTCTAGGTCCAGAACGTATTCGTGATGGTTCGTTTTTAAGGTGCTTGTCTTCATTAAAGTCCCGCTCCCGATTATTGTGTTTTGGCAGCGATCTTTCGTCTCCCCCTCGCCCACGATTGTAATCGTACTTTGACATATGTCGGTTAAAATTATTGTATTGTTCATTGTTCTCTCTGTCGGCTTCTATCTCCCTTAAATCTCCACGATCACCACTTCGGTGGTTATCGAAACGTCGGTGATCGTTGTATGAATTATAACCGCCGCGATAGGTGCTATTTCGTTCACGAAATGAAGAATTATCACCGAAATTTTTTTGAACTCCTCCTCCACTTCCTGCACCTAAATTACTACCACGACCATCCCTGTCTCGATCGCGCTCACGATCATCATTTTGGCGCATATTAAAGTTGCGACCCATTGCTGTAGAAGGTCCGGTGTCAAAGACGCCCAGTGGTTTCTTTGAAGACATTTCCTCTTCCTGTTTCATTTCATAGTGATAAAAGTCGTCAAATATGGAAGTTTTGTGTTTAAACGTATGAAGAATTTGCAACACTTCGATACCCTTGGCATGTGGAACTTCCTGTGTATCACGAGAATTTGTAACGGGTTTGTTTTCGTTATTTTCAAGTGTTATGTGACGCAGCTCTTTGTTGGGCACATCTTTTACATAAATCCACTTTACTTTAAACTTGCCTCTCCACTTATCTTGCGACCAAACGCTCGAAGTCGAGTTGTAATCCACCGGAGTCATCATTTGAGCCATTCCACAAAAATGACCTGAACCATTTACTGAAAAGAAGAGAAGGATGTTGCCTTTATCCTTGTTGCGTTCTTTAAAGGCATCATCAAGCCTCTTGTTTCCGTGATCTGTTGAGCACCAGATTTCATATTTTATACTACGATGAACATCTACCTCCGAGTACGATTTGATAACAAAAAACCTGTATAAATGTAGATATACATAATAATTAGCAGTCATCTGTTTCAATATCTAAATTGAAAAATAACTCTTTAAATTTTTACCTAGCTGAAGTAGCTCGATCTAAATCAATTTCAGCAGGATTGTAATTATTTTTATCGCGAAGTTCCTCTAGGACAGCTTGTGGTGATTCAACTGCAGTTGCTCTGTCATTTATTTCAACACTTCTAGTGCTACTTTCTTCGCGGTAGTCAAGGGATCCACTGTCGTGTTCATTCCTGGAAGATGCATAATTGGTTCTACGATCCCCATAACGGCCGGAGCTTGAAACATTACCACCACCACTACCTCCACCGCCGCCTATTCCACTTTCTCCTCCACCTGAGGGAACATCACCCCGACGTATTGGACCAGACGACGATACACCGCTGGGCTGCCGGCCACCCTGATATAATGGATGCTGTGTCGACCAATTTTTGCGCGAATGCCCATTTGGTGAGTTTCGTATACGCCCAAAATTGCTATTGTAATTCTGCTTATTGTTGTCATCCCGAAGTACGTCCTGACCTTTATTATGACCACTATTGTTTTCAGAACGACCGCCTAAATCAAAATCTGCACCTATTCCTGAAGAAAATTCTGAATTAATTTCGTTAGACCCCAAGTCAATAGGAGGTGGAGGTGACGGCACAGGAGGCGGATTGTTATTTGGCAAATCCCACGTGTTCACGTCCAAGTTGTGTTTTCCCGGCACCATTGGTGGAGGTGGCATTCCTGGACCCTTTTTTTTGTGGCTGGAAGTTGTAAGTGTAGTCTAAAATTAAATTTATTAGTGCGCCTCATAAATATTTACAACACAAAATTATGACACTGACTCTTGATGTGAGCTTAGCTGGCTGTGAAGCAATTGAAGCCCATGTAGTCTTTTTGGGTGCGGCAGCAGTTGGTGCTGTATTCGTTTTCTTCTCATCTGGTACATTATTTGCACTAGGTCTATTGTCCAATTTTTCTGCAGTATAATTATCATATCGACCACTTTCCTCATGTCTCGCCTAATTAGAAATATTAACATTTTTTATATATATTATTAGACGTTAGTGTTATAAATTAAACAATTTGTGTATGTACCCTATTGTAACTTCCAGATGAATTATCGGATCTACGAGCATTATTAGTACTCCAAGCATTGGGTTGATAATCATCTCTCTTCGAGTTGTTATATGCAGGCTTATTATATTTTTTATTAGTGTCTAAGAAAAATAAATGTTTAAAACATGTTTATTAAAAAATCTTATTGAAAAATTATAATTTTCTATTGGCGAGAGAAATTAGTTTTTTATAAAAAATATTTTATTTTAATATTTTGGTACCACATTCTTTGGGAAAGGTTTTAAAACAAAAAAACAAAAAATATATCAAAATTAAAATTATTTAAAACATTTTTTTTTTAATAAAAAAAATTGTTTCGAATATTTTTATACCCTTCACACAGTGAAAAAGGGTATATATAGGTTTGTCATTCCGTGTGAAATTTCTACAATTTTGATTTCCGACCCCATAAAGTATATATTTTCTGAAAGCTTATGAATAGGGGAGTCGATTAAGCCCTGTCAGTCTGTCCGTCTGACCGTCTGTCCGTGTGTATGTTGAAATCAACTTTTTGAAGCCCCCCGACATCGCTTGGACTCGGGTGAGGAATTAAAATATCAGAAATATTCGGGAGTAGATCGGTATTGAAAATCAGAAACATCGGTACATAAACAACTGAGATATGAGCAAAAACCCACGACCACCTCGATTTTTTTTCACAAAAACAACATTACAACAACAACATACATTCATACAAACGTGTATACTGGTTAGAGAAAACGTGGCATCGAATCCCAGCTGAGCCAAAAAAATTTTTTTTTGAATTTTTTTTTAAATTTTTTTTTAATTTTTTTTTTTATATTTTTTTTATTTAATATATTATTTATATTTTTATTATTATTTTTTATTATTTTTTTTTAATTTTTTTTTTATTTTTTTTTTTGTTTTATATATATTATATACACAATAATTTTTTTTTTAATTTTTTTTAAAATTTTTTTTTTTTTTTTGTTTTTTTAACATACATACGTGAATTTTTAATTTTACAATTGGACGTTTTTATATATGTATGTACGTATATCATATGGGATGAATGGTGACACAAACCACTGTTATTGCATGACTACACGTTGTGAAGGGTATATAAGATTCGGCACGGCCGAATATAGCGCTCTTACTTGTTAATATTGTTAATTGTTTTAATTATAGAAACTTTCCCTAAAGAAAGGGTAGCAATGTGGTAGCGAAATATTGGAATAATATTAAATAATTTTTATAAAAACATGTAAGAGCAATATATTCGGCTGTGTCGAATTTTTGATACCCACCACCAATTTTATGCTAGAATCAGTAATCGCTTTAAAATAATCTCTTTATACTAAAATATTTATTATTATTACTATGTATAACATCGATTTGCTATTAATTAATTTTCTTAAATTTAGTCTTGCAATGAAGCCTAAATATTTCTACATTGGCAGAATTTGGTAGCCAGAGGAAGTTTAAAAATAATATTAGCTTTGTGTGGACATGTATGTCACTTTTTAAATAATATAATTAATGTCTGAATTTCACTTAAGTGATCCTTTCGAGATTTATTTTTTTTTTGTCCATTTAGAATTTATATGAATTTTAAATAATAAAACTAATTATGATAAAATTTCTGTATATGCGAAATTTCATTATATAATATTTATATATAGTTATATCGCTTTTATGAGCTTTTCAATTTCATTAATAGAAAAGTATGTGAAAAAGTGTGAGTTAAAATAGGCGTGTAAAAGTAGTTTTTGCTAATGAATTCAACTCTTACATCTTTGTCCATAGAGAAATATGAATTTAAAAGCGTTATATGGGAGGTGGGCGTGCACCTTAATTTTACGTTATTACAAATCCAATGTCTGCAAGATTTCAGAGTCGTACATCTAATTTTGTCAGTTTTATTATGTTATAAATGTTAAGTAGACCGAAAAAGACACTTTCGTACATTTTGATCTATAGCTTCTTTCATAATGCATAACTTTACGAATTTTTCAGGGAAGATACTCACGCAGGAAATATTCTTTCGAAATTTCATCGCTCTACGTCAATGCGTTTAGAACACAATTGCATTTTATTCGATATAAGGACATACTTTTTTTTGCCTACTCTTGCATTACGAGCTATAACTCTCTTCCTAATATTCCGATTTAGCCCATTTTCAATACCAAACAAACCTTGTATATAAGAAAGATTCTGATTCGGAATGACAAAATTAATATGCCCCCACCATTTTTTTGGTGGCGGGTATAAAAACATATCTGCAAAAATCGTCAGTATTATAAAACATTTTTATCATGAAGCTGTCAGAGCCTGTTTGTAATCTCTCTGGTCAAACCCCATCAACAACGTTTTTCGTGAGGCAGATCTACCGTCCATATATACATATATATATATGTCCTTTATTTATTTTAACAATAATCATACACAATACATATTGGGCCATATTCATAAAAAATATTTAAGGTTTATTAAAGGTTTATTTGACAGATGTTGTAGAGAAACTTGTCAAATAAGCCTTTAATAAACCTAAAATATTTTTTGTGAATACGGCCCATTATGTATAAGTATGTTATATAAAAAGAATAAAAGTTCATAGTGAAGATGGGAATTATGTCCGTATATAGAAGAGAGAATATTTGAAATAAAATCCCGAACCCTGCTAAAATTTTAAAAAGCACTAATAAATAAAGATGTTTCGTAATGTATGACTACCAAACCTAAACAGGTCAGGTCTGTTATTGCCGAATCGCGTTATGTCCAGAAATTCATATACCACTAACGACGTCTAAAAACTATTTAAAAAACTCCTTGGCAACTTCTAATATCTCTCTTAGTTTATTGCTTACATAAATTTAAAAAAAAATTACAAAAATGTATTTCTAAATTTTTTCACAGCTATAAAATCAATCACTTACACAGATAACACTAAATCCCAAAACAACATTCCTGCTTATGCTGTAGTAAATGAAGAGGGAAATAATCTTATCCTTGCCTCACTTTACGAACAATTATCAGTAGCAGAAACATGTGGTATATATCAAGCCTTTACAGAAAGTAAGAAATATTTACCAATAGCCTTTCAGTCCTGAAAGTCATCAACAAACTATTGAACAACAAATGAATTCCAAGCCACATCGGTATCAATGAAAAGAAACAAGCTGATATTGCAGCCAAATACGCCTCATGTACACCCAAAATAATGGATGCAACTTTAAAAAAATCGACATTTGCCGTCATATTTTAAGCTACGTACAAAAAGAATTAAACAGGTCCAAATATCACATCACCACTACTCCGAAATAAACCAAAAAACGGTTGCTTTTTTGAAAGTTGAGAAAAAACCGGTTAACCTGTTAAAGTTAAAAATTAATATCATATAGGATGTAAGATTTTTTTATAGAACCAAAATCTGATGAAATTCGTATATCAAACACAATATCTGTGGCTTGGAGCTAAAAGGGCCAATGTTTAAATATTTACTTTTGAGAAAATTGGAATTGAACTTTAACTTTTGTAGGTGCTCGCATAGTGACATTGACCAGCATTTTATTTATGAAGCTGTTCTGGGTTAAGTATGACTTTAGCTGTTTCACCAGGCGAATTTATAAAGGTGAAATTATCAGCACATGATGATGGGGAAACACAATGTCTAAATTTGTTGAATTCTCCTTGATTCCATTTATTAATGCAGGAATGGAAAATTAGATTTTGGATTCCGAATTAAACATTTAACTTAATTGTGCTTTTTGATAATAAATGTATTAAATTTATGTATATTTATAATGTGCTTCACAAACACATATCCTTTTTTTAATAAAATAAAAAAAAAAAAAAAAAAAAAAAAATAAAAAAGTTGCATTCGAATTTTGGTTTTTCTAGAACTGCTTGTAAGTTAGTACATTCCTATTTATCAGATAGACTGCAGTATGTGGATTGTGGAGGAAATACTTCTGGTATGCTCTTGGTGAATAGTGGGGTCTCACAGGGATCGGTCCTAGGACCGTTACTTTTTGTATTATATATGAATGATCTTTTTGATAAAATATCAAGCAATATGTGTGTCACATTTTCATTTGCTGATGATGTGTAGCTGGTATTTAAAGATTCAATTGAATTCCCAGAGGTTTTGCAAAATATGGTTAACTTTACACTAGAGTTACTATCTGAATGGGTCACTAATAATAGCTTATCTATTAATACAACTAAAACTAAGGCGATGTTTTTTGGTAAAAATCGTGGGTTTAATTTTTCGGTTATGTTTGGAATTGATATAATAGAGTTTGTAGATAAAATTAAATGTCTAGGAATAATCATTGATACTAATTTGAATTTTGAGGAACATGTTAATTCTGTAGTTTCAAGGGTAAACTTTACTTTACGTAGGTTATATAGTCTTGATTTGTGTTTACCGGTTTATGTAAAAAGGCAAATAGTTCATGGTCTGATCATGCCAATATTTTTATATGGTTTAGAGGCCTATTCTGGTACTCTCGGTTATATATTACGGAAGTTGAGAATAACATTTAATAGAGTTGTTAGATATATTTTTTCTCTTAGACTGTGTCAGAGTATTTCATCCTTTGTTAATAGTTTTCTTGGTTTCTCGTTTATAGAGTTTATTAAGTTAAGGAATTTGATGCACTTTTATAAAGCTTTTAAATTGGGATTACCTAAATATTTGCTTGATCTTTTTGAGTTTTGTAGATCTACTAGAAATAGGCAATTAAAAAGACCTAGAATTAATTCCTTTATTGAGAGGTCCTTTCATGTAAGAGTAGCAAGGGCTTACAACAAATTGCCGGATGAGCTAAGGCACTTTAATGTTTCTGATTATACTTATAAGAAGAGGCTGTTTCAAGAACTTTCTTCCCATATGTCAGTTTGATAATTATATTAATATATAAATTAATGTATTATAATAATAACAAGTGCAGTATGGATTTTTATATTGGGATTGTTGGATTAACCAAGTTTTCCATTTTTAAATTTTTTATGATGATGTCTGGAGAAGGTTGGTTTGATTTTGGACTTGTTTGATATGTGTATATGTACATATGTGTGTATGTCTATATCTATGTATATAGACATATATATATATATATATATATATATATATATATATATAAATATATTTTTTATTTTTTATTTAATTTTTCTATTATCTTTTATACATACTACTTATTACAAAATTTTATTTCTATTATACATATTCATTACTCTTTATTTATTTGAATTCTTTCTATTTTTTATGATGTTAAGTGGTTATTTTTTAATGGAAGAGATTTGTAACTGATTATGGCCCATAGGCTAGGTTGCTATTATCGTAATAAATAAATTGAATTGAATTGAAAATTATATTGAATTAATCATATAAAAACAAATTTTCCATCCCTGTTATACGAATTGGCCTTGACAGAAAAAATCCCCTAAAAAGTTGCTTTGTTGTATCAATTCGCCGTTGCATATACCTGTATGAATATGCCTTGGTAACGCTTATAATATGTAACTAAAATAAAAACAGTCAGCTGATTGGATAAGAGTACCTTATGGACCAGTCGTGATTTAGATCTGGTCGGGTCAAGAGCTCGCTCGTTTTTGCCATTATCGTTTAATGGCAATCAGGTTGTCCCTTTTTATCTGACTTCGAGAGTTTTGCGTCTCACTCTCGCGTGGTTAACTGTGTGGCGTCGCGTAACTGTGCTTTGGATACAGTTTCCAGACTATTCTACAGTTAACCTCGTGCTTTCATTTTAATTGGAGGAGTACCAAATAAACTCAATTTAATTGTGACTAGAGCAGTACCATATAAACTCAATTTACATGTGACTGGAGGAGTTCCATAAAACTCAGCAGTAATTAAAGTTCAGATGTCCCGACTTCCTATACAATGGTATAGGTCGACCTGCGGTACCTGAACCAACGTTTTGTAACTGGAGAACCATTAAACTAAATTTTTATTTACTGTTCGAGTACCTCTGACTTCCTATACAGAGGTATAGGTCGACTTGCTGTGCCTGAATCAACGGTTGTAACTGGAGGAGAACCATATAACTCAATTTTATTTATTGTTTCAATGTCTTCGACTTCCTAAACAGAGGTATAGGTCGTTCAACGGGAAGGAACCAAGTGAAAAACCTGGCTTTTTGGTTATGTACCTCTGCCATTAAATTTTAAAAACAAAAAAAAAGTACCTTATGGATATGCCCAAGGCGAATTCAATAAGGTGAACTCGTCGCTAAAACAACTACAAAGTGAAAAATACAAACGTGTATTTTGTTAGTGTAAAACAAAACGATAAGTCAAAAATACACAAAAATTTGACAAGTGGTATCTATAAGTAGTCAACAGCTGATGATCAGCTGATCTAATAAGTTCACCTTAATGAATTCGCCTTGGATATGCCTTGCTTATTACAATTTGCCTTTTTATTTCATATTTTTTGCTTTTCCTTTATTCTACACAAACTTTTGATAGATGTGATTTGTTTATTAATATTGAGTTATAAAAGTAAAATGTACTCGTATGCACTGCATAAAATAAACTAATGTGCCGATTGAGTGATTGTCTTAGACGATTTATGTGTAATTTGTTTTTGTTACAATAACAAAATACACATAAATCGTCGAAGACAATCACTCAATCGGTTTGTAAAAACAGCACATAAGACACTTTATAAACAATATTTAAAATTTCACAAAATTTTCAAAAACATTTGTTTTTATTTTATACTAGCCTGTGCCGGCGACTTCGTCTGCGAAGATATCAGCACGAAGGGTAACCTTTTTATGTGATTATTCAGATTGTTATATACATATATATCTAAGTGGAAAATTTAAAAAAATTAATTTTAGCGTGATTTAAAACATTTATATTTATTATATTAGTGGACAAGAATGTAATTCAAATATTTAAGATGGCTAATTTTGGGCACTCAAAACCTTTGAACAAACAACCGACTAACTAAATACAAAAATAAAAAGTAAGAGCGCTATATTCGGCTGTGCCGAATCTTTTATACCCACCACCAATTTTGTGTACATTTAAAGCACAATATTTATTATTTTGTTAATCGCTATGGAATCTCAATCTCAGACTAACTCAACTTGAACCATGGGAAAATACGCAATCGAACAACGCGTTAAAATTTTCAGGTTTTTTATGAAAACGGGCGTTCAAATCAAAATGCATTTTGTGCACTTCGTGATTCTTTTGGTCAACATAATCGTTCAAATTCGGAAGAATTGTAAAAAATATTTAAATTTCTGCAAAACAGGTCTGTATAAAACGTTAGAACATCTGTGAATGCCTTCTTAGTTCGTTGAATGGGAACCATTGCTGTTTTTTGCGATAGTCTGGCAAAACAGCAGTCAACCTTGACTCATCATCGTGCCCAACATTGTCATTGAAAATTTGGACCATTGGTTAGAGTTGTGACGCCGAGGTTGGGGGCCATTTGGCCGATATTTTGTTCCATACATAATTGAACCATACAACTATTTTCATTATAAAAAGAAATGATAATAATTTACTAAATAATTTGTGTTTTATTCAAAATCAACATCGGCCCTTAAAATTTAACCACCCTTTATAACTTCGATATGCTAGTAAAATGTTTTCTTAAATTTAGTCTTTCAATGAAAGTGGGCGCTAAAGTAGGCGTGTCAATAAGTTTCTGCTAATAAATATAACTTAGATATTTCAATATAGTCCTTTATTTTTCCAAAAACTTTGTCAATAGAGAAATTACATGAATTTAAGATAAACTGTTATATGGGAGGTAGGCGTTAAAGTGGGCGTGTCACCTAAATTTTTTAGCATAACAATAACATTGATTAGAAGGATATATGTAGCAAATTTCATCATCATACCTCTAATATTATCGGTTTTATGAGCTTTTAAATATCATTAACGGTAGATAACGTGAAAAGTGGGCGTTATAGTAGGCGTGTCAAAGCTATTTCTGCTAATGAATGCAACTTAGATATTTCAATATAGTCCTTTATTATTCCAAAATCTTTATTCATTGAGAAATTATATGAATTTGAGATAAAGCATTATATGGAAGGTGGGCGTAAAAGTGGGCGTGTCACATTGATTTTCCGTTACACCAAAGCCTCTCAGCAAAAAGCAAAGTGTGCAAAATTTCAGAATCGTACATCTAATTTTGTCCGTTTTATTAGGTTTTAAATTTTAAATATACTGAAAAATACACTGCGCGGTATAAATTTTCGTACATTTTGATCTATAACTGCTTTCCTAATGCATGGATTTAAGAAATTTTTGGGGAGATAAACTGCTTTGACTCGAGAAATATATATTCGAAGTTTTATGACTGTACATTAATGCGGTTGGACACAATTGCATTTTATTCGATGTTCGAAGCACACGGTTTTTTCGACCTACTCTTGCATTACGCGCTATAACTCTCTTCCTAATATTCCGATTTAGCCCATTCTCAATTCCAAACAAACCTTGTCTATACGAAAGATTCGGCAAAATTTGAGCCCCCTAGCTTTTTCGGTGCGACCTCTATCGTGCTTACAACAGACGGACGGACATAGCTAGATCGTCATCAAATCAAACCCCGATTCAGAATATATATACTTTATGGGGTCTAAAATGGATATTTTGATGTGTTACAAACGGAATGACAAAATGAATATACCCCCACCATTTTTTTGGTGGCGGGTATAAAAAAACAAGTAACCAATTTTATGTACTACTTATAGCACAAAACTTATTATTTTGTTATTAGCAGTAATCGCTATGGAATCATCTCTATTCTAAAATATGTATCACTTTCTTTGTATAACTTTAATATGCTATTAAAATGTTTTCGTAAATTCAATCTTTCAATGAAAGTGGGTGTTAAAGTAGGCGTGTTTATGTAGTTTCTGCTTTTAAATTCAACTTAGATATTTCAATATAGTCCTTTATTTTTCCAAAAACTTTGTCCATAGAGAAATTATATAAATTTAAGAAAAAGCGTTATATGGGAGGTAGGTGTTTAAGAAGGCGTGTCACCTTTGTTTTCTTGCTTACAATTATATTGACCAGAAAGGTATATGTGAGAAATTTCATCATACATACATATAATTCTGTCGGTTTTATAATCTTTTAAATTTCATTAACAGTAGATTACGTGAAAAGTGGAAGTTATAGTAGTAGTTAAAGTAGGCGTGTCAAAGTAGTTTCTGCTAATAAATTCAACTTATATATTACTTGTCGTAGTAAAAAAATAAAAAAAATAATAATTTTGACGGATGCAGACACATTATAAAAAAAAACTTAGCGCTCCTTGCGAATGCGTAATAAAAACCACCACCTGGTTGGATAGGAGTACCTTATTAATATACATTGCACTTGCATTACGAGCTATAACTCTCTAATTATCCGATTTACCCCATTTACAATACCAAACAAACTTTTGTAAAATAATCTGGCGAAATTGGATCACCCTAGCTTTTTCGGTTTAAGCTCTATTGGGCTTTCAATAGACGAACGGACATAGCTCGATTATCCTAAAATAACACCAGGACTCAGATATGGGCATTAAAATGGATATTTCGATGTGTTACAAACGGAATGACAAATTGAATATATCCCAAAATTTGTATGGTGTTGGGCATAACAAAAAATCGCATACTTCCGTGAATTCTCTTGAATATTATTATAAAGGGTAGGCTGTGTGTTAAACTAGGTTATTGCCTATCTGCGTGCCAAATTTCATTAAGTTCCGTCCAGCCGTTTTTGCGTGATTAGGTAAAAAACATACAAACATTTACATAAATTTATATTTTATATAACGAAAATCACTCATGGACAAATAATAAATATGAATGCTATAATCGGCAATGCCGAATCTGATAATACCCTCCACCATCATGTACAACAGGAAAAGTGAAATCGTAGCTTAGCCAGAATTTCATATTTAATGTTATACACAATGTTGTAATAAGTTTTAATTGCTAGATTTGACTTGTATATAAATATATTGTACCTACGCCATTTTATAGTGGCGGCCATTATGTTTTAATTTTTTATTGTATATCTCTCCACCTGTTGTCCAGAAGCTAAAACCCCCCTATTTACGTTTGTATATTTAAGGAAAAAATCAAAGTATGTATTAAAATTTTTATGCTTATGTACAGTTATTTTCTCAGCACACTACTTTAGCAGCTATATTAAAGAAAAATATTTTTAAATATTATTTTTGCCTATAACTTGCCGATTAGTGACTAATTTGTCCAAAATTTTTTTCTAATACCCTTGAAGCATATGATATCTACATATATGTATATATAAAAAATTGTTGCTAGTGCGTTGTGACTTTATAACTCAAGAAAGGGCTTACTTATCCGAACTAAATGTTTAGGCTTTGTTCGGACTACTTAGATGGTTAATGGGAAGTTTGCACAAAATCCGTCTAGCGGTTTACGGGTAAAGAGGGTAAAATCGGTAACACAGTATCTCCGGGCTTAATAAACATATCACAAAATTCAGAAAGGATCAAAGAGCCTTTTAAAAATAATTGGATAGGTGTCTGGTAGTTTTTGGAAATTTTGAGTTTTAAGGGGATAAAACGGGTATAAACTGAATTTTGGTACTTTTTTTTAACTGCATTTATCTTTGAGAGAGATAGCAATAGGAAAGAAGTAAAAACGTAGTTTTACTCTCCTTAAAACAATCTATAATGAATTTTTTGTATCTTTGGACCTAATGCATGTAGTTTTTTTTTATTATTTCACTTTCAAGCAAACGTGTCTGCAAATTATTCTCGTTCCTACGACAATGAGATTTACGTTCTGGAAAGACTATTTTTCAACTTGGATAAAGATTGTCAACACAGCAACAGATGTTCAGAGCGGTTCATTCTCCGATATTTCCAAAATATCGCATGCATGTTCGTTCCACTTGTGGGGCTTTTAAATGTTGACTTCAACCAACACACGGACGAAAATAATTATTGTAGAATTTAGAAACAGAATGTACATATATCTTTAGTATCACAGGTAAAGGGTATAATAAACAATATTTTTTTAATTATTAACATTTATTAAAGGTAAACTTGTACTATTTACCTTTATTTTCAAAAATTTAACACCAGAAAAAACATGTACATACATTTTGAAAAATATCATTTACCAGTTTTTTTTTCTTTAGCTTTTAATTTGTTTAGGGTAATTACACACGAATTAAAGAAAAAATATTCAGGTGCGATGGGTGATTATTTTGTTTTAAAATTAAAAAATCCTTACCATAATTTGATGTTGAAGACTGAGAGCTTGATTTGCGAGATTTATAATTGCCCCATGGTGACGAGTTATTTTGATTCTCTTTTGCATTAAATGGTGGAAATTGAAACTGCATAGATGAGGAGCTTTGAATGGCAGCTGAAATATTACAAGGTAAAATACATAGAATTAAAATAAAAAACAAATAATTCGATACTCAAGATTTTTTGTTTGGTTTTAAATTATTTGTTAAACTTTACCAGAGGAATTTTCTTCTTTAATAGGAGAAGCTAGATTTTCATAAGAAGCTGCTTCATCCACTTGCTGGCTCCATGGTATATTTCTTTCCTCAACATTTTTAGCTACATAAAAAATATAAAATTTCAGAACGAATAAAAAAAATATTTCATCGTCACAAAATATTTGTTTAAATTAACTTAAAATTAATTATATGTATATGAATATTCCAATTAGATATTACTTTATCTATAAATACAATAAGAAACAAAATATATTCCCTGCTTGTTTCATTTTGCACAGGTCAAATCTCTTGCAGTTTTCAATCTATGGCACAGTTCAACCACAACAAAAAATTACAATTACGTCGACAAAAGGTAACAACGTCGACGGTGGAATTCTTTCTTTTTGCAGCTATTTTACCTGAATTTCCGGGTACTTTCATCTAAAATAATTAAAAATATATAGATATATATAAAAAACTTATTAAATTTATCAGTACAATCTTATTTTTTGAGTTTGATGGCCTCTTCGGCACCACTAAATACACAAATTCAATGGCAATTACCTGATCTGACACGCCTGATGACATTTGCTGTATAATTCAGCTAACTTTACTGCAAATTGAAAATCGAATTTTATGACCGCTTTGTTGATTTATGGTTAATATTTATTGTGATTACCTCTTAAAAATTATATCTAAAAACACAAACGATTGTAAACACAAATTAAAATATCTAATAAATTTTTTATCATTAATTGCTAGACTGGACTGTGGTGTATTTTCAATTATTTTTTTCTTATATTTCTCCTCCTCCTTCAGAATAAAGAACAACCATTTTGCTTTTTGTTGCACACTGCAAATGCTACCAGACTTATATACGTATTACATTTAAATTACTCATTGAAAAGTCGTTAAAAACCTATTTTCAGTGTAATTTAAACATATTAGGATTTGTTTTTTTTAAATACGTATCATATTATACGAGTATGATACGTATCTTAAAAAATCTATGTGTAAAACAAAATATTTAAAAATTTCATAAAAAATAAATGATCCGGCAACTGCCTATTTGTACACACATACACATAAAAATATTGAGGTCTGTTTAATAGAAATGTCAACGGCCGCATTTAAGAGTTGAAATATTTGTATTAGCTAAGTCCGTAATAGCAATAATCAACTGTTCAAGAGAAACTAATACATAGTGTGACCATATTTTAAAATAAAATGGGGCAAAATCGATTTCGAAATAGATATATGTAAAGGAGTAAATTTAAAGCCAAAAAAATAAGCTTTCCATAAGTAACTTAATAATATCAATGTTTTTAAATAAGCTATAAAATATAACAGCCTTTCAAAAGTATCTATTTTTATAGGTATGTAAAAAAATTAGCAAAACAAATTTTAAAACTATGTATTTTTGTCACCAATGTTATTAACAGAGTTATGAGAATTTACAAATAGTACTTAAACAATTAACGTCTGATTAATTAAATAAAATAATTTGGTAGCTTTTCACCACAGCTTAAAGAACGAGTTGTGCTTAAAAAACCATGTATAAACTTGGAATTTATAAGAAATTTTAAAACACTTACTAAAATGTCTCCTTTTAACAAAAGACCATCATTTATATCTGTATGTACGTTACAAAATGTAATGATAAAAAATAAATAAATATTTTTGTTCTGTTTCATGTTCAGAAATACAATTGGAAAATTCTGAAATAAAAAAAGGTATTTCTGAAAAACACATTGAAATTTCTGAAATACAATTAGAGATTTCTGAAATACAATTGGAAAATTCTGAAATATATTTTGAAAACTCTAAAATGCAATTAGACATTTCTGAAATACATCTGGAAATTTCTAAAATACTAGTAAACATTTTTGAAATAAAATTAGAAAATTCTGAAATACAATTAGAAAATTCTGCTATACAAATAGAAATTACTAAAATACAAATAGAAATTTCTGATATATAATTGGAAACTTCTGAAACATAACTGGAAATTTCTGAAATATAAATGGAAATTTCTAAAATATAATTGAAAACTTCTGGATTGAAAATATAATCGCTTGAGTTTTATCGTCATTGACTTTAATTTTCCATTTGTCATAGTATTTACGAGTTAATCTAAGATTATTTTCCATCTCATAATTATTGCATTTGAGACCTTACCGCAACAAATAAAGGCACTGTCATCCGCCTAAAACTGCAACATGGTATCTACATGGAGTAATATCAGATGTATATATCGAGTATAGTGTAGGGTATAATACCAATCCGTGAGACAAGGCGGCAGGTATTTGCCTTTTACTAGAAAAATTGTTATTTACAGATACAACACATGTAGGTTTATCTAAAAAGCTTTTAATAAGTTTTTGTAGATAAATTAGAAAATTAAACATATTTAATTTATACACTAGTACATCATGCCAAATTGTGTCAAAAGCTTTTTCGATATCAAGAAAAATCACTCGATTTTTGTTTACTTTTATTATTAATTATTAATGCAGGGTAACATTTACACATGAAAGTGATTTCATGAAATTTCTGTATACGTATTATAAATAAAAATTTCTATTAAATAGTCCACTTTCATGTAAATTGCTTGTGCGTTTCCACAGGAAAGTGAAATTTCATTTTGAAAATGTCGAAGCGAAGAGTCGCAATAATTGCCATACATTTTACATTGATGAGTTTAATTTGCCTCCATTTTTTTTACTACATTTACCAAGTTACCAAGAATATTTCATACACAAATTATTTAAGAATTATTAAATTAAAACGTTTTATTAAGTTTTTTGCTAAAATATTTGTGTGGAACATTAAAACAATTGAGTTTTGGACTTTTTTACATTAATAATCGTTATATTTTGCTCCGTTGCTGATTTTTTTATTGTTGTTGCTGATTTTGGTGTTTAATTTTTTCTTTGCGCCATTTTCTTATATATATCTGCATTACTTTATTTGGTTAACAAGTGTTAATAAATATGGCGCCAGGCAAAAAAGTCCATAAATGTGGAATGTGTAAGCTCAATATCGGGAGCCAATCTAGCATTTTGTGTGATCTTTGTTCGTTGTGGGTACATAGTTCTTGTGCTGGCATCTCGGATAATGATATGGCAAAAATTAAAGAACTTGGGATGATGTCTTTCATATGTGCTCAGTGTAAAGACAATGTATCTACTGGTGGTTTGCGTGGTGAAATTTCAGCTTTAAACAACAAATTTGATGGGCTTAGTTCTAAATTTAATGCTTTTATTTCCAAAGTCAATGATGACCGGGATTTTATCAAACAATCTCTTGCTGATGCTGTGTCTGATATAAAAAAAGAATTGTCTTCCTCTGTCAAGAATCTAGAGGCAGATATTGTTGGCTGCAATAAATTTATTAAAAAAGTTGAATCTGACACTTCTGCTAAATTTTTGGTATTGGAAACTGAAAACAGTTTTTTGTATAAAAAGCTGAATCGTTCGGATATTATAATCAGTAGCCTACCGGATTGTCTACAGAATATCAATGATACTGTTATTGATTTACGGCCCCTTTCACAAAGTGCGATTATAATAGCTCTGTTTCACATGCATAACGAAACAGTCCGAACTTGCCCAAAGTTACCCAAAAGCGTTCCACATAACAATTTTTGTTCAGTTATGAGAGTAATTGAGAGAGTAATTTTTTTCATTTCCTGTACAAATTTGCACGAACTTTTTCTTTGGGTAAGTTCGGACAAGAATTTAACAATCAGCTGTTTTTTGTTTACATATGAAACTGAAAATTAATCTAAAAATTTGCAAGCAAAAGAAAAAGTTTAGTTTTTGTTAAAAAATATATTAAAAAGCAAAATGGAAGGTTTTAATGAAAAAGTTAAAGTGGTAAATACATTAGTGAATAGATATCTCCCTTGTTCTTTAAAATAAATACTTTTAAAAAATTTACACTGGCTCAGCTTTTCTTTCAGTTCTTTTTAAATTATTTTTAACATCTCTTGGCAATGATGCAAATGTTTTGTTTTTATAATGTTATTGCTTTTAAGCGTCTAAAATCACTTAAATAGATTTTAATTTAAAAAGTAAGCACCTAGGGGTTCCTAGAACTCCTCGCGGACCAAATAAAAATAAGATAGGGCGGTTCCCAAAATAAACCAAATATGAACGAGAAAATTAAAGAAGTAAAAGTTACGGTGCAGAGCCTAATAAACTCAGTACCGGCGGCTAATGGTGGTGAGCAAGCAGGCCCCGAGTCGTCGTCATCAAATGACTGTAAGGAAACAATTTCGGAGGTGGGCAACTTGGCTTCCGTTATTGATAAAGCATCAAGAAGAATAGAGAACGAGGGATCGGATCCAAGGGTGAGCTTTAAGCATCCCCAGCCACACAAGACAGGCGAGGATTCCGACACCTCTGACTCAAATATAGAAGATGCTGACACTACGGTGTTATGCACAAAGGATACCTCTGAGGTAGATAAAATGGTTGAGGAAGTAAGCGCAAGCATTGCCAAACTCACCACAGACAAAATAAGAACTCTCTCCGGAGCGCAGCAAAGGAAGACTGCCAAAAAGAAACAGAGAGTAAATAAGAAAGGTCAGCGGGATGTCCCTAAAGAGAAAGACTCATCTACACCCATTTCTACCGAAAAGGGTAAGAGGATTCGATCTCCGGAGGAACAGAACACCGTTGGCAATACTAAAAAGAAAAAAAGTTACCAGCAGGGAAGTAAAACGGTTAGCATTTCCCAACTCCCGAAAGAAGACCCTCCGGCCAATCTGAAAGGAGAAGGTAATGAACCAATAGCTTCAACCTCAAAACAGGCGAAAGCGGTAGCTAAAAATATAGGTGATGGTGAAACAGCCGGAAAAAAAACCCCACCATCACGTAAAAGAAAGCCGGAAGAAAAATCGGCTAAGGAGCAACCCACGTATGCGAAAGTGGCCAGAAGGAAGATGACAGAGAAGCTATGCTATGCTGTTATCGACTCCAATAGCGCATCGGGCAAACTTCCAATGGCACATCAGAAGGAAGTAGAGAATGCCATAAATGAGAGGATTGTGCAGTATGTCCTGGAAGCAGATGATAATGCTCCACAGATCCATATAGATAGCTGTAGGTTCGCCAGGGAAGTACTGTTTCTGCAACTATAATCAGACACCTGCGCACATGTTATGAAAGACCTAGTGGGAGGCATACCAGCCCCATGGGAGGGTGGCAAACTTGCCATGGTGAAAAAAGCCGATATCCCATCCCTAACCAAGGTTTCATTTTTCGTTAAAGGTTGGGGCAGCAAACTTGATAGCAAGGCCATGCTTAGGATCATTGGCAAGCAAAATAGAGGTCTGGAAGTAGACAAATGGGAGGTTTTCCATCGTGAGGAAACTGACGATGGCACCCTGGTAGTTGCAGGAGTGGATAAACCCTCCATGTCTTACCTCGAGGAGCAAAAAGGGAAGGTGTACTTCGCGAGTACAACTATTTTCTTCAAAGTTGGTAAGACGCCCATTGGTTGGACACATAATCCAACGGAGAAGAAAGACCCTGACGAAGAAGCAAAGGAGGCCAAAGAGGATGAAGGCCACCCCGTGCCAATGAAGAGGGAGGAGTTGGAGATAACTCAATCCCAAGAAGAATCTCTTTTAGCCGAACAACAATGATACTGCTCTTGCAGATCAATCTCCATCGAAGCAGAACGGCTACACAAGCTTTGATGGAAAATATAACTAAAGGTAAGGTACACATAGTTCTCATTCAGGAACCCTGGACTGTTAAAGACAGAGTTACTGGATTGAATGAGTGTGATTACCAATTATTTTATGCTAAAACTGGGTCTCGACCCAGAACATGTATACTTTGTCATAAGGGATTAAATTTTCTTTTTTCCCCAGATTTATCTACAGCGGACGCCACTACCTTAATACATGGCTCACGCAATTTAATGCTGGCATCGGTGTACCAACCTTCTGATGCTCCGACACTACCACCAACGTCGGATTTAAGAAGTATGATAACATCGGCAAGGAGAACAGGTAGGAATATTTTAATAGGTTGTGATGCGAACTCGCATCACCTCTCTTGGGGCAGCACGAACTGTAACAGGAGAGGAGACGCCCTATGGGAATTCCTAAATGCTAATAACTTATTTACCCTTAACTCAGGTAATAAACCTACATTTATTAACAGAATTAGGGAAGAGGTAATTGATGTGACTATATGTTCAGAAAATTTAATTGATGTAATTTGCGATTGGTACGTATCTGATATGCACTCTTATTCGGACCATCGCTATATTTTTATGACCTTAACTCATCCGCCACCGGAACCGGTGACTTTTAGGAATAAGGCCAGGACGGACTGGCCAAATTTTAGGTTAAGTCTTCAACATAAACTCGAAAATTATCCAGAACCGGATGAAAATCTGGACACGATAGATTCGATGGTGGGAAGACTGACTGCCGATTTTAGGGAAACTTTTGAGGAGCATTGTCCACTCCGACAAAGGCGAACCCCAAGGGAAAAGCCCTGGATGACAGGTGAACTGATTAATCTCAGGAAAGAAACCCGAAGGCTATTTAACAGAGCCTATCGAAAGAAACAATCAGTATACTGGGACGATTACAGTGAGAAGCTCAGAATATACAACAAAGCAATAAGAATCGCCAAACGCAGATCCTGGAGGCTTTTTTGCAATCAGGTGGACAGCGTGAATGACGCTTCTAGAATTAAGAAATTCCTATCGAAAACCCACACCCAACCGGAAACCCTCGTTGACTCGAACGGAAAAAGGTCGGAGACGATAGAGGAGACGCTAGGAATACTGATAGAGGCACACTTCCAAACGGAAATGGCGGATGACGGAGAATTTCCACACCCCCATGACGGTAGTGCCACGACGGACATAATTATAACCACAAAGATTGTAAGAGAGGCGGTAAATAGTTTCTTGCCATATAAGGCACCAGGGCCGGACGGTATTTTTCCGGCTCTCCTACAAAGAAGCATTGACCTAATCGACATAAGGCTGGCGAATATTTTTACTACTTGCCTGAAATATGCGTATACCCCTGTGGAATGGAGGGAGGCGAGAGTCGTTTTCATACCTAAACCAGGGAGGGAAAATTACGCAAATCCTAAAGCTTATAGACCCATAAGCTTAACATCATTCTTATTGAAAACCATGGAGCGTATCGTCGATGGAATGGTCAGAAGACGATTACCAGGCGATTCAATGAGATTTGGACAACACGCCTATATCAAGGGCAGATCTACTGAGACTGCTCTTCAGGAGGTTGTTTATCATATAGAGAGATCCTTCGACCTGGGTGTGTATACCATGGGCGTATTCATAGACATAGAAGGAGCTTTCAATAACGTAATGACCTCGAGTCTTATCGGTTCCTTGGAAAACTTAGGGTTAAGCCATGTCTTAATTGCATGGATTAGCAATATGTTAAGGAACAGATGGATAAATTGTGAGGCAAATGGAGTAAGAAGAAGGGACAAAGTATGTCGAGGAACCCCGCAGGGAGGTATTTTATCTCCATTAATATGGGTAACTACCATACATAGTCTACTGAGGATTCTATCGAACGAGGGATTCAAGCCTATCTGTTACGCAGATGATGTTGCGATACTGATCAGGGGGACGAATCCAAATTCTTTATGTATGAGAGCAATGGAGGCTTTGAATATATCATATAACTGGGCGAAGGAGCGAGGGCTCAATGTCAACCCGGAAAAGACTGAAATCTGTTTGTTTACGAGAAAGAGGAAGATACCGGTGCATAGCTATCCCATCTTTCGGAATAAGACAATTAAGATTGATAAAAAGGTCAAATACCTAGGAATAGTACTTGATTGGAGACTATCCTGGAAGGACCACATTCAATGTAAAGTGGAGAGAGCTCAAAGAATATGGGCCCTCTGCAGAAGAGTGATTGGCTCAAAATGGGGCTTAAGCCCAAGGATGACACATTGGCTATATACGAGTGTACTGCGGCCTACAATTACGTACGCTTCGTTAGTATGGTGGACATCCTTAGAGAAGAAGGTGAATATAAAACCTCTTCAAAAGATTCAGAGACAGTGCTGCATTAGTATTTGCGGCGCCATGAGGACCACATCGACAATGGCCATTGAGAATATATTATCCATTTGGCCTATTGAGATACAGGTAAAATATGAAGCGGCCTTAGCTGCCACAAGATTAATGGCAATAGATGAGTGGCTTATAAGAGAACATAAGACCAGATACCAAAGAATAACGGATATCTTACCGATAGGAAATATTACAGAATTAACATGTGATAAAATCCCGATGAGATATGAGAATATTAACTGCATCACCATTATACCGGAAGAGGGAGAATGGGATGAGATAATCAGGATGGGAAACACCCACGGAATCGATCTTTATACAGACGGTTCAAAGATTGGTGACCAAACTGGAATGGGCTTATACGACATAAGCCGAAATAGAGGCAAATACTTCCGTCTACCAGATCACAACACTATTTTTCAGGCTGAGATCATGGCGATTACGGAAGGAATTAAATGGATAAAGGAAACGAATAGCGAAACTCCGATTCGTATCTTTACGGATAGCCAATCAGTGATTAAGACATTGAGAAAGGAGAAAGTTGAATCCCGGAACGTTTTGCAATGCAAGAGTGAGATAAACTCATATGCAAATTGTGAACATCTGGAGATAATATGGATACCAAGCCATCACGGGCTGATCGGAAACGAGAAAGCCGACAAATTATCCAAAATGGGAGCTCTTTTGAGTACTATAACTTTGGAGAACGCCAAACCCCTTAAACGATTTAAGGATGAACTTAAACGTTGGGCAATGGAAGAACATGTCAGAAAATGGCAAAGCACTGATGTCGGTAAGGTGACAAGAACACTCTGGGGTGACCCAAATCTTGGGAAGTCAAAGGAGATTTTGAGACTAAGTAGACCTACACTTAGGAAATTAACCGGTGTAATTACAGGTCATACGGAGTTGAGAACTCATTTAGCACGCATGGGATTATCTGAGGAGACGACATGTAGAGCTTGTGAGGAAGAGGATGAGACCCTGGTACACTACCTCTGTCATTGTCCTGCGTTTGGGCATATTAGACGCGAAAATTTTACAGTAGATAATATGCCGAACTTGGAATACCTGGGGAACTCGAACTGGAGATCCATAAGGCGTTACATTGAGGGGACTGGTTTCTTGGACTAGTCCGATATTTATGGGAAATTATGTTTATGGTTTTTTGTTTGGGAATTCCGTTTTCCACATGGAGCGCACAACATGCCAACTGGGCATAGGTGTATACCTGTCATGGGTTTGGGCTTTTATACCCCTCCTTTTCAACCTAACCTAACCTAAGCACCATTAGTATTACAAGAAGTGCAAAAATGTTTTTTTGCGTTCCAGCAATTTTGGGTAGTTTTGGCAAATTTGGAGAGTAATTTTCATTTTACTCTCATTAGTCCGAACTTGTCCGAGATCTTGTGGAACACACCTAATTTAACATGAACTTTAACCGTAAGTTAGACAAAATTGCATTTCACAAAGTACGGTTAGAATTTAACCGGCAGAAATTAACCAAAAAGTCTCTGTTAAATTTAACCGAACAAGATCTTCCGCTTAAAGGCTTTTATTAAAATAAACATAAACAAGTAAGAGCACTATATTTGGCTGTGCCGAATCTTTAATACTCACCACCAATTTGATGTACTTACTTTTATAGCACAGAATTTATTATTTTGTTATTAACAGTAATCGCTATGGAATAATATCTTTATACTAAGATATGTTTTAATTTCTTTGTATAACTTCGATGTGCTAGTAAAATGTTTTCGTAAATTTAGTCTTTCAATGAAAGTGGACGTTAAAGTAGGCATATCAATAAAGTTTCTGTAAATAAATACAACTTAGATATTTCAATATAGTCCTTTATTCTTACAAAATCTTTATTCATAGAGAAATTATATGAATTTGAGATAAAGATAAAAATTTCCGTTGCAAACGCAATGACAAAATGAATATACCCCACCATTTTTTTGGTGGCGGGTATAATATGAATATTATAATAAAATAAAATATAAAAATGTATACTTACCAAGGAACTGTATGTAAACTATTGTAAGTAAAAAATTTATTTTAAATATACATTTGTCTTTCATCAAAAAATTGTTTATAATTTTTGTATAATCTTTTTTGATTCTTTTCTTTCATTGCACGATTTTTCGTAAATAATAAAAACCAGTATTACCATACTTTTTCTATAATGTTTGTGTTAACTAACCGAAAGATGGTGAAACGCAAAACACTAACCGTATGTTTAATAGTTCCGGTTAACGATATCGGCGGTTTGTTAATGTTCCCGTTAAATTAAAATAATCACAGATTGTGAAAAGGGCCGTTAGCCTCTTTTTACAAAGTTTCGGTTGCTACGCAGGACATTAACCAGGCTTGTTATATTCATAATAAAAAGTCAATACTGGTAAAGTTTAATATGGTGGCCTTGCGTGATAAAATTATGGGTGAATATTTTAAGACTATCAAAACTAAACCTCTTACGGCCCCTTTCACAAAGTGCGATTATAATTTAACATGAACTTTAACCGTAAGTTAGGCAAAATTGAATTTCACAAAGTACGGTTAGCATATAACCGGCAGAGATTAATCATAAAGTCTCTGTTAAATTTAACCGAACAAAATCTTCCGGTTAAAGGCTTTTATTTAAATAAAAATAAACAAGTAAGAGCACTATATTCGGATGTGCCGAATCTTTTATACCCACCACCAATTTGATGTTCTTTTATAGCACAAAATTTATTATTTTGTTTTTCACAATAATCGCTATGCAATAATATCTTTATACTAAAATATGTATCACTTTCTTTTTATAACTTCGATATGCTAGTAAAATGTTTTCGTAAATATAGTCTTTCAAAGTGGACGTTAAAGTAGGCGTGTCAATAAAGTTTCTGCTCATAAATACAACTTAGATATTTCTATATAGTCCTTTATTCTTTCAAAATCTTTATTAATAGAGAAATTTAATGAAGTTGAGATAAAGATAAAAATTTACGTTACAAACGGAATGACAAAATGAATATACCCCCACAATTTTTTTGGTGGCGGTTATAATAAGATATTATAATAAAATAACATATAACAATTTATACTTACCAAGGAACTGTATTTAATCTATTTTAAGTAAAAAATTTATTTTAAATATATATTTATCTTTCATCAAAATATTGCTAAGAATTTTTGTATAATATTTTTTGATTCTTTTCTTTCATTCCACTATTTTTCGTAAATAATAAAAACCAGTATTACCATACTTTTGCTTTAATGTTAGTGTTAACTAACCGAAAGATGGTGAAACGCAAAACACTAACCGTATGTTAAATAGTTTCGGTTAACGATTTCGGCGGTTTGTTAATGTTCCTGTTAAATTAATATAATCACAGATTGTGAAAAGGGCCGTTAGGGCGTCAGACTTTATTACTGACTCGAGATTTCCTGCTAGTCTACTTAATTGCCGTGTTTTTATAATAGAACATCATTCCCCAGCTGCGGGTAAACTCAATGCTATTTGCTTGAAGCTGCATAAAAACAAAATTATTAGTAAATATAAAATCGTGAATGCTGCTAAGCCTATTGCTGTGTTAACGTTACCTGATAAAACCACTGTTGAACGTGACTTGAATGGCTGTACTGAGATGCTGAAGTCTGGTGTTTCTGTTTATTTTTTTATATTGTTTTTTAATCTTATGCTGTAATAACTTATTGTGATGATTGATTGATGAATTTTACTAAGTTTCCCTTTACAATATCTATCACGGTTTGTTTTTGCAAGGATAAGTTTATCTTATAATTCTTAAATTAATTGATAATACGTTTTTTGTTTTTTTTTAAACTTATATTTCGCTATTCTTGTTTATATTAACAATTTTTTTCTTCTTTAGCCAGTTGATGATAAATGGTTGTATATTTTTTTATTATGAAATATTGTTTAATATGTGATATTTTTGTCAAATTACTTTCATATTGCTCTTTTTGGTTCCCAGCTGTTATATTTTTGAATAATTTTAATGTCTTAACGAAAATATGGGTAATGTAATTAGTGGTAATTCTTATTTTAAGACTGTGTTTCGTAATAATCTTAATAAATTGAAGGTTGGTCATTTAAATTGTCGTAGTATTAGACCTTCTTCTAACTCTGTCAAACTTGATGAAATTGGAACTATTTTAAGTAATGACTTATTTGACCTTTTTGCGGTTTCAGAAACGTGGCTGGATAGTACTATTTCTGATCGTGCTGTTAGTATTCCAGGCTATGTTTTTTGTAGAAGTGACCGTCCTTCTAGGGGTAGTGGTGTTGGTATTTTTATATCTAGAAAACTACGGTTTAAGTCTGTCCTCAGGACATTTATAGCTGGTCAATGTGAATCTGTCTTTATTGAACTTTTCTTTGGTAGTGTGAAGGTTTTATTTGGTATTGTATACTTACCTAATGGTAATTTGTCTGTATTTGAGGAATGCCATCGTTTAATTTTTTCTAAATATTTAAACACTGTTGTGGTTGGCGATTTTAATTGTAATTTATTTAATTCTCATAAATAGAATATTTTGAGGGCATTATGCTCAAGTATTAATTTTTCAATCGTTCAGAATTCTAGACCCACTCACTATGATTTGGCTAATGACACTACATCCTTACTAGATTATTTTCTAGTTAGTGATTTTTCTATGATTAAATTTTCTAATCAAGTACAATGTCCATCGCTATCTGATCATGCATTAATTTTTGCTTGTCTTGTTTAAAATACTATGCCGGTTCAAAATTTTATTGAATACCGAAATTATGAGAATATTGATTGGGTTGGGTTACTGTCATTTATTAGTACTTTTGATGTTAGTCTTATTCTTAATTCTCCTAATGTTGACACTAAATGCGCTGCTTTTTCTTCTCTACTTATTAGTCTTTTTTCTTTTGTACCTGTTGTTAAAAGGAGAGTACTTTTTAGAAATAATACGTGGATGAACTCGAGGGAGATCAATTTGGCAAGGTCCTTGCGTGATATGGCTTTTTCTGTATTTCTTTCGAATCGTTCTTCTGACAATTGGAATATTTATTGCAAGTTTCGCAATAAAGCCAAAAAATTAATTAGAAGAGAAAAGAAAAAGCACTTTTCGAAAATTTTTTGGGGTTTGGATACAGCTGGTCTGTGGAAGGTTTTGAAAAACTTCGGGTGTATGCGGGACGATAATGATGTTATCTGGGTTGGCGATGTTAATTGTCTGAATAGTTTTTTTGTTGGGCGTGATATTTCTGATAGCAGCAATGATAGTGACTTTAGCAATTTTATTGATTCATCTAATTCCTTCTCATTTCGCTGTGTTGATGAAATTGAATTGTTTGAGGCGTTGAATAGAGTGAAAACTGTATCAGTTGGCATTGACGGTATTCCTTTAAAATTCGTTAAACTAATATTTCCACATATATCTGTTTTGTTTTTGGATGTAGTAAATTTTATTCTTACGTCATCTAAGTTCCCAACTTATTGGAAAACAGCTCGTGTTGTACCTATACCTAAATCTAAAGTTGTGAATGATGCTAATGATTTTAGGCCAATTTCTATACTCCCTGCTCTGTCAAAAATTGCTGAACATCTTATTAAGAATCCAATGCTTCAATTTGTGAAAGATAATATTTATGAGTCTCAATATGCTTTTCGTGCAAGCTTTAGTGCTACTTCTTTACTACTTTGCCATACTGATTCTATTAGAGAGAAAATTAATATTGGTAAACTTTCTGCTTTATTTTCGCTTGATTTATCCAAAGCTTTCAATTCTATTTGCCACACAACTATGATTAGGAAACTGAAGGACCAATTTAAATTTTCTGCTTGTAGTCTCATTTTCTCATACCTTGTTGGAAGATCACAGTTTGTAGATTTTAAAGGATCTAAGAAATGGAAAAAGATGAAGTAAGCGATTTAAAGGCTCGTATACAGGCGTGAGAGGAAAAGCAAGGTAAAGCCAGAGCAAAATGCTATAATTGTGGTAAGAGTGGACATTTTCAACAAACTGTAGAGAACCACGAAAGCGGGCTAGATCGGTTTCGCCACCTGGAAACAGCAAACGGGCAAACACGAAATCATCAAATGAGTCACCGTTAAACTAAAACGAGCTAGCACTATGGGGCAAGATCTAACTCCCATAACCGAGGGCCCCACAATCTCCATATCAGTTATGCAGCAGAAAAATAGCAACCTTACTGCTTGCGGGCATATTTTTACTATAGACACAGGAGCATCGCAGCTTTTATCAGGCCCGATTTATTAAAGAAAACAATCGAACCGTTATGTGGCGTAAGCTTGCGAACAGCTACTGGGGAGCCTGGTACTGTCTATGGTAAAATAAACGTAAAAGTAACTATTGCCAACATAAGAGTCAATCATGTATTGATCGTTGGCTATATTGTGGACGAAGTAATCGTCGAAATGTTGAAATCCCCTAGATGTGGTTATGAAAGTAAGGTGCATGTAAGGAAACTAGTTGCTACAAAATATGATAAAATACCACCACTGTCAGAAAGTGTAGTATGGGCGCGTATAGAGGGAGATTGTGTGGACAACCGGTTGTGGGTGGTAGAACAAGCAGATATAAAAAGTGACTTAATAAGGGCAAAAGCCCTTGTCAAAACCAGCAATGACGGAAGAGTCCCTGTAAGAGTGCTTAACCTTTCCGCCTGTGGAAAAGTCGTCAAGCCAAAATTCGAATTAGGTCAATGTGCTAAAGCTGAGGCAATAATTAATTGCGAAATGAAATCGGGTCCTTTCAGTATGTCAAACAAAGAGTAGGAGATGCTAGCAGAATACGTAAAGAAGTGGGTTGAAGGATTATCGCCGCCCGATAGAAATAAAGCAAAACAGCTACTCAGAAAACATGAATCCATCTTTGCTTTGAAAGGTCAACATCAAGGTAGAACATCACTTGTAAAACATCAGATAAATACCGGTGATGCAAGGCCTATAAAGCAAGCCCCTAGAAGTATTCCTCTAGCAAAACCTAATGAAGTCAAAGAACTTGTCAATGAAATGGAGCGGAATGGAATAGAACCTTCTTCAAGTCCTTGGAGCTCACCGGTAGTTTTGGTTAAAAAGAAAGATGGCAGCACAAGATTTTGCGTCGATTGTAAACAACTGAATGACGTCACTAAGAAGGACAGTTATCCGCTACCAAGGATAGATGACACTCTGGACACGCTAGCTGAAACAAAATGGTTCTCTACATTAGACCTGCAAAGTGGTTATTGGCAATTGGAAATATCTGATAGAGATAAGGAAAAAACAGCTTTTAGTGCAAGTGACGGGCTATGGCAGTTTAATGTGATGCCATTTGGACTATGCAACGCTCCAGCCACATACGAGCGATTAAAGGAACGCGTATTAAGGGGACTTCATTGGAAGACATGCCTGGTTTATCTTGATGACATAATTGTCATGGGTAAAAGTTTTGACGATCACCTGAAAAATCTAGAAGAAGTTCTTAAACGAATATCAGCGGCTGGACTTAAACTAGGCGCCAAGAAATGTGCATTGTTCCAGAAAGAGGTAAAGTGCTTGGGGCATCGAGACGCAGAGGATGGTATATCAACTGACGAAGATAAAGTTCAAGTTGTGAAGGACTGGCCTCGCCCGAAAAATCTTCATGAGTTACGTAGTTTTCTAGGCCTCTGTACCTACTACAGGCGATTTGTGCCGAATTTCGCCAGTGTCGCTGCCAGTCTACATGAGCTCACCAAGAAGTCACGACCATTCTTGTGGGCTGCAGCACAAGAACAAGCATTCCATAAGCTCAAGGAGTTGTTATGCGTAGCACCAATTTCGGCATATCCTATCGCCGGAGAGAAGTTTGCATTGGATAGCGATGCGAGTGGCTACGGGATAGGTGGTGTTCTTCCGCAGGTTGTTAATGGAACAGAAAAGCCTACTACTCTCTCGAAGCCCGAAAGAAATTATTGTGTAACACGTCGAGAGCTTCTGGCAGTTGTGGAGTGTGTAAAGCATTACCACAAATATCTGTATGGACAACACTTCGAACTAAGAACCGATCACTCTGCACGCAGATGGTTGCTACAATTTAAACAACCGAAAGGACAGCTAGCCCGTTGGATTGAACGTCTCCAGAGCTACGATTTCAGCATTGAGCACAGAAAGGGCACTAAACATGGAAATGCAGATGCACTCTCCTGAAGACCGTGCAGATTAGAGTGCAAATATTGTGCAAAAACTGAAGGAAAAGAATGTGTCGTTGACGTTCAACTAACACATATAGAGACAAGTGACGACTGGTCAGCAGCGCAAAGAGACGATCTCATACTGGCAAAACTTATGTCAGCGAAGGAGGAAGACAAAATGCTAACCCGTAACCAAATATCAGCGGAAAGTCCACTGATGAAATCATATTGAGAACTTTGGAATAGTCTGCAGGTTATTAACGGATGCGTTTATCGCAAATGGGAAAGTACTGATGGTAAATCGACAACAAATCTGATTGTGGTGCCATCCTCTAAAGTCAAAGAGGTATTGAAGGAGTTCAGTAATGGTTCAAGCGGTGGTCATCTTGGTGTAACAAAAAAGATAGAAAAGATAAAGCAATGTTTCTATTCGGTTAGATGCCAACAATCTATAGCTGATTGGATAGCAAATTGCGCACAATGTATCGCAGCCAAGGGCCCAGTAAGACGGAGTCGAGTAGCGCTACAGCAGTACAATTCAGGTGTTCCGTTTGAGCAAATAGCGATGGATATAGCAGGCCCTTTTCCTGTCAGTGAGGCTGGAAATCGTTACGTTCAAGTTGTAATCGACTATTTTAGCAAATGGCCAGAGGTAAACGCATTTGTGAACAACTGCGTGTGCGGCTACGGAGTTCCGCTTGAGCTACATTCTGATCAGGGAAGAAATTTTGAATCTGCGATATTCCAGGAAATGTGAAAATTATACGGTATCCGAAAAACGAGGACTACCCCACTGCATCCACAATCTGACGGCATGGTTGAGAGATTTAACCGCACGTTGGAGGAACACTTGAGAAAACACTTGGTCAGTGCACACCAAAGAGACTGGGATGAGCAGCCGTTCATGACTCTACCTCCCGAACACCTGCATAAAGTATATTTGGAACCAAGCTGAAACTGCCAGGTGATCTAGAATTCGGTATTAATCCCTCGACAATAAATGAGCACGAAGAAGATAATTCAAGGGGACAAAAAGATCTCGACGAAAGTCATAAATTCGTTCGTGGCCGAATAAAAATAACCAGCGACAAGATGAAGGCCAGATACGACAGAGCAGCAAATTCTGAAGGCTTTAGTGAGAGTCACCGAGTTCTACTTTATAACCCACAACGCAATAAAGGACTGAAAAATCATTGGAATGGACCGTATAAGGTGATAAAGAGAATTAATGATGTGGTGTATAGAATCCAGAAATACAAGAGCCCAAGATCAAAGATAAAAGTGGTTCATCTCGAGCGCCTCGCTAAGTACGGAAAAATTGAATTTGTGCCTATTCGAAACGAACAGGCCTAAGCGGGCGGTAATGTTACAGATTTATTTTTAAATAGCTTAATTTACATTATAATTTTGTTTTAGTTGTAATAGTTTAAGTTACTGTAGTTTTGTTTGTATTAGTTTATTTCGCTGGTTGTTCGAACATGATGTGAGTTATTATGTGCAGCATACTTTTAGGCACTTTTATTATTCCTGCATATTACTTAACGTCTTAATTTAAATGTAACGGTTTTCGAATGTACTAGTGTGTACATACGAGAACTTTGTCGAATGTTACCGAACACCACTATGTTACTATAAATAGCCGAACAACACAGCTAACATGATCAGTATAACAGTAGAGCTTGTAAAGCGCGTATCAAAGTGAGTTTAATAATAAAATTGTGTAACAATAAGTGAAACAAGTAAAGTGCTATAAAACAATATCTGAGTGTGTTTAAGTAAATAAAGTGCTCCTAATTTTATAACTAATTTCAACTGTTTTTGATTGCAAAATAAGAACTCAAAGTATATTTAAAGGAAATAAGCCAACGTTTATAAAAGTTATAAACCTAACAATATAATTGTGTTTTGGTTTATCAAATTATACGAAATTAATGTTTGTCATTGTGATTCTAAAATAGTTATATGATCTACACTAAATATTGCAATTCTTCTTATTAATTTTAATAAGTAACATTTGCTTAGTATTTTATTACTATTTTCTAATAAAAATAAGTTTATGTTTTGTAAACTTAAAAAATTATTTGACAAACTCAGTAGTTAAAATGTTAGTTGTTTAATAATATTTCGGCAAGTATTTATATCTAATTTGTTTTTCTGATTTAGAATCTATTATATCTTTTCTTGAAATCAAAGATCAAAGTTCTAAATTCGGATTTTAAAACGATATAAATTCAAAAATTTTTCAATAACAATTGGATTTTTGATGAGTTAGTTTAATAGTGCTAGTTTAACTAGTTAAAATAAAATCTTTTCACTTTACAAATCGTTTAAGCCTTTGCTTGATAATATAATTCTTTAATTTATTTATTTTTTTAACTATTAGAGGTTTGATAACAAATTTTCAGGTTACCCTCTGACGACCATACATTTACGGCTGAAGCTTAACAATATTTTTTTCTTGTTTTCATGATCTATGACCCAGTAAAAATGTTTCTTCTGGGCACCCTCCTGCAAATATAGTTGCCTATGTGTTAGAAGGAAATTTTTTATCCCAAATAATTAACTTGAAATAATTTTTTTTTCGTTTTTTTATTTAAAATATTAAATAAAATACAACAATTTTAAACTTTTATTATAACTAGTTCCTTTTGTTATACAAAGATGTCGAAGCAATCACGTGACGTAGGAAAGCAAAGGAACACATTGCATTAATCGCAAAAAACATTTGTGCAACTATACTATATATAAAGCAAATGAGAACAGCGTTTCCAATTCTCACGCTTTAGCATTTTATGAACAAATTTAGGCTATTTAAAAAAATTAGTTCCAGTTTTTGTTACTTCTGGAAATGAGCGTTTTCTTGTATTAAAGCTTCTTATCAATTGCTTGGCTTAAGCTGTTCGAAATTCAATAGAGCTCACCTTGTTTATAGCACTGTGGATAAATAAGAGTTTTTTTGTATATTATAAAGCTATTATGAGAGCATAACTCAAAAAGATCGAAGAAAAGCCGAATGTAGAAACGCTATTTACTTCTGCAATCGTATTAATAATAAACTTTTTTTGATCTATTAGATCAATGTATCCCATTCCTTTGTTGTAGTGTTGGATAATCAGGGGGCAGTTAATATCTATTTTAGAAGCCTGCTCAGATACACGCCTTTTTACTTTGAATACCGCGGTTTGTCAACTCTTTCTTGTACTAAACCGGTGGATGACTGTGATGGCAACGCTAAATATGAATTAAACATGCTTGAGTGTTCCGGCTACTCCAGTAGAGAGGTGTGAGGTTTGCCATTAAGCCATCCGCAAGACCTTGATCAAAACAAGTTTTTTGAAAGTATTAAGTATTAAAATCTTAAATTAAAAAATTTCTGTTTATATTGCCATTGCAATAGAGGCTTCAATTTTCATTGCATGGAGGTCATCGTTCTAGCGGGTCCACGAGGACCAATATATCGATCCTCTTGAGTCGAGTATATTCATTATAATACAGTAGATTCTGTACGAGAGGATTTGGATGAAATTCCAGCTTTCGTACATATTTTGAGCAGAAGGTTTTTATTTCGTCGCGAACAAATCAAATATTAAGGTCCTCATGAATATTCGCGTTACTAATATACCACGGGTCTCCAGTAATAAGTCGCAATATTTTATTTTGTCGTCCTTGTTATTTCTCTATATTAGAAGCAGAAGCTGTTCCCCATAGTTAGATACCATAGGTCCATATTGGCTTAATGATAGCTGCGTAGAGTAGAACCTTGTAGTTAAGGTTGAAGCAGAATGAGAACAAAGAAGCTACTGAAGTTGTAGTGTTTTGAGTTTGAGTTGTATGGATTTGGATTCGATATGTTGAGACCAGGCAAGGCGTCGATCAAGGTGTATGCCAAGATATTTTATATGATTTTGAACTGGGATAGCGATGTTATTTATCTTCAGATTAGCGCAGTTTCCTTTTCTCAAGGTGAAAGTGACATGTGCGCACTTTGCTGGGTTTACTTTTATTTTCCATTGGTTGAGCTATTTTTCGAGTTCTTCAATATGATTCTGCAGGTAATTAGAAGCAATTACTCGATTTTATATATGCTTATAAATGCGGTATCGTCTGCAAATTTGACGTGTGTATTAAGTTATTAGTGTGCATATCTGATGATGTATAAATTATATACATGAGAGGACCAAGTATACTGCTTTGGGGAACTCCTGCTGCGATTTTTCTTGGGTCTGAGATATGGTCTTTATACTTTACTACAAATGAATAATCCAATAAATAATTTCGCAATAATTTTGGTTATTTTGGGGTAATAAAGAACCTATTTTATTTAGAAGCCCATCAAAAGCTTGAGAAATGTCTATGAAGAGTGATGAGCAATAGTGTTTGTCCTCAAAAGCCTGTCTGATAAGATTAACTATGCGATGAACCTGTTCTATGGTGCCATGATCTTTTCGGAATCAAAATTGATGAACGGGAATGATGTGGTGGTCGTTTATAAAAATATTTTCTCAAAGAGCTTTGATAAAATTAAAAATAAGCTTAGGTATCAAGTTATTTCTGATATTTTCCATAATTAAGGGTAGAAACCGGTTCTTAAGATGGAATTGAATAACACCAGCTTAAGGGCAAATATTGGTAGTTCACGTATCATTTTTCCTGGTATTTTGTCAATGCCAGGGCATTTATTTGTTTTCAGTTTTTTGACTGCTGAAGTTAGGGACGAGAAACGAATTTTTATTAGGGAAACAACGCGGTCTTCAATATCTGGTAAAGTTGTGCATGAGCTGGAAATATTAGGCGTAAACACTCTTTCGAGATGATCAGCAAAAACTTCAGGCCGAATATAGCACTGTTACTTGTTATTGATGCTATTTGTTTTTTAGGTATTGTTGTTGTTAAAAGAGGCATTGGGTACAGTGTAACACACAAATTTTTATCTATATTTTCAGGTATATATGTTTATATATGTATGTATTTTGCTAATACGTATATCCTTTTAAGACTTTACCTTTTTATATAAATGCCTAATTATTTTATTAGACCTATAAAGTTGTCTTTCTTGCCCGCATCTTTAAATCAATTATAATTAAATTTGTGAGCATAAAAATATTATATATGTACATATATATATAATATAATATTTATATACAATACAGCTACTTATATACTACATATAAGCAAAATCTAATCTGTTACGAACGCATTGTGTGTTGTTTAAATTATTATGGTTTCCGGCTGGCTTGTTCGTGGCGATAGCTCAGGCAGGTTCCAACCCTCTCACTGGCCATGCATCCGCTCATAAAAAAACTGAAAATATAACAAAACCCACTACAGATAATACTACACAAACTCCACCACACGAAGAATTCACGAGAGTCAGGTGTTTACTCTTGTTTTGCCCACCCAACCATGTCGCAGTAGCAGCCGCTGTAAAATTTCTCTGCGACCCAAAAATGTCCACATGAACTCATCATTTACCTATCGATTATTCCACAATTCAACAAGAAAAATTAATAAATTGTATAAAAAAACATAATTTATTTGAAATAAAAACAAGTAAGAGCACTATATTCGGCTGTGCCGAATCTTTTATACCACCACCAATTTTGTGTACATTTAAAGCACAATATTTATAATTTTGTTAATCATTATGGAATAATCTCTTTATAATAAAATATGAATCACTTTCTTTGTAGAGGGTGGTTAAATTTTAAGGGCCCATGTTGAAGGTGAACTACACCTAGTCTTTAAATTTGTTTTCTGCATTTCATTTGAGTATTCTCAATATCAAACTTACTCAATTTGATCCCTGGAAAGATACGCAAGTGAGCAACGCTTTAAAGTTATTCAGGTTTTTTTATAAAAATGGGCGTTCAAATCAAAATGCATTTTGTGCACTTCGTAATTCTTTTGATCAACATAATCATTCAAATTCGTTCACAATCGGGAGAATTATAAAAAATATTTAAATTTCTGCAAAACAGTTCTGTATAAAATGTTAGAAAATCTGTGAATGCCTTCTTAGTTCGTTGAATGGGAACCACTGCTGGTTTTAGCGATAGTGTGGCAAAAAAGCAGTCAACCTCGCCTCATCATTACGCCCAACAATTGAGCATCAACATTTTCATTGAAAATTTGGACCATCAGATAGAGGAGTGGCGCCAAGGATGGGGGGCCATTTGGCCGATATTTTGTTAAATACATAATTGAACCATACAAATATTATAATTACAAAAAGAAATAATAATAATATCCTAAATAATTTGTGTTTTATTTAAATTCAAAATCGGTCCTTAAAATTTAACCACCCTTTATAACTTCGATATGCTACTAAAATGCTTTTGTAAATGTAGTCTTTCAATGAAAGTGGGCGTTGAAGTAGGCGTGTCAATAAAGTTTCTGCTATTAAAAACAACTTAGATATTTTAATATACTCCTTTATTTTCCCAAAAACTTTGTCAATAGAGAAATTACATGAATTTAAGATAAGCCATTATATGGGAGGTAGGCGTTAAAGTGGGAGTGTCACCTAAACTTTTTGGCAAAACAATTACATTGATTAGAAGGATATGCGTAGCAAATTTGATCATCATGCCTCTAATTTTGGCGGTTTTATGAGCTTTTAAATTTCATTAACGGTATATAACGTGAAAAGTGGGCGTTATAGTAGGCGTGTCAAAGTTGTTTTTGCGAATGAGTACAACTTAGGTGTTTCAATATAGCCCTTTGTTATTCCAAAATCTTTATTAATAGAGAAATTATACGACTTTTAGGTAAAACGTTATATGGGAGGTGGGCGTAAAAGTGGGCGTGGCAGCTTAATTTTCTGGCACAGTAATAAAATTGCCTAGGGGATATACGTAGCAAATTTTATCATCAGACCTCTAATTTTGGCGGTTTTATGAGCTTTTAAATTTCATTAATACTACATTTACACCTACACAAAATCTAGTACTTAAGGGATTTTGAGCGAAATCTAACTGATTTCCCATACAAAATGAAATCTACTTCGCCACTAGATTTTGGCAAAATCTACTTAAAATCTAGTACTACTTCGTGATGCAACTGTGGCTTTTATTAAATTGTACTAAAATTTACTACGCTGCACACAGAAAAATTCAATCATAATATATAAGGTGGTTGCAATTGCACAAGTACTTTATTGTTTACATTTTTTTTATATGGAGTTTGAATTTTAGGGAAGTAGAGCATAGAGAGCCTCTCAGATCACCTTGTAAATAAGTATATTGTTTTGAAAACAAAATCTTGCAAAATGTCAAAAAACAGTGGTATAAACAGTTTAGATTTTAATGAAGATTTTAAATCAAATCTACTAGATTTCGCTTAGGTGTAAATGTAGTATAACGGTAGATAACGTGAAAAGTGAGCGTTATAGTAGGCGTTGCAAAGTTATTTTTGCGAATGAGTACAACTTAGATGTTTCAATATAGCCCTTTGTTATTCCAAAATCTTTATTAATAGAGAAATTATATGAATTTTAGGTAAAATGTTATATGGGAGGTGGGCGTAAAAGTGGGCGTGGCACATTGATTTTCTGGCACAGTAATGATATTGTCTAGGGGGATATACGTAGCAAACTTGATCATCATACATCTAATTTTGGCGGTTTTATGAGCTTTTAAATTTCATTAACGGTAGATAACGTGAAAAGTGGGCGTTATAGTAGGCGTGTCAAAGTTGTTTTTGCGAATGAGTACAACTTAGGTGTTTCAATATAGCCCTTTGTTATTCCAAAATCTTTATTAATTAAGAAATTCTATGAATTTTAGGTAAAACGTTATATGGGAGGTGGGCGTAAAAGTGGGCGTGGCACATTGATTTTCCGTTACAAAAAAGCGTCTCCCCAAAAAGCAAAGTGGGCAAAATTTCAGAGTCGTACATCCAATTTTGTTGCTTTTATGACGTTTTTGTTTTTAAATATACCGAAAAATACACTGTGCGGTATAAATTTTCGTACATTTTAATCGATAACTCCTCTCCTAATGCATAGATTTAAATAGTTTTCGGGGAACAATATTGTTTTTACTCAGGAAATATATATTCGGAGTTTCATGAGTCTACGTTAATGCGTTTGGACACAATTCCATTTTATTCGATGTTCGAAGGTCACGGTTTTTTCGACCTACTCTTGCTTTTCGAGCTATAACTCTCTTCCTAATATTCCGATTTAGCCCATTTTCAATACCAAACAAACCTTGTCTAAAAGAAAGATTCTGGTGCGACCTCTATCGTGCTTTCAACAGACGGACAGACGGACGGACATAGCTAGATCGTCATCAAATCAAACCCTGATTCAGAATATATATACTTTATGGGGCCTAAAATGGATATTTCGATGTGTTACAAACGGAATGACAAAATGAATATACCTCCACCATTTTTTTGGTGGCGGGTATAAAAACAATTATCTGTTCTTATCGCTACCTAACTGGTGGCTAGAGCAGGACAAAAATAGTGATATAAATGAAAGATAATAACAAAAAAAGTAAAAGGGTTGCTGTTTGGTTAAAAATTTCAATCTAACTCATTGTGGTAAAAATATATGAAAAAGGAAAAACTAAAATTAGTTACCGAATTCAATTAACTTAAGTCCCGTGAGTTAAATAGATGATATTTACAACTAACATGTAACCACCGATCAGAGAGTGCTAATGATGAAATCGTAGCTGGTTTCGAAAATGCATTCCACTCGGCTAGTGTCGGTAAATATATAATGTTTCAAGATTCATTCTTTCATTTATCACAATTAAAAAATTCTTTGTAAAAATAAAAAATATTAAATATGAACTTAAGCCTGATTAAAAATTTAAAAATATTTATTTTCTTAACTTTAAAGCCTATTTTTTCTTTTACGTCATTTGCATATATCATAGAATAATATTTTTAGTATATAAAGATTACCTGGCTAATATTTGTCCGTGCTGCTAAAGGTCAGTAATAGGATTCCCTTCATTTGAACGTGAGATATAGCCAGCTATAAATTTACAAATGAACACTTTTTAAATATAAAACTTTACAATTAATCGCTGCTATATACTCACGTAATCACAGTTTATTTTTATTAGTTTTAAAAATTAAATGTAAAACAACAATTTAAAAATATATATTAATTAAATTACTTATAAAAAACTAAAACTTGAGAAAAGGCTGACTTTATAAATGCAGTTTGCAATGTAACCTTACAATGAATTGTGTTCATAAAAACATTAAAATTTGTTTTGACAAGGCCTCATGTTCATTATTGCATCAATGCGCATTATTTGTCAATTTCTTGCATGGTTTTTATTTGTGATTCTTTGTAAACATTTAATACAATATTACTTTGCCTTGTAAACAATTTTCTTTACAATGTTACAATGCAAACTGCGAAGTCAGCCAAATTATTTTAATTTTCCCGCACGGAACAAACGGTTTAAGTACTCTGTTTACAGGTATTCATATCAATCTTTTCTGTATTCGTATTTTCGTTTTGTTAAGGTAATATAATATATTATCGGTTTCTAGCCAGAAATTTCAATAATCCTGTTGCATATTTTCTTATATACATATATACATATATTTTCCTCTATATGTAATAAAAAAATTCTTATCTAACCAATATTCCTCTCTTTCCCTTATTCGGTCCGATCATATTCTTGTATTTTCATTCGTAAATAACAATAGGCAACAAATTTTTAAAAATTTAAAAGGCTTTTAAAACTACTATGCAATTTTGATGTGTTGTGGTTTCAGTAGTACAATTATCGTAAAAATTTTTTTTCGTTTTTAATTAAAATCCAAGATTTTTTAGACGCTTCCCCACATAATCAATGATAACTCACAAACGGTTACTCCGATATTCTTAAAATAAACTTTGAAAAATTTTGATTTATATAGCCTTTAATCCGTTTATATATTGCGTTTTAATCGGCTCAGTAGCAAAGAAAAAAAATGTTTTTTAAGTAAAAAAAAGCAATGTTTTTGTTTTCAAAAAATCATGAAAAATTGAAAATGGTTAAAATTTAATAGGAACAAAATAAGATATTGATCATAAAAAGCGCTTGATGAATCTCGAATTTATTTACAATCAAGTGATCTAGCTCATTTTCACAAAATTTTTGTTTGATATACATCAAATTAATTAGTTAATGTTCTTCTCCTACAAAAATTGTTTGGAAAACACTTTTTTGACTTGTTTGTGCTTCTTAGAATTAAAAAAAATAAGTAATAAACAAAAGGTTGTTTAATTTTAACGATTGTGGTAGCAAAGTTATAAACGCTGAATTGAATTCCTCTTTTATCCATTGGCTACCTATAACGGGTGATTTTTTTCCATAAAATTCCTTAATATTTTTTTATGATTCTTGGGAATAACAAACAATTTTCAGCACGCACAAAAAACTGTACCCACACAAAGGGTTATCTCAAATTATAGTATCAGTGTTTATAAAAGCTTCTTGAGACCTTTTATTCTATTAAAGAAGTGTTTGCGATAGCGGAAACATCATTATATCTAGGGTTGCCATCCGTCCTGTTGAAAATGTAAAATTTATTTATACGCTAAATTAGCAACATTTCAATTTCTGTGTATGTTTATTTATAAGGCAACACTTTATAATAAATAAAACGTTTTGTTACAATCTCCTTTATTACTTCAAATCGTAAAGTTGGTTTTACTTAAAATCGTTTCTGCTGAAGTAAGTAGAAAGTGTTTCTGGACATTTTATAACACGTCCTCTTTTCCCCGGACACCGACCTCTTTTTTAGGGCATCCGGGGCAGTCCTACTTCTTTTTTAGCAAATGTCCGGGGTTGTCCACCTTTTTGCACCTTCTCTGAAGTTTTTTCTTACATTTAAACTTTAAATCACAGGTCACAAATGTATAAAAAATAGATTTAGGTGCTCGTACAATTAGTTTTGAAAAAGTATAATTTTAAAACTTCTGTTTGTACAAAATTAGTTTTATTATCCTTAATTGTCGCTATTTATCCAAGTGGCCTATTTTAACTTGTCTTTTATTTTAAAAAATTTCGGCAAAGACGTCTGCTTGTCAGCTGTGTGTTTTTCATAAAGTTTGTTTTCCAGATATAGAAGAAAGTCTTGAAAATTTTTAAAAGTGTACATTCCCGATAATGAATGCAATGAATTTTTGTTGTTTTTTTGTTTTTATTTTCAACCATTAAATCAGAATGATATGTTCAGTTTGTATTTTTGTAAATAAAGTTTTTTCGTAAAAACAAATTCTGTTTTTGTATTTTAAATGGCGTCGTAAATTATCAAATTTAATTTTTTTTAAATGTGTCCTCTTTTTTTGGGCAAATGTCCTACACTTTTTATGCTGGCGTCCTCTTTTTAAATAGAAATGGCAACCCTAATTATATCCCTAAATAAAGATTATGGTCATTCAGCTTAAAAGTTAGAATATATTTTCAAGCTTTAAGAAAAATGAACAAGAAACCCGAAACATTTTTATGTAAAAACAATTCGAATTCATTTTGTTACGTGTGTGGCCAATATATTGCCGAGAAAAAACAGAAGTGCTTCTTAACTTCAATACAAAAGCCATATAAAGATAATATCTAAGTTGTGTTTATTATTAGAAACAACTTCGACACGCCTACTATAACGCGTTACGTTATCTACTGTTTATAAAATTTAAAAGCTTATAAAACCTACAAAATTAGAGGTATGATGATCCTTCTAGTCAATGTCATTGTTATGCCAGAAAATTTAACTTTAACGCCTACCTCCCATATAACACTTTACCTTAAGTTCATATAATTTCTCTATTGACAAAGTTTTTGGAATAATAAAATACTATGTATATTGAAATACCTAAGTTGTATTTATTAGCAGAAACTATATTGAGATGCCTACTTTAATGCCCACTTTCAATTGAAAGAATGATTTTACGAAAATATTTTAATAGCATATCGAAGTTATACAAAGAAAGTGATTCATATTTTATAATAAAGGATTTATTCCATAGCGATTACTGTTAATACTAATATAATAAATTTTGTGCTATCAAAGAACATCAAATTTGTGGTGGGTATAAAAGATTCGGCAAAGCCCAATATAGTGTTCTTATATGGTTTTTTTAATTTTGAGAATCGCAAACATGTCAAAAAGGCTTTTTCCAAACATATTTTCTAGGAGAACAACTTTAAGTACTTAATTTGATGTATAACAAACAATAAAACTACAATTTTGTGTCAATGAGCCAGATCACTTGATTGTAAATAAATTCGAGAGGAATCAACCGCTTTTATGATTGATATTATAATGTTCGTATTTTTTTTATTTTCTTTTGCAACGCAAGATTTTACAATAAGCGTTTTCTTTTCAAATTAATCGATCTTGGCGTTACGCTTATCACTAATCTTTTTGTAAAAAAGCCGTGTGAAGTTAGCTGCAGTTTTCTAATTTTTATAAAATGTCACAACTTAAGTAACAGTAGCCACCCACACTTATTACAATCTCGGCCGACCTGACATCACAATCGACCTCGATTGTGCTCTTGAGCGAACTTCACACTGCTTCTCCCTCATCTAAATATTCATAGTCAGTACATTCTTCATCTAAAAACTCATAATTTATACATTGTTCAGTGATGCCCTCGGTATCCGACCCATGGGCATTAATTTCAGTCGTGGTTTCCAACCATTTTTTCATTCTAGAAGAATCAATGATACCTTTATAAGGCATTTGAGTCACCCGAAAATTTTCCACATCACTTATCTCATATCGATCGTTGCCAACACACTTACGAATGACATAGAACCCACGAAACTTAGGAATGAATTTCTTATTAGACCCGATTGAAGTATCAACCTTCCTTATCACAACCATGTCCCCCACCTTAAACTCCTCAGGAGCCCGATGATGCCTACCAAAATAGTCCGCGTTATAGTCCTGAAACTTTTTAATAGCCTATGCGGCATTCCGCCGCATCTGCCCGAGATCAACCCTTTCCCCATCAAATCTCCCCTGTAAGTGTTCCGACATCTCGTCCAACAGTCCACCCCGTTGATCCACCCCAAATAACATAACCCTTGGCGTCTGTTTGATTGCACCCTGGACCGTATTATTCATCGCGAACTCCACCTGAGACAACTTCCCAACCCAGTCCGCGTGCTCAATCGGGTCCGTTAATTTAGCCAGCATTGCCCTCAGATCCCTATTTACCCGTTCCACCTAACCATTCGATTGGCGTGATGTCACAGATACCTTCACATGCCCGATATTACGCTCAGACAAAAATCCCGCAAACTCAGCAGATGTAAAACACGACCCCGGTCACTAATAATACGTCTAGGTCTACTATAGTATTCGAAATATTTCGCCAAAGCACAACATACCTCCTTAGTCCCCGGAGAATTCACCGCGTATAGTTTAACAAACATCGTAAACTAGTCCACAACCATCAGTACGTGTCGACGTTTAGAACTCAAGGCCGGCAAGGGACCAAAATGATGGATATGCAAAGTATCAAATGGTACCGGTTTCTTCAAGGCTATATAAATTCCTCCCACTCTTACGAGCAGGCACCGAATAGTATATACACTTCAAACAGTTCCGAGTAAAACGATTCAACTTCTCCCCCATATCAGGAAACCACTAACATTTCCGAATCTGATTAGCACATTTCTCTATACCAATGTGGCCATAGTTCTCATGTATCATCCTCATGACTTTATCTTCTAACTCACCCGGCACATATAATTGGGTTTTCCCTGCGATCCCTGACGAAATACCAGCCCATTATCCAGGAAGAAACCTCTGACCTCACCTATCTCCAACCTCTCTCTAATTCCCCGCACAACAGGATCCCTTCTCTGGACTATCTGAATATTCACATCAACATCAGATCCATCCATAATAGCCGCAATGGAGGCCCGACTCAAAGCGTCCACATGAGCCATACGTTCCCCTTACGGTGTCGGATCTCATAATCATAATTCTCAAACTCCAGAGCCCAACGAGCGATGCGAGGATTTACAAGTTTCCTCCCTAACGTAAATGCGAAAGAATAACAGTCATTGACAATCGTAAACCTTACACCCTCCAAAAACATTCTAAACCTCCTCAGCGCATATACAATGGTCAAGGTCTCCAATTCAAAGCTGTGATATCTCGACTCAGCCTTCAAGGAAGACTTAGAGTAATCGGACACCGGATGAAACTTTCCGTCCTCTTGCCTCTCGACAAAACGTCGAAAATAGGAAAATAAACCTAAACACCGCTGAACCTCCCTCGCATTCGAAGGGATCAGGTAGTTACGTATGGTCATTATGTGGTCAGAATTAGGCCGAACACCCATTTCATTAACACAATATCCCAAATAATCTATCTTACGATAGCCAAACTTACACTTCCCAAAATTCAGACCCAAACCATACTTCCTCAACAATATCAAAACAGAACGTAAGACCTGCAAATGTTCCTCAACAGTCCTTGTGGCTATAATAATGTCATCAATATAGACAACAATTTTCCCGTCCTCAATAAGTTCCCGAAGCACCATACTTATACAGCCGGGGCATTCCGTAATCCGAAAGACATAAAACAATACTCAAACTGTCCAAATGGTGAGACGAATGCTGTATACCTGATCGAGTCAGGATGCACTAGCACTGGTCTTATCACTCCCCGCCGCAACAAATCATCAAGCGTTCCCCGGACCTCCTCACGCTCCCGATAACAAAGTCGCCGCGGACCAGAATATATCGGCGTATCATTCAGAAGTCGTATCACCATCGAATAATCCATCCTTTCCCCTCCACTCTCACCCGGCGTCAGATAACTCTCCACTATGGTCCGATTAATATCTCCACGTCAACCGGTCCTCTTCCATTAATACACATAGACAATCAACCCTTCCCCAACCTAACACCAGCACCCTCTGGACTATCAGCGCCAATTCCCTGAACAGATACTATGTCACCCGTCATGTCAGCACCGACGACCCTGGGTAACTCATCCCCACCCTCATGACGGAAAGGCAGATCCAAAATATTATACTTATCACCGATGGCTGGAAACCTAACCGTTCTAACCCAAGGATCTTTATATATACCATAAGAAATAAGTGCACTCAAAACATTCATATTTAATTAATTTTCCGTTATATTCAAGTTTAAAAGCATTTTCCTATCATATTTTCTCGATATCCTACAAAGTTGAACTCCCAGCTTAACCAATAAATCTCGACCAATCAACAATGGTATAACCGCCTCCTCGTCTGGCAATATGAACATATCATGCTCGACAACTCGACCAGCGTACATTAATCTACACTTCACAGAACCGAACGTACTTATCTAATTCGGGCCCACACCACGAAACGACGAGACGGACCTCTCACTACCAAGGTGGACATGTACCAGGGATCTTTGGATACAGCTAATCGAGCTACCAGAATCAAAAAGAGAAACGCAAGACTTTAACTCAGTGCACTTATTTCCGAAACAAAAGGCAACACTTACCGTTTGAACAGCATTGACAGGCTCCACATCATCCCCCTCAGTGATAATAGCTCCTTCAGTTCGATTCCGCTTCGGACAGCTCTGGCGGTAATGTCCAATTTCTCCACAGTAGAAACACGAATTCGGAGGCCGGATAGGTTTAGGGCACTTACTTTGGTAGTGTCCAAATTGTAAGCAATTAAAACAACGAATAGACTCTTCTACTGGTTTAGTGTTGTTGTTCGGAAGCACCTGGCTAGGCTTCAACTTCATGGTTAATTTTGGAGGTACCACCATCTTTTAAACACTGACTACCTCTTGTTGACGTCGCTGCTCAAATCGGTCTAGTCGACGGATTAATTCATCCATACTATTGGCACCATATAATATAGACATGTGACTCCCAAGGTCCGGAATGCCCTCAATAATAATGTACACCAACACTACTTCCTCAATAGTAGACTGATTTGCTATTGTCTGCATAGCCGTCACATAGCTTAAGAAAGTTTCACAAGGCAACAATTTTCGTGACTGTAACTGTCGGTACACCTCTTGCCGCGTTATGGTACGTTTAAATAATTTGATTAAGCTTGACTTCGTAACCATGTACTCCATAGAACCTAAATTATATATATAATTCCTTGCTGTACCTGTTAGCCGACGCCGCAGACCGAGACACCGCTCCTGGTCAGAATAACCACACGTGAGTATAGTCCTCAAACTATGAAAACCACTTCACAATATCGTCACCACTAAACGGTGGCACTACAGCGTCTATTTCACTCAGGTCAATAATGCGTCGGCGTTGAGAAAAACAACCAGTCGAATTCGCCTCAATATTTTTGATTTCCTCTTGGGCACGTAGTATCTGAATTCGCAGTTGCAGCGCCCTTAATTCAGTTTCCAGTGGCTCAGTAGCGGCAGCTGTGTTCTGTGTACCATACATAGCTACTATTTTCCTTGCAATTAACCTGTTTGCTGCAAGATAGATCAGCAGAGTATGCAGCCGTAAAAGGTGGTCCAACCGACGACACCGAAGACGTTAATGGACAACTGTCAGTAGCCGTACACGCTAAAGATATCAATGTCCTAGGAGCAGTACTAGCTGGAGGCGTAAGCGGCCAACCAACATCAGATACCGCAGACATCGATGGCAAAACAGGAGTGAGCAATGAAGACGTTTGTGGCAAACTGTTAGTAAGTACTGAAGAAGTAATCGTCAAGGCAGCAGCACATACTACATTATTGGACAGCAGACCGGCAGTTGAAAAAATCGTCGGCAGAGCGGCAGTAGACACTGAAGCAGAAAGCGGCATTGCAACAAATTTGGGCAGCGAGGCGGCAGTACATGTAGAAGGCATCGACGGCAGAGCGGCAGTAAATACTGAGCTAGGTGGCAGAACAGCAGATTTTGACGGAAAATTAGCCGTTACTTTTATTCCACCAAATGTAATCTTCTCCAACTCACCATCAACTGTCAAGATCTTCTGAGCATCGGACATCATGGTAATATCATCACTCAACGTAACCGGCATTACAACAGTCTCAGGTAATAAATTGTTTTCTTTATCATCCATTGTAGCAACAAATTTTGCACTTGATATTTTTCCTGCCGCAGATGTTATTTTAGTGTCGCTTGCTACCGGCAATTCATTCCCCTCGGGATCTACAGTTACCAATTGCGCATAAAGAGTTCTCAACTGCGCAATAGTAGCTGACGCTGGAAAATAATTCCGTTTTCCGACAACACCTCCACTATCTGTTGTTTTGTCAGGCGTGATTCCATTATCTGGCAAACGTGGTTTATACCTAGGGTTGCCATTCGTACTGTTTTAAACAGTACATGTACTGTTTTTTTTGTAATATGTACTGTTATATTCACAATACCTAAAACAGTACGAAAAAGTACTGTTTTTTTATATTTGTACTGTTTTTGGATATACATGTATTGAATTTTGTAATTTTTTGAAAAATGATATATGAAAAAATTGTATTGTTAAATGTGTACAATAAAGGGATAAATATTTATAATTTATTTTTGAATTAACTTTTTTGTAAGTATAAATTATTTTCTTTTATATAACTATACCACCTCTATTTGTGTTGTATAATTATTTATTGAATTTTAAAAATGATCAAATGTATTCATTTTAAAAATTCAATTGTTTTTTTTAGATTTTTTTTAAAACAATATTTAATTAATACTTTTGGATTACTATATATAACTTAAAAAATATCAAATGTAATTGACAAATTATCAATTTTTAAGTAGACTTAGGGCCATTATTACAACTTGCCGTTAGCTAAAGGCAGGATTTTGTTTCGCAGATAAATGTCTTTGCACTATAAACCCTTAATTTATTATTTTTTTATTCATTAAATATTATTAAAATTAATAATAATAACAATAAAAAATGGAAGTTGTAATAAAGCAAAGCTATTTATCGAGCAGACAAAATCCTTCCTTTAACTAAAGGCAAGTTGGAATAATGGCACTTAATCTATCATGCATAGAAATTGTTATTGTACTTAAAATCAATATTTAACAATATTTAAGAAAATAATATTTAGGCTCAACAAAAAGAAAACATTTCTTGTTAAAGTCGACTGTAATATTATTTTTAATAATTTTTTTGAAGTTTATTTTAAATACAACAATAAAGTAAAGTCTACTTAAAAATTGATAATTTGTTACGTTTATACCTTTTATAAATGTTGGATTATTTCCTTTAAATAAACTTTGAGCTCTTTTATTGCAATTAAAAGCACTTGAAATTCGTTATAAAATTAAGAGCACTTTATTTATTTAAACACACTCAGATATTGCTTTTATGTCGCTTTACTTATTACACTTATGGTTATACACTTTTATTATCAAACTCACTTTGATACACACTTTACAAGCTCTATTGTAATACTAATCATGTTAGCTGTGTTGTTCGGCTATTTATAGTAACATAGTGGTGTTCGGTAACATTCGACAAAGTTCTCGTATGTACATTCTAGTACATTCGAAAACCGTTACATTAATATTAAGACGTTAAGTAATATGCACGAATAATAGAAGTGCCTAAAAGTATGCTACACATAATAACAAACATCATGTTCGAACAACAACGAAATAACTAATACAAATAAAACTACAGTAACTTAAACTACTACACTAAAAGAAATTATAATGTAAATTAAGCTATTTAAAATTAAATCTGTAACAATATTTTTTAAGTTATATATAGTAATCCAAAAGTATTAATTAAATATTGTTTTAAAAAAAATCTAAAAAAAAACAATTGAATTTTTAAAATGAATACATTTGATAATTTTTAAAATTCAATAAATAATTATACAACACAAATAGAGGTGGTATTGTTATATAAAAGAAAATAATTTATGCTTACAAAAAAGTTAATTCAAAAATAAATTATAAATATTTATGCCTTTTTTGTACACATTTAACAATAAAATTTTTTCATATTTCATTTTTCAAAAAATTACAAAATTCAATACGTGTATATCCAAAAACAGTACAAATATATGTGGGAACCTTGGTGGGTATCGCACAACTGCTAATTGGTAATTAATTGGTATTGTTAACCATTTTGGTAAAATAAAACACTCCAATCAGCAGTTCATAATTATTTTTTATTTCAATTCAATTTCTTAAAATTAACATTAATACTAAATTAACGTTTAGTTCGTGGGTTTTTTTAGTCGATCTTCTTGGTTGATGTTCGGCTCTTGACCTCTCTTAAAGAACTATTCTATTCGTCCGTTGTTCTGTTGTCTGTTGCTTACTTTCGTTTCTATTCAGTGTTGTCAATGTCTACTTTTAAGTTAGTCGCTAATGTCCGCTTCTTGTCTGTCTGTCCGACCTTCCTCGCCCCCGGGGGGCCATTCCCATATATATAAAAACAGTACTTTTTCGTACTGTTTTAGGTATTGTGAATATAACAGTACATATTACAAAAAAAACAGTACATGTACTGTTTAAAACAGTACGAATGGCAACCCTAGGTATAAACCACGTTTGCCAGATAATGGAATCACGCCTGACAAAACAACAGATAGTGGAGGTGTTGTCGGAAAACGGAATTATTTTCCAGCGTCAGCTACTATTGCGCAGTTGAGAACTCTTTATGCGCAATTGGTAACTGTAGATCCCGAGGGGAAGGAATTGCCGGTGGCAAGCGACACTAAAATAACATCTGCGGCAGGAAAAATATCAAGTGCAAAATTTGTTGCTACAATGGATGATAAAGAAAACGATTTATTACCTGAGACTGTTGTAATGCCGGTTACGTTGAGTGATGATATTACCATGATGTCCGATGCTCAGAAGATCTTGACAGTTGATGGTGAGTTGGAGAAGATTACATTTGGTGGAATAAAAGTAACGGCTAATTTTCCGTCAAAATCTGCTGTTCTGCCACCTAGCTCAGTATTTACTGCCGCTCTGCCGTCGATGCCTTCTACATGTACTGCCGCCTCGCTGCCCAAATTTGTTGCAATGCCGCTTTCTGCTTCAGTGTCTACTGCCGCTCTGCCGACGATTTTTTCAACTGCCGGTCTGCTGTCCAATAATGTAGTATGTGCTGCTGCCTTGACGATTACTTCTTCAGTACTTACTAACAGTTTGCCACAAACGTCTTCATTGCTCACTCCTGTTTTGCCATCGATGTCTGCGGTATCTGATGTTGGTTGGCCGCTTACGCCTCCAGCTAGTACTGCTCCTAGGACATTGATATCTTTAGCGTGTACGGCTACTGACAGTTGTCCATTAACGTCTTCGGTGTCGTCGGTTGGACCACCTTTTACGGCTGCATACTCTGCTGATCTATCTTGCAGCAAACAGGTTAATTGCAAGGAAAATAGTAGCTATGGTACACAGAACACAGCTGCCGCTACTGAGCCACTGGAAACTGAATTAAGGGCGCTGCAACTGCGAATTCAGATACTACGTGCCCAAGAGGAAATCAAAAATATTGAGGCGAATTCGACTGGTTGTTTTTCTCAACGCCGACGCATTATTGACCTGAGTGAAATAGACGCTGTAGTGCCACCGTTTAGTGGTGACGATATTGTGAAGTGGTTTTCATAGTTTGAGGACTATACTCACGTGTGGTTATTCTGACCAGGAGCGGTGTCTCGGTCTGCGGCGTCGGCTAACAGGTACAGCAAGGAATTATATATATAATTTAGGTTCTATGGAGTACATGGTTATGAAGTCAAGCTTAATCAAATTATTTAAACGTACCATAACGCGGCAAGAGGTGTACCGACAGTTACAGTCACGAAAATTGCTGCCTTGTGAAAGTTTCTTAAGCTATGTGACGGCTATGCAGATCAGTCTACTATTGAGGAAATAGAGTTGGTGTACATTATTATTGAGGGCATTCCGGACCTTGTGAGTCTCATGTCTATATTATATGGTGCCAATAGTATGGATGAATTAATCCGTCGACTAGACCGATTTGAGTAGCGACATCAACAAGGGGTAGTCAGTGTTAAAAAGATAGTGGTGTCTCCAAAATTAACCATGAAGTTGAAGCCTAGCCAGGTGCTTCCGAACAACAACACTAAACCAGTAGAAGAGTCTATTCGTTGTTTTAATTGCTCACAATTTGGACACTACCAAAGTAAGTGCCCTTAACCTATCCGGCCTCCGAATTCGTGTTTCTACTGTGGAGAAATTGGACTTTATCGCCAGAGCTGTCCGAAGCGGAATCGAACTGTAGGAGCTATTATCTCTGAGGGGGATGATGTGGAGCCTGTCAATGCTGTTCAAACGGTAAGTGTTGCCTTTTGTTTCGGAAATAAGTGCACTGAGTTAAAGTCTTGCGTTTCTCTTTTTGATTCTGGTAGCTCGATTAGCTGTATCCAAAGATCCCTGGTACATGTCCACCTTGGTAGTGAGAGGACCGTTTCGTCGTTTCGTGGTGTGGGCCCGAATTGGATAAGTACGTTCGGTTCTGTGAAGTGTAGATTAATGTACGCTGGTCGAGTTGTCGAGCATGATATGTTCATATTGACAGACGAGGAGGCGGTTATACCATTGTTGATTGGTCGAGATTTATTGGTTAAGCTGGGAGTTCAACTTTGTAGGATATCGAGAAAATATGATAGGAAAATGCTTTTAAACTTGAATATAACGGAAAATGAATTAAATATGAATGTTTTGAGTGCACTTATTTCTTATGGTATATATAAAGATCCTTGGGTTAGAACGGTTAGGTTTCCAGCCATCGGTGATAAGTATAATATTTTGGATCTGCCTTTCCGTTATGAGGGTGGGGATGAGTTACCCAGGGTCGTCAGTGCTGACATGACGGGTGACATGGTATCTGTTCAGGGAATTGGCGATGATAGTCCAGAGGGTGCTGGTGTTAGGTTGGGGAAGGGTTGATTGTCTATGTGTATTAATGGAACAGGACCGGTTGACGTGGAGATATTAATCGGACCATAGTGGAGAGTTATCTGACGCCGGGTAACAGTGGAGGGGAAAGGATGGATTATTCGATGGTGATACGACTTGTGAATGATACGCCGATATATTCTGGTCCGCGGCGACTTTGTTATCGGGAGCGTGAGGAGGTCCGGGGAACGCTTGATGATTTGTTGCGGCGGGGAGTGATAAGACCAGTGAATCTCCGTATGCCTCTCCTCTGGTACTTGTTAGAAAGAGAAATGGGATTTTGCGTATGTGTGTTGATTATCGTGCCTTGAATAGGATAACTTACAGGGATAATTTCCCTTTACCGATGATTGAGGATTTTCCTGAATATTTGGGCGGAAAAAAATATTTCAGGACATTGGATCTGAGGGAGGGGTTCCACCAGGTGCTAGTGCATCCTGACTCGATCAGGTATACAGCATTCGTCTCACCATTTGGACAGTTTGAGTATTGTTTTATGTCTTTCGGATTACGGAATGCCCCGGCTGTATAAGTATGGTGCTTCGGGAACTTATTGAGGACGGGAAAATTGTTGTCTATATTGATGACATTATTATAGCCACAAGGACTGTTGAGGAACATTTGCAGGTCTTACGTTCTGTTTTGATATTGTTGAGGAAGTATGGTTTGGGTCTGAATTTTGGGAAGTGTAAGTTTGGCTATCGTAAGATAGATTATTTGGGATATTGTGTTAATGAAATGGGTGTTCGGCCTAATTCTGACCACATAATGACCATACGTAACTACCTGATCCCTTCGAATGCGAGGGAGGTTCAGCGGTGTTTAGGTTTATTTTCCTATTTTCGACGTTTTGTCGAGAGGCAAGAGGACGGAAAGTTTCATCCGGTGTCCGATTACTCTAAGTCTTCCTTGAAGGCTGAGTCGAGATATCACAGCTTTGAATTGGAGACCTTGACCATTGTATATGCGCTGAGGAGGTTTAGAATGTTTTTGGAGGGTGTAAGGTTTACGATTGTCAATGACTGTTATTCTTTGGCATTTACGTTAGGGAGGAAACTTGTAAATCCTCGCATCGCTCGTTGGGCTCTGGAGTTTGAGAATTATGATTATGAGATCCGACACCGTAAGGGGAACGTATGGCTCATGTGGACGCTTTGAGTCGGGCCTCCATTGCGGCTATTATGGATGGATCTGATGTTGATGTGAATATTCAGATAGTCCAGAGAAGGGATCCTGTTGTGCGGGGAATTAGAGAGAGGTTGGAGATAGGTGAGGTCAGAGGTTTCTTCCTGGATAATGGGCTGGTATTTCGTCAGGGATCGCAGGGAAAACCCAATTATATGTGCCGGGTGAGTTAGAAGATAATGTCATGAGGATGATACATGAGAACTATGGCCACATTGGTATAGAGAAATGTGCTAATCAGATTCGGAAATGTTAGTGGTTTCCTGATATGGGGGAGAAGTTGAATCGTTTTACTCGGAACTGTTTGAAGTGTATATACTATTCGGTGCCTGCTCGTAAGAGTGGGAGGAATTTATATAGCCTTGAAGAAACCGGTACCATTTGATACTTTGCATATCCATCATTTTGGTCCCTTGCCGGCCTTGAGTTCTAAACGTCGACACGTACTGATGGTTGTGGACTAGTTTACGATGTTAGTTAAACTATACGCGGTGAATTCTCCGGGGACTAAGGAGGTATGTTGTGCTTTGGCGAAATATTTCGAATACTATAGTAGACCTAGACGTATTATTAGTGACCGGGGTCGTGTTTTACATCTGCTGAGTTTGCGGGATTTTTGTCTGAGCGTAATATCGGGCATGTGAAGGTATCTGTGACATCACGCCAATCGAATGGTTAGGTGGAACGGGTAAATAGGAATCTGAGGGCAATGCTGGCTACATTAACGGACCCGATTGAGCACGCGGACTGGGTTGGGAAGTTGCCTCAGGTGGAGTTCGCGATGAATAATACGGTCCAGGGTACAATCAAACAGACGCCAAGGGTTATGTTATTTGGGGTGGATCAACGGGGTGGACTGTTGGACGAGATGTCGGAACACTTACAGGGGAGATTTGATGGGGAAAGGGTTGATATCGGGCAGATGCGGCGGAATGCCGCATAGGCTATTAAAAAGTTTCAGGACTATAACGCGGACTATTTTGGTAGGCATCATCGGGCTCCTGAGGAGTTTAAGGTGGGGGACATGGTTGTGATAAGGAAGGTTGATACTTCAATCGGGTCTAATAAGAAATTCATTCCTAAGTTTCGTGGGTTCTATGTCATTCGTAAGTGTGTTGGCAACGATCGATATGAGATAAGTGATGTGGAAAATTTTCGGGTGACTCAAATGCCTTATAAAGGTATCATTGATTCTTCTAGAATGAAAAAATGGTTGGAAACCACGACTGAAATTAATGCCCATGGATCGGATACCGAGGGCATCACTGAACAATGTATAAATTATGAGTTTTTAGATGAAGAATGTACTGACTATGAATATTTAGATGAGGGAGAAGCAGTGTGAAGTTCGCTCAAGAGCACAATCGAGGTCGATTGTAATGTCAGGTCGGCCGAGATTGTAATAAGTGTGGGTGGCTACTGTTACTTAAGTTGTGACATTTTATAAAAATTAGAAAACTGCAGCTAACTTCACACGGCTTTTTTACAAAAAGATTAGTGATAAGCGTAACGCCAAGATCGATTAATTTGAAAAGAAAACGCTTATTGTAAAATCTTGCGTTGCAAAAGAAAATAAAAAAAATACGAACATTATAATATCAATCATAAAAGCGGTTGATTCCTCTCGAATTTATTTACAATCAAGTGATCTGGCTCATTGACACAAAATTGTAGTTTTATTGTTTGTTATACATCAAATTAAGTAGTTAAAGTTGTTCTCCTAGAAAAATTGTTTGAAAAAAACCTTTTTGACATGTTTGCGATTCTCAAAATTAAAAAACCATATAAGAACACTATATTGGGCTTTGCCGAATCTTTTATACCCACCACAAATTTGATGTTCTTTGATAGCACAAAATTTATTATATTAGTATTAACAGTAATCGCTATGGAATAATCCCTTTATTATAAAATATGAATCACTTTCTTTGTATAACTTCGATATGCTATTAAAATATTTTCGTAAAATCATTCTTTCAATTGAAAGTGGGCATTAAAGTAGGCATCTCAATATAGTTTCTGCTAATAAATACAACTTAGGTATTTCAATATAGTATTTTATTCTTCCAAAAACTTTGTCAATAGAGAAAGTATATGAACTTAAGGTAAAGTGTTATATGGGAGGTAGGCGTTAAAGTTAAATTTTCTGGCATAACAATGACATTGACTAGAAGGATCATCATACCTCTAATTTTGTAGGTTTTATAAGCTTTTAAATTTTATAAACAGTAGATAACGTAACGCGTTATAGTAGGCGTGTCGAAGTTGTTTCTAATAATAAACACAACTTAGATATTATCTTTATATGGCTTTTGTATTGAAGTTAAGAAGCACTTCTGTTTTTTCTCGGCGATATATTGGCCACACACGTAACAAAATGAATTCGAATTGTTTTTACATAAAAATGTTTCGGGTTTCTTGTTCATTTTTCTTAAAGCTTGAAAATATATTCTAACTTTTAAGCTGAATGACCATAATCTTTATTTAGGGATATAATTAGGGTTGCCATTTCTATTTAAAAAAAGAGGACGCCAGCATAAAAAGTGTAGGACATTTGCCCAAAAAAAGAGGACACATTTAAAAAAAATTAAATTTGATAATTTACGACGCCATTTAAAATACAAAAACAAAATTTGTTTTTACGAAAAAACTTTATTTACAAAAATACAAATTGATTTAATGGTTGAAAATAAAAACAAAAAAACAACAAAAATTCATTGCATTCATTATCCGGAATGTACACTTTTAAAAATTTTCAAGACTTTCTTTTCTTTTCTATATCTGGAAAACAAACTTTATGAAAAACACACAGATGACAAGCAGACTTCTTTGCCGAAATTTTTTAAAATAAAAGACAAGTCAAAATAGGCCACTTGGATAAATAGCGACAATTAAGGATAATAAAACTAATTTTGTACAAACAAAAGTTTTAAAATTATACTTTTTCAAAACTAATTGTACGAGCACATAAATCTATTTTTTATACATTTGTGACCTGTGATTTAAAGTTTAAATGTAAGAAAAAACTTCAGAGAAGGTGCAAAAAGGTGGACAACCCCGGACATTTGCTAAAAAAGAAGTAGGACTGCCCCGGATGCCCTAAAAAAGAGGTCGGTGTCCGGGGAAAAGAGGACGGATGGCAACCCTAGATATAATGATGTTTCCGCTATCGCAAACACTTCTTTAATAGAATAAAAGGGCTCAAGAAGCTTTTATAAATACTGATACTATAATTTGAGATAACCCTTTGTGTGGGTACAGTCTTTTGTGCGTGCTGAAAATTGTTTGTTATTCCCATGAATTATAAAAAAATATTAAGGAATTTTATACAAAAAAATCACCCGTTACAGGTAGCCAATGGATAAAAGAGGAATTCAATTCAGCGTATATAACTTTGCTACCGCAATCGTAAAAATTAAACAACCTTTTGCTTATTACTTATTTTTTTTTAATTCTAAGAAGCACAAACAAGTCATAAAGGTTTTTTCCAAACAATTTTTCTAGGAGAAGAACATTAACTACTTAATTTGATGTATATCAAACAAAAATTTTGTGAAAATGAGCTAGATCACTTGATTGTAAATAAATTCGAGATTCATCAAGCGCTTTTTATGATCAATATCTTATTTTGTTCCTATTAAATTTTAACCATTTTCAATTTTTCATGATTTTTTGAAAACAAAAACATTGCTTTTTTTTACTTAAAAAACATTTTTTTCTTTGCTACTGAGCCGATTAAAATGCAATATATAAACGGATTAAAGGCTATATAAATCAAAATTTTTCAAAGTTTATTTCAAGAATATCGGACTAACCGTTTTTGAGTTATCTTTGATTATGTGGAGAAGCGTCTAAAAAATCTTGAATTTTAATTAAAAACTAAAAAAGGCCTCTCCATAGAATTTAAAATTTTGACGATAATTGTACTACTTAAACCACAACACATCAAAATTGCATAGTAGTTTTAAAAGTCTTTTAAATTTTTAAAAATTTGTTGCCTATTGTTATTTATGAATGAAAATACAAGAATATGATCGGACCGAATAAGGAAAAGAGATTAATATTAGTTAGATAAGAATTTTTTTATTACATATAGAGGAAAATATATGTATATATATAAGAAAAGATGCAACAGGATTATTGAAAAGGACGGCCTGATTGCCCTTAAGAGATAAATGAATATTTGGGCGGAAAAAAATATTTCAGGACATTGGATCTGAGGGAGGGGTTCCACCAGGTGCTAGTGCATCCTGACTCGATCAGGTATACAGCATTCGTCTCACCATTTGGACAGTTTGAGTATTGTTTTATGTCTTTCGGATTACGGAATGCCCCGGCTGTATAAGTATGGTGCTTCGGGAACTTATTGAGGACGGGAAAATTGTTGTCTATATTGATGACATTATTATAGCCACAAGGACGTTTGAGGAACATTTGCAGGTCTTACGTTCTGTTTTGATATTGTTGAGGAAGTATGGTTTGGGTCTGAATTTTGGGAGGTGTAAGTTTGGCTATCGTAAGATAGATTATTTGGGATATTGTGTTAATGAAATGGGTGTTCGGTGGAATAATACGGTCCAGGGTGCAATCAAACAGACACCAAGGGTTATGTTATTTGGGGTGGATCAACGGGGTGGACTGTTGGACGAGATGTCGGAACACTTACAGGGGAGATTTAATGGGGAAAGGGTTGATCTCGGGCAGATGCGGCGGAATGCCGCATAGGCTATTAAAAAGTTTCAGGACTATAACGCGGACTATTTTGGTAGGCATCATCGGGCTCCTGAGGAGTTTAAGGTGGGGGACATGGTTGTGATAAGGAAGGTTGATACTTCAATCGGGTCTAATAAGAAATTCATTCCTAAGTTTCGTGGGTTCTATGTCATTCGTAAGTGTGTTGGCAACGATCGATATGAGATAAGTGATGTGGAAAATTTTCGGGTGACTCAAATGCCTTATAAAGGTATCATTGATTCTTCTAGAATGAAAAAATGGTTTGAAACCACGACTGAAATTAATGCCCATGGGTCGGATACCGAGGGCATCACTGAACAATGTATAAATTATGAGTTTTTAGATGAAGAATGTACTGACTATGAATATTTAGATGAGGGAGAAGCAGTGTGAAGTTCGCTCAAGAGCACAATCGAGGTCGATTGTAATGTCAGGTCGGCCGAGATTGTAATAAGTGTGGGTGGCTACTGTTACTTAAGTTGTGACATTTTATAAAAATTAGAAAACTGCAGCTAACTTCACACGGCTTTTTTACAAAAAGATTAGTGATAAGCGTAACGCCAATATCGATTAATTTGAAAAGAAAACGCTTATTGTAAAATCTTGCGTTGCAAAAGAAAATAAAAAAAATACGAACATTATAATATCAATCATAAAAGCGGTTGATTCCTCTCGAATTTATTTACAATCAAGTGATCTGGCTCATTGACACAAAATTGTAGTTTTATTGTTTGTTATACATCAAATTAAGTAGTTAAAGTTGTTCTCCTAGAAAAATTGTTTGAAAAAAGCCTTTTTGACATGTTTGCGATTCTCAAAATTAAAAAACCATATAAGAACACTATATTGGGCTTTGCCGAATCTTTTATGCCCACCACAAATTTGATGTTCTTTGATAGCACAAAATTTATTATATTAGTATTAACAGTAATCGCTATGGAATAATCCCTTTATTATAAAATATGAATCACTTTCTTTGTATAACTTCGATATGCTATTAAAATATTTTCGTAAAATCATTCTTTCAATTGAAAGTGGGCATTAAAGTAGGCATCTCAATATAGTTTCTGCTAATAAATACAACTTAGGTATTTCAATATAGTATTTTATTCTTCCAAAAACTTTGTCAATAGAGAAAGTATATGAACTTAAGGTAAAGTGTTATATGGGAGGTAGGCGTTAAAGTTAAATTTTCTGGCATAACAATGACATTGACTAGAAGGATCATCATACCTCTAATTTTGTAGGTTTTATAAGCTTTTAAATTTTATAAACAGTAGATAACGTAACGCGTTATAGTAGGCGTGTCGAAGTTGTTTCTAATAATAAACACAACTTAGATATTATCTTTATATGGCTTTTGTATTGAAGTTAAGAAGCACTTCTGTTTTTTCTCGGCGATATATTGGCCACACACGTAACAAAATGAATTCGAATTGTTTTTACATAAAAATGTTTCGGGTTTCTTGTTCATTTTTCTTAAAGCTTGAAAATATATTCTAACTTTTAAGCTGAATGACCATAATCTTTATTTAGGGATATAATTAGGGTTGCCATTTCTATTTAAAAAAAGAGGACGCCAGCATAAAAAGTGTAGGACATTTGCCCAAAAAAAGAGGACACATTTAAAAAAAATTAAATTTGATAATTTACGACGCCATTTAAAATACAAAAACAAAATTTGTTTTTACGAAAAAACTTTATTTACAAAAATACAAATTGATTTAATGGTTGAAAATAAAAACAAAAAAACAACAAAAATTCATTGCATTCATTATCCGGAATGTACACTTTTAAAAATTTTCAAGACTTTCTTCTATATCTGGAAAACAAACTTTATGAAAAACACACAGCTGACAAGCAGACTTCTTTGCCGAAATTTTTTAAAATAAAAGACAAGTTAAAATAGGCCACTTGGATAAATAGCGACAATTAAGGATAATAAAACTAATTTTGTACAAACAGAAGTTTTAAAATTATACTTTTTCAAAACTAATTGTACGAGCACCTAAATCTATTTTTTATACATTTGTGACCTGTGATTTAAAGTTTAAATGTAAGAAAAAACTTTAGAGAAGGTGCAAAAAGGTGGACAACCCCGGACATTTGCTAAAAAAGAAGTAGGACTGCCCCGGATGCCCTAAAAAAGAGGTCGGTGTCCGGGGAAAAGAGGACGGATGGCAACCCTAGATATAATGATGTTTCCGCTATCGCAAACACTTCTTTAATAGAATAAAAGGGCTCAAGAAGCTTTTATAAATACTGATACTATAATTTGAGATAACCCTTTGTGTGGGTACAGTCTTTTGTGCGTGCTGAAAATTGTTTGTTATTCCCATGAATTATAAAAAAATATTAAGGAATTTTATACAAAAAAATCACCCGTTACAGGTAGCCAATGGATAAAAGAGGAATTCAATTCAGCGTATATAACTTTGCTATCGCAATCGTAAAAATTAAACAACCTTTTGCTTATTACTTATTTTTTTTTAATTCTAAGAAGCACAAACAAGTCATAAAGGTTTTTTCCAAACAATTTTTCTAGGAGAAGAACATTAACTACTTAATTTGATGTATATCAAACAAAAATTTTGTGAAAATGAGCTAGATCACTTGATTGTAATTAAATTCGAGATTCATCAAGCGCTTTTTATGATCAATATCTTATTTTGTTCCTATTAAATTTTAACCATTTTCAATTTTTCATGATTTTTTGAAAACAAAAACATTGCTTTTTTTTACTTAAAAAACATTTTTTTCTTTGCTACTGAGCCGATTAAAATGCAATATATAAACGGATTAAAGGCTATATAAATCAAAATTTTTCAAAGTTTATTTCAAGAATATCGGACTAACCGTTTTTGAGTTATCTTTGATTATGTGGAGAAGCGTCTAAAAAATCTTGAATTTTAATTAAAAACTAAAAAAAGCCTCTCCATAGAATTTAAAATTTTGACGATAATTGTACTACTTAAACCACAACACATCAAAATTGCATAGTAGTTTTAAAAGTCTTTTAAATTTTTAAAAATTTGTTGCCTATTGTTATTTATGAATGAAAATACAAGAATATGATCGGACCGAATAAGGAAAAGAGAGGAATATTAGTTAGATAAGAATTTTTTTATTACATATAGAGGAAAATATATGTATATATATAAGAAAAGATGCAACAGGATTATTGAAAAGGACGGCCTGATTGCCCTTAAGAGATAAATGAATATTTGGGCGGAAAAAAATATTTCAGGACATTGGATCTGAGGGAGGGGTTCCACCAGGTGCTAGTGCATCCTGACTCGATCAGGTATACAGCATTCGTCTCACCATTTGGACAGTTTGAGTATTGTTTTATGTCTTTCGGATTACGGAATGCCCCGGCTGTATAAGTATGGTGCTTCGGGAACTTATTGAGGACGGGAAAATTGTTGTCTATATTGATGACATTATTATAGCCACAAGGACTGTTGAGGAACATTTGCAGGTCTTACGTTCTGTTTTGATATTGTTGAGGAAGTATGGTTTGGGTCTGAATTTTGGGAAGTGTAAGTTTGGCTATCGTAAGATAGATTATTTGGGATATTGTGTTAATGAAATGGGTGTTCGGCCTAATTCTGACCACATAATGACCATACGTAACTACCTGATCCCTTCGAATGCGAGGGAGGTTCAGCGGTGTTTAGGTTTATTTTCCTATTTTCGACGTTTTGTCGAGAGGCAAGAGGACGGAAAGTTTCATCCGGTGTCCGATTACTCTAAGTCTTCCTTGAAGGCTGAGTCGAGATATCACAGCTTTGAATTGGAGACCTTGACCATTGTATATGCGCTGAGGAGGTTTAGAATGTTTTTGGAGGGTGTAAGGTTTACGATTGTCAATGACTGTTATTCTTTGGCATTTACGTTAGGGAGGAAACTTGTAAATCCTCGCATCGCTCGTTGGGCTCTGGAGTTTGAGAATTATGATTATGAGATCCGACACCGTAAGGGGAACGTATGGCTCATGTGGACGCTTTGAGTCGGCCCTCCATTGCGGCTATTATGGATGGATCTGATGTTGATGTGAATATTCAGATAGTCCAGAGAAGGGATCCTGTTGTGCGGGGAATTAGAGAGAGGTTGGAGATAGGTGAGGTCAGAGGTTTCTTCCTGGATAATGGGCTGGTATTTCGTCAGGGATCGCAGGGAAAACCCAATTATATGTGCCGGGTGAGTTAGAAGATAATGTCATGAGGATGATACATGAGAACTATGGCCACATTGGTATAGAGAAATGTGCTAATCAGATTCGGAAATGTTAGTGGTTTCCTGATATGGGGGAGAAGTTGAATCGTTTTACTCGGAACTGTTTGAAGTGTATATACTATTCGGTGCCTGCTCGTAAGAGTGGGAGGAATTTATATAGCCTTGAAGAAACCGGTACCATTTGATACTTTGCATATCCATCATTTTGGTCCCTTGCCGGCCTTGAGTTCTAAACGACGACACGTACTGATGGTTGTGGACTAGTTTACGATGTTAGTTAAACTATACGCGGTGAATTCTCCGGGGACTAAGGAGGTATGTTGTGCTTTGGCGAAATATTTCGAATACTATAGTAGACCTAGACGTATTATTAGTGACCGGGGTCGTGTTTTACATCTGCTGAGTTTGCGGGATTTTTGTCTGAGCGTAATATCGGGCATGTGAAGGTATCTGTGACATCACGCCAATCGAATGGTTAGGTGGAACGGGTAAATAGGAATCTGAGGGCAATGCTGGCTACATTAACGGACCCGATTGAGCACGCGGACTGGGTTGGGAAGTTGCCTCAGGTGGAGTTCGCGATGAATAATACGGTCCAGGGTACAATCAAACAGACGCCAAGGGTTATGTTATTTGGGGTGGATCAACGGGGTGGACTGTTGGACGAGATGTCGGAACACTTACAGGGGAGATTTGATGGGGAAAGGGTTGATATCGGGCAGATGCGGCGGAATGCCGCATAGGCTATTAAAAAGTTTCAGGACTATAACGCGGACTATTTTGGTAGGCATCATCGGGCTCCTGAGGAGTTTAAGGTGGGGGACATGGTTGTGATAAGGAAGGTTGATACTTCAATCGGGTCTAATAAGAAATTCATTCCTAAGTTTCGTGGGTTCTATGTCATTCGTAAGTGTGTTGGCAACGATCGATATGAGATAAGTGATGTGGAAAATTTTCGGGTGACTCAAATGCCTTATAAAGGTATCATTGATTCTTCTAGAATGAAAAAATGGTTGGAAACCACGACTGAAATTAATGCCCATGGATCGGATACCGAGGGCATCACTGAACAATGTATAAATTATGAGTTTTTAGATGAAGAATGTACTGACTATGAATATTTAGATGAGGGAGAAGCAGTGTGAAGTTCGCTCAAGAGCACAATCGAGGTCGATTGTAATGTCAGGTCGGCCGAGATTGTAATAAGTGTGGGTGGCTACTGTTACTTAAGTTGTGACATTTTATAAAAATTAGAAAACTGCAGCTAACTTCACACGGCTTTTTTACAAAAAGATTAGTGATAAGCGTAACGCCAAGATCGATTAATTTGAAAAGAAAACGCTTATTGTAAAATCTTGCGTTGCAAAAGAAAATAAAAAAAATACGAACATTATAATATCAATCATAAAAGCGGTTGATTCCTCTCGAATTTATTTACAATCAAGTGATCTGGCTCATTGACACAAAATTGTAGTTTTATTGTTTGTTATACATCAAATTAAGTAGTTAAAGTTGTTCTCCTAGAAAAATTGTTTGAAAAAAACCTTTTTGACATGTTTGCGATTCTCAAAATTAAAAAACCATATAAGAACACTATATTGGGCTTTGCCGAATCTTTTATACCCATCACAAATTTGATGTTCTTTGATAGCACAAAATTTATTATATTAGTATTAACAGTAATCGCTATGGAATAATCCCTTTATTATAAAATATGAATCACTTTCTTTGTATAACTTCGATATGCTATTAAAATATTTTCGTAAAATCATTCTTTCAATTGAAAGTGGGCATTAAAGTAGGCATCTCAATATAGTTTCTGCTAATAAATACAACTTAGGTATTTCAATATAGTATTTTATTCTTCCAAAAACTTTGTCAATAGAGAAAGTATATGAACTTAAGGTAAAGTGTTATATGGGAGGTAGGCGTTAAAGTTAAATTTTCTAGGCATCATCGGGCTCCTGAGGAGTTTAAGGTGGGGGACATGGTTGTGATAAGGAAGGTTGATACTTCAATCGGGTCTAATAAGAAATTCATTCCTAAGTTTCGTGGGTTCTATGTCATTCGTAAGTGTGTTGGCAACGATCGATATGAGATAAGTGATGTGGAAAATTTTCGGGTGACTCAAATGCCTTATAAAGGTATCATTGATTCTTCTAGAATGAAAAAATGGTTGGAAACCACGACTGAAATTAATGCCCATGGATCGGATACCGAGGGCATCACTGAACAATGTATAAATTATGAGTTTTTAGATGAAGAATGTACTGACTATGAATATTTAGATGAGGGAGAAGCAGTGTGAAGTTCGCTCAAGAGCACAATCGAGGTCGATTGTAATGTCAGGTCGGCCGAGATTGTAATAAGTGTGGGTGGCTACTGTTACTTAAGTTGTGACATTTTATAAAAATTAGAAAACTGCAGCTAACTTCACACGGCTTTTTTACAAAAAGATTAGTGATAAGCGTAACGCCAAGATCGATTAATTTGAAAAGAAAACGCTTATTGTAAAATCTTGCGTTGCAAAAGAAAATAAAAAAAATACGAACATTATAATATCAATCATAAAAGCGGTTGATTCCTCTCGAATTTATTTACAATCAAGTGATCTGGCTCATTGACACAAAATTGTAGTTTTATTGTTTGTTATACATCAAATTAAGTAGTTAAAGTTGTTCTCCTAGAAAAATTGTTTGAAAAAAACCTTTTTGACATGTTTGCGATTCTCAAAATTAAAAAACCATATAAGAACACTATATTGGGCTTTGCCGAATCTTTTATACCCATCACAAATTTGATGTTCTTTGATAGCACAAAATTTATTATATTAGTATTAACAGTAATCGCTATGGAATAATCCCTTTATTATAAAATATGAATCACTTTCTTTGTATAACTTCGATATGCTATTAAAATATTTTCGTAAAATCATTCTTTCAATTGAAAGTGGGCATTAAAGTAGGCATCTCAATATAGTTTCTGCTAATAAATACAACTTAGGTATTTCAATATAGTATTTTATTCTTCCAAAAACTTTGTCAATAGAGAAAGTATATGAACTTAAGGTAAAGTGTTATATGGGAGGTAGGCGTTAAAGTTAAATTTTCTGGCATAACAATGACATTGACTAGAAGGATCATCATACCTCTAATTTTGTAGGTTTTATAAGCTTTTAAATTTTATAAACAGTAGATAACGTAACGCGTTATAGTAGGCGTGTCGAAGTTGTTTCTAATAATAAACACAACTTAGATATTATCTTTATATGGCTTTTGTATTGAAGTTAAGAAGCACTTCTGTTTTTTCTCGGCGATATATTGGCCACACACGTAACAAAATGAATTCGAATTGTTTTTACATAAAAATGTTTCGGGTTTCTTGTTCATTTTTCTTAAAGCTTGAAAATATATTCTAACTTTTAAGCTGAATGACCATAATCTTTATTTAGGGATATAATTAGGGTTGCCATTTCTATTTAAAAAAAGAGGACGCCAGCATAAAAAGTGTAGGACATTTGCCCAAAAAAAGAGGACACATTTAAAAAAAATTAAATTTGATAATTTACGACGCCATTTAAAATACAAAAACAAAATTTGTTTTTACGAAAAAACTTTATTTACAAAAATACAAATTGATTTAATGGTTGAAAATAAAAACAAAAAAACAACAAAAATTCATTGCATTCATTATCCGGAATGTACACTTTTAAAAATTTTCAAGACTTTCTTTTCTTTTCTATATCTGGAAAACAAACTTTATGAAAAACACACAGATGACAAGCAGACTTCTTTGCCGAAATTTTTTAAAATAAAAGACAAGTCAAAATAGGCCACTTGGATAAATAGCGACAATTAAGGATAATAAAACTAATTTTGTACAAACAAAAGTTTTAAAATTATACTTTTTCAAAACTAATTGTACGAGCACATAAATCTATTTTTTATACATTTGTGACCTGTGATTTAAAGTTTAAATGTAAGAAAAAACTTCAGAGAAGGTGCAAAAAGGTGGACAACCCCGGACATTTGCTAAAAAAGAAGTAGGACTGCCCCGGATGCCCTAAAAAAGAGGTCGGTGTCCGGGGAAAAGAGGACGGATGGCAACCCTAGATATAATGATGTTTCCGCTATCGCAAACACTTCTTTAATAGAATAAAAGGGCTCAAGAAGCTTTTATAAATACTGATACTATAATTTGAGATAACCCTTTGTGTGGGTACAGTCTTTTGTGCGTGCTGAAAATTGTTTGTTATTCCCATGAATTATAAAAAAATATTAAGGAATTTTATACAAAAAAATCACCCGTTACAGGTAGCCAATGGATAAAAGAGGAATTCAATTCAGCGTATATAACTTTGCTACCGCAATCGTAAAAATTAAACAACCTTTTGCTTATTACTTATTTTTTTTTAATTCTAAGAAGCACAAACAAGTCATAAAGGTTTTTTCCAAACAATTTTTCTAGGAGAAGAACATTAACTACTTAATTTGATGTATATCAAACAAAAATTTTGTGAAAATGAGCTAGATCACTTGATTGTAAATAAATTCGAGATTCATCAAGCGCTTTTTATGATCAATATCTTATTTTGTTCCTATTAAATTTTAACCATTTTCAATTTTTCATGATTTTTTGAAAACAAAAACATTGCTTTTTTTTACTTAAAAAACATTTTTTTCTTTGCTACTGAGCCGATTAAAATGCAATATATAAACGGATTAAAGGCTATATAAATCAAAATTTTTCAAAGTTTATTTCAAGAATATCGGACTAACCGTTTTTGAGTTATCTTTGATTATGTGGAGAAGCGTCTAAAAAATCTTGAATTTTAATTAAAAACTAAAAAAGGCCTCTCCATAGAATTTAAAATTTTGACGATAATTGTACTACTTAAACCACAACACATCAAAATTGCATAGTAGTTTTAAAAGTCTTTTAAATTTTTAAAAATTTGTTGCCTATTGTTATTTATGAATGAAAATACAAGAATATGATCGGACCGAATAAGGAAAAGAGAGGAATATTAGTTAGATAAGAATTTTTTTATTACATATAGAGGAAAATATATGTATATATATAAGAAAAGATGCAACAGGATTATTGAAAAGGACGGCCTGATTGCCCTTAAGAGATAAATGAATATTTGGGCGGAAAAAAATATTTCAGGACATTGGATCTGAGGGAGGGGTTCCACCAGGTGCTAGTGCATCCTGACTCGATCAGGTATACAGCATTCGTCTCACCATTTGGACAGTTTGAGTATTGTTTTATGTCTTTCGGATTACGGAATGCCCCGGCTGTATAAGTATGGTGCTTCGGGAACTTATTGAGGACGGGAAAATTGTTGTCTATATTGATGACATTATTATAGCCACAAGGACGTTTGAGGAACATTTGCAGGTCTTACGTTCTGTTTTGATATTGTTGAGGAAGTATGGTTTGGGTCTGAATTTTGGGAGGTGTAAGTTTGGCTATCGTAAGATAGATTATTTGGGATATTGTGTTAATGAAATGGGTGTTCGGTGGAATAATACGGTCCAGGGTGCAATCAAACAGACACCAAGGGTTATGTTATTTGGGGTGGATCAACGGGGTGGACTGTTGGACGAGATGTCGGAACACTTACAGGGGAGATTTAATGGGGAAAGGGTTGATCTCGGGCAGATGCGGCGGAATGCCGCATAGGCTATTAAAAAGTTTCAGGACTATAACGCGGACTATTTTGGTAGGCATCATCGGGCTCCTGAGGAGTTTAAGGTGGGGGACATGGTTGTGATAAGGAAGGTTGATACTTCAATCGGGTCTAATAAGAAATTCATTCCTAAGTTTCGTGGGTTCTATGTCATTCGTAAGTGTGTTGGCAACGATCGATATGAGATAAGTGATGTGGAAAATTTTCGGGTGACTCAAATGCCTTATAAAGGTATCATTGATTCTTCTAGAATGAAAAAATGGTTTGAAACCACGACTGAAATTAATGCCCATGGGTCGGATACCGAGGGCATCACTGAACAATGTATAAATTATGAGTTTTTAGATGAAGAATGTACTGACTATGAATATTTAGATGAGGGAGAAGCAGTGTGAAGTTCGCTCAAGAGCACAATCGAGGTCGATTGTAATGTCAGGTCGGCCGAGATTGTAATAAGTGTGGGTGGCTACTGTTACTTAAGTTGTGACATTTTATAAAAATTAGAAAACTGCAGCTAACTTCACACGGCTTTTTTACAAAAAGATTAGTGATAAGCGTAACGCCAATATCGATTAATTTGAAAAGAAAACGCTTATTGTAAAATCTTGCGTTGCAAAAGAAAATAAAAAAAATACGAACATTATAATATCAATCATAAAAGCGGTTGATTCCTCTCGAATTTATTTACAATCAAGTGATCTGGCTCATTGACACAAAATTGTAGTTTTATTGTTTGTTATACATCAAATTAAGTAGTTAAAGTTGTTCTCCTAGAAAAATTGTTTGAAAAAAGCCTTTTTGACATGTTTGCGATTCTCAAAATTAAAAAACCATATAAGAACACTATATTGGGCTTTGCCGAATCTTTTATGCCCACCACAAATTTGATGTTCTTTGATAGCACAAAATTTATTATATTAGTATTAACAGTAATCGCTATGGAATAATCCCTTTATTATAAAATATGAATCACTTTCTTTGTATAACTTCGATATGCTATTAAAATATTTTCGTAAAATCATTCTTTCAATTGAAAGTGGGCATTAAAGTAGGCATCTCAATATAGTTTCTGCTAATAAATACAACTTAGGTATTTCAATATAGTATTTTATTCTTCCAAAAACTTTGTCAATAGAGAAAGTATATGAACTTAAGGTAAAGTGTTATATGGGAGGTAGGCGTTAAAGTTAAATTTTCTGGCATAACAATGACATTGACTAGAAGGATCATCATACCTCTAATTTTGTAGGTTTTATAAGCTTTTAAATTTTATAAACAGTAGATAACGTAACGCGTTATAGTAGGCGTGTCGAAGTTGTTTCTAATAATAAACACAACTTAGATATTATCTTTATATGGCTTTTGTATTGAAGTTAAGAAGCACTTCTGTTTTTTCTCGGCGATATATTGGCCACACACGTAACAAAATGAATTCGAATTGTTTTTACATAAAAATGTTTCGGGTTTCTTGTTCATTTTTCTTAAAGCTTGAAAATATATTCTAACTTTTAAGCTGAATGACCATAATCTTTATTTAGGGATATAATTAGGGTTGCCATTTCTATTTAAAAAAAGAGGACGCCAGCATAAAAAGTGTAGGACATTTGCCCAAAAAAAGAGGACACATTTAAAAAAAATTAAATTTGATAATTTACGACGCCATTTAAAATACAAAAACAAAATTTGTTTTTACGAAAAAACTTTATTTACAAAAATACAAATTGATTTAATGGTTGAAAATAAAAACAAAAAAACAACAAAAATTCATTGCATTCATTATCCGGAATGTACACTTTTAAAAATTTTCAAGACTTTCTTCTATATCTGGAAAACAAACTTTATGAAAAACACACAGCTGACAAGCAGACTTCTTTGCCGAAATTTTTTAAAATAAAAGACAAGTTAAAATAGGCCACTTGGATAAATAGCGACAATTAAGGATAATAAAACTAATTTTGTACAAACAGAAGTTTTAAAATTATACTTTTTCAAAACTAATTGTACGAGCACCTAAATCTATTTTTTATACCTGTGACCTGTGATTTAAAGTTTAAATGTAAGAAAAAACTTTAGAGAAGGTGCAAAAAGGTGGACAACCCCGGACATTTGCTAAAAAAGAAGTAGGACTGCCCCGGATGCCCTAAAAAAGAGGTCGGTGTCCGGGGAAAAGAGGACGGATGGCAACCCTAGATATAATGATGTTTCCGCTATCGCAAACACTTCTTTAATAGAATAAAAGGGCTCAAGAAGCTTTTATAAATACTGATACTATAATTTGAGATAACCCTTTGTGTGGGTACAGTCTTTTGTGCGTGCTGAAAATTGTTTGTTATTCCCATGAATTATAAAAAAATATTAAGGAATTTTATACAAAAAAATCACCCGTTACAGGTAGCCAATGGATAAAAGAGGAATTCAATTCAGCGTATATAACTTTGCTATCGCAATCGTAAAAATTAAACAACCTTTTGCTTATTACTTATTTTTTTTTAATTCTAAGAAGCACAAACAAGTCATAAAGGTTTTTTCCAAACAATTTTTCTAGGAGAAGAACATTAACTACTTAATTTGATGTATATCAAACAAAAATTTTGTGAAAATGAGCTAGATCACTTGATTGTAAATAAATTCGAGATTCATCAAGCGCTTTTTATGATCAATATCTTATTTTGTTCCTATTAAATTTTAACCATTTTCAATTTTTCATGATTTTTTGAAAACAAAAACATTGCTTTTTTTTACTTAAAAAACATTTTTTTCTTTGCTACTGAGCCGATTAAAATGCAATATATAAACGGATTAAAGGCTATATAAATCAAAATTTTTCAAAGTTTATTTCAAGAATATCGGACTAACCGTTTTTGAGTTATCTTTGATTATGTGGAGAAGCGTCTAAAAAATCTTGAATTTTAATTAAAAACTAAAAAAAGCCTCTCCATAGAATTTAAAATTTTGACGATAATTGTACTACTTAAACCACAACACATCAAAATTGCATAGTAGTTTTAAAAGTCTTTTAAATTTTTAAAAATTTGTTGCCTATTGTTATTTATGAATGAAAATACAAGAATATGATCGGACCGAATAAGGAAAAGAGAGGAATATTAGTTAGATAAGAATTTTTTTATTACATATAGAGGAAAATATATGTATATATATAAGAAAAGATGCAACAGGATTATTGAAAAGGACGGCCTGATTGCCCTTAAGAGATAAATGAATATTTGGGCGGAAAAAAATATTTCAGGACATTGGATCTGAGGGAGGGGTTCCACCAGGTGCTAGTGCATCCTGACTCGATCAGGTATACAGCATTCGTCTCACCATTTGGACAGTTTGAGTATTGTTTTATGTCTTTCGGATTACGGAATGCCCCGGCTGTATAAGTATGGTGCTTCGGGAACTTATTGAGGACGGGAAAATTGTTGTCTATATTGATGACATTATTATAGCCACAAGGACTGTTGAGGAACATTTGCAGGTCTTACGTTCTGTTTTGATATTGTTGAGGAAGTATGGTTTGGGTCTGAATTTTGGGAAGTGTAAGTTTGGCTATCGTAAGATAGATTATTTGGGATATTGTGTTAATGAAATGGGTGTTCGGCCTAATGGTGACCACATAATGACCATACGTAACTACCTGATCCCTTCGAATGCGAGGGAGGTTCAGCGGTGTTTAGGTTTATTTTCCTATTTTCGACGTTTTGTCGAGAGGCAAGAGGACGGAAAGTTTCATCCGGTGTCCGATTACTCTAAGTCTTCCTTGAAGGCTGAGTCGAGATATCACAGCTTTGAATTGGAGACCTTGACCATTGTATATGCGCTGAGGAGGTTTAGAATGTTTTTGGAGGGTGTAAGGTTTACGATTGTCAATGACTGTTATTCTTTGGCATTTACGTTAGGGAGGAAACTTGTAAATCCTCGCATCGCTCGTTGGGCTCTGGAGTTTGAGAATTATGATTATGAGATCCGACACCGTAAGGGGAACGTATGGCTCATGTGGACGCTTTGAGTCGGGCCTCCATTGCGGCTATTATGGATGGATCTGATGTTGATGTGAATATTCAGATAGTCCAGAGAAGGGATCCTGTTGTGCGGGGAATTAGAGAGAGGTTGGAGATAGGTGAGGTCAGAGGTTTCTTCCTGGATAATGGGCTGGTATTTCGTCAGGGATCGCAGGGAAAACCCAATTATATGTGCCGGGTGAGTTAGAAGATAATGTCATGAGGATGATACATGAGAACTATGGCCACATTGGTATGGAGAAATGTGCTAATCAGATTCGGAAATGTTAGTGGTTTCCTGATATGGGGGAGAAGTTGAATCGTTTTACTCGGAACTGTTTGAAGTGTATATACTATTCGGTGCCTGCTCGTAAGAGTGGGAGGAATTTATATAGTCTTGAAGAAGCCGGTACCATTTGATACTTTGCATATCCATCATTTTGGTCCCTTGCCGGCCTTGAGTTCTAAACGTCGACACGTACTGATGGTTGTGGACTAGTTTACGATGTTTGTTAAACTATACGCGGTGAATTCTCCGGGGACTAAGGAGGTATGTTGTGCTTTGGCGAAATATTTCGAATACTATAGTAGACCTAGATGTATTATTAGTGACCGGGGTCGTGTTTTACATCTGCTGAGTTTGCGGGATTTTTGTCTGAGCGTAATATCGGGCATGTGAAGGTATCTGTGACATCACGCCAATCGAATGGTTAGGTGGAACGGGTAAATAGGAATCTGAGGGCAATGCTGGCTAAATTAACGGACCCGATTGAGCACGCGGACTGGGTTGGGAAGTTGTCTCAGGTGGAGTTCGCGATGAATAATACGGTCCAGGGTGCAATCAAACAGACGCCAAGGGTTATGTTATTTGGGGTGGATCAACGGGGTGGACTGTTGGACGAGATGTCGGAACACTTACAGGGGAGATTTAATGGGGAAAGGGTTGATCTCGGGCAGATGCGGCGGAATGCCGCATAGGCTATTAAAAAGTTTCAGGACTATAACGCGGACTATTTTGGTAGGCATCATCGGGCTCCTGAGGAGTTTAAGGTGGGGGACATGGTTGTGATAAGGAAGGTTGATACTTCAATCGGGTCTAATAAGAAATTCATTCCTAAGTTTCGTGGGTTCTATGTCATTCGTAAGTGTGTTGGCAACGATCGATATGAGATAAGTGATGTGGAAAATTTTCGGGTGACTCAAATGCCTTTTAAAGGTATCATTGATTCTTCTAGAATGAAAAAATGGTTGGAAACCACGACTGAAATTAATGCCCATGGGTCGGATACCGAGGGCATCACTGAACAATGTATAAATTATGAGTTTTTAGATGAAGAATGTACTGACTATGAATATTTAGATGAGGGAGAAGCAGTGTGAAGTTCGCTCAAGAGCACAATCGAGGTCGATTGTAATGTCAGGTCGGCCGAGATTGTAATAAGTGTGGGTGGCTACTGTTACTTAAGTTGTGACATTTTATAAAAATTAGAAAACTGCAGCTAACTTCACACGGCTTTTTTACAAAAAGATTAGTGATAAGCGTAACGCCAATATCGATTAATTTGAAAAGAAAACGCTTATTGTAAAATCTTGCGTTGCAAAAGAAAATAAAAAAATACGAACATTATAATATCAATCATAAAAGCGGTTGATTCCTCTCGAATTTATTTACAATCAAGTGATCTGGCTCATTGACACAAAATTGTAGTTTTATTGTTTGTTATACATCAAATTAAGTAGTTAAAGTTGTTCTCCTAGAAAAATTGTTTGAAAAAAGCCTTTTTGACATGTTTGCGATTCTCAAAATTAAAAAACCATATAAGAACACTATATTGGGCTTTGCCGAATCTTTTATACCCACCACAAATTTGATGTTCTTTGATAGCACAAAATTTATTATATTAGTATTAACAGTAATCGCTATGGAATAATCCCTTTATTATAAAATATGAATCACTTTCTTTGTATAACTTCGATATGCTATTAAAATATTTTCGTAAAATCATTCTTTCAATTGAAAGTGGGCATTAAAGTAGGCATCTCAATATAGTTTCTGCTAATAAATACAACTTAGGTATTTCAATATAGTATTTTATTCTTCCAAAAACTTTGTCAATAGAGAAAGTATATGAACTTAAGGTAAAGTGTTATATGGGAGGTAGGCGTTAAAGTTAAATTTTCTGGCATAACAATGACATTGACTAGAAGGATCATCATACCTCTAATTTTGTAGGTTTTATGAGCTTTTAAATTTTATAAACAGTAGATAACGTAACGCGTTATAGTAGGCGTGTCGAAGTTGTTTCTAATAATAAACACAACTTAGATATTATCTTTATATGGCTTTTGTATTGAAGTTAAGAAGCACTTCTGTTTTTTCTCGGCAATATATTGGCCACACACGTAACAAAATGAATTCGAATTGTTTTTACATAAAAATGTTTCGGGTTTCTTGTTAATTTTTCTCAAAGCTTGAAAATATATTCTAACTTTTAAGCTGAATGACCATAATCTTTATTTAGGGATATAATTAGGGTTGCCATTTCTATTTAAAAAAAAGAGGACGCCAGCATAAAAAGTGTAGGACATTTGCCCAAAAAATGAGGACACATTTAAAAAAAATTAAATTTGATAATTTACGACGCCATTTAAAATACAAAAACAAAATTTGTTTTTACGAAAAAACTTTATTTACAAAAATACAAACTGAACATATCATTCTGATTTAATGGTTGAAAATAAAAACAAAAAAACAACAAAAATTCATTGCATTCATTATCGGGAATGTACACTTTTAAAATTTTTCAAGACTTTCTTCTATATCTGGAAAACAAACTTTATGAAAAAACACACAGCTGACAAGCAGACGTCTTTGCCAAAATTTTTTAAAATAAAAGACAAGTCAAAATAGGCCACTTGGATAAATAGCGACAATTAAGGATAATAAAACTAATTTTGTACAAACAGAAGTTTTAAAATTATACTTTTTCAAAACTAATTGTACGAGCACCTAAATCTATTTTTATACATTTGTGACCTGTGATTTAAAGTTTAAATGTAAGAAAAAACTTCAGAGAAGGTGCAAAAAGGTGGACAACCCCGGACATTTGCTAAAAAAGAAGTAGGACTGCCCCGGATGCCCTAAAAAAGAGGTCGGTGTCCGGGGAAAAGAGGACGGATGGCAAACCTAGATATAATGATGTTTCCGCTATCGCAAACACTTCTTTAATAGAATAAAAGGTCTCAAGAAGCTTTTATAAATACTGATACTATAATTTGAGATAACCCTTTGTGTGGGTACAGTTTTTTGTGCGTGCTGAAAATTGTTTGTTATTCCCAAGAATCATAAAAAAATATTAAGGAATTTTATGCAAAAAAATCACCCGTTACAGGTAGCCAATGGATAAAAAAGGAATTCAATTCAGCGTATATAACTTTGCTACCGCAATCGTAAAAATTAAACAACCTTTTGCTTATTACTTTTTTTTTTTTTAATTCTAAGAAGCACAAACAAGTCATAAAGGTTTTTTCCAAACAATTTTTCTAGGAGAAGAACATTAACTACTTAATTTGATGTATATCAAACAAAAATTTTGTGAAAATGAGCTAGATCACTTGATTGTAAATAAATTCGAGATTCATCAAGCGCTTTTTATGATCAATATCTTATTTTGTTCCTATTAAATTTTAACCATTTTCAATTTTTCATGATTTTTTGAAAACAAAAACATTGCTTTTTTTTACTTAAAAAACATTTTTTTCTTTGCTACTGAGCCGATTAAAATGCAATATATAAACGGATTAAAGGCTATATAAATCAAAATTTTTAAAAGTTTATTTCAAGAATATCGGACTAACCGTTTTTGAGTTATCTTTGATTATGTGGAGAAGCGTCTAAAAAATCTTGAATTTTAATTAAAAACTAAAAAAAGCCTCTCCATAGAATTTAAAATTTTGACGATAATTGTACTACTTAAACCACAACACATCAAAATTGCATAGTAGTTTTAAAAGTCTTTTAAATTTTTAAAAATTTGTTGCCTATTGTTATTTATGAATGAAAATACAAGAATATGATCGGACCGAATAAGGAAAAGAGAGGAATATTAGTTAGATAAGAATTTTTTTATTACATATAGAGGAAAATATATGTATATATATAAGAAAAGATGCAACAGGATTATTGAAAAGGACGGCCTGATTGCCCTTAAGAGATAAATGAATATTTGGGCGGAAAAAAATATTTCAGGACATTGGATCTGAGGGAGGGGTTCCACCAGGTGCTAGTGCATCCTGACTCGATCAGGTATACAGCATTCGTCTCACCATTTGGACAGTTTGAGTATTGTTTTATGTCTTTCGGATTACGGAATGCCCCGGCTGTATAAGTATGGTGCTTCGGGAACTTATTGAGGACGGGAAAATTGTTGTCTATATTGATGACATTATTATAGCCACAAGGACGTTTGAGGAACATTTGCAGGTCTTACGTTCTGTTTTGATATTGTTGAGGAAGTATGGTTTGGGTCTGAATTTTGGGAGGTGTAAGTTTGGCTATCGTAAGATAGATTATTTGGGATATTGTGTTAATGAAATGGGTGTTCGGTGGAATAATACGGTCCAGGGTGCAATCAAACAGACACCAAGGGTTATGTTATTTGGGGTGGATCAACGGGGTGGACTGTTGGACGAGATGTCGGAACACTTACAGGGGAGATTTAATGGGGAAAGGGTTGATCTCGGGCAGATGCGGCGGAATGCCGCATAGGCTATTAAAAAGTTTCAGGACTATAACGCGGACTATTTTGGTAGGCATCATCGGGCTCCTGAGGAGTTTAAGGTGGGGGACATGGTTGTGATAAGGAAGGTTGATACTTCAATCGGGTCTAATAAGAAATTCATTCCTAAGTTTCGTGGGTTCTATGTCATTCGTAAGTGTGTTGGCAACGATCGATATGAGATAAGTGATGTGGAAAATTTTCGGGTGACTCAAATGCCTTATAAAGGTATCATTGATTCTTCTAGAATGAAAAAATGGTTTGAAACCACGACTGAAATTAATGCCCATGGGTCGGATACCGAGGGCATCACTGAACAATGTATAAATTATGAGTTTTTAGATGAAGAATGTACTGACTATGAATATTTAGATGAGGGAGAAGCAGTGTGAAGTTCGCTCAAGAGCACAATCGAGGTCGATTGTAATGTCAGGTCGGCCGAGATTGTAATAAGTGTGGGTGGCTACTGTTACTTAAGTTGTGACATTTTATAAAAATTAGAAAACTGCAGCTAACTTCACACGGCTTTTTTACAAAAAGATTAGTGATAAGCGTAACGCCAATATCGATTAATTTGAAAAGAAAACGCTTATTGTAAAATCTTGCGTTGCAAAAGAAAATAAAAAAAATACGAACATTATAATATCAATCATAAAAGCGGTTGATTCCTCTCGAATTTATTTACAATCAAGTGATCTGGCTCATTGACACAAAATTGTAGTTTTATTGTTTGTTATACATCAAATTAAGTAGTTAAAGTTGTTCTCCTAGAAAAATTGTTTAAAAAAAGCCTTTTTGACATGTTTGCGATTCTCAAAATTAAAAAACCATATAAGAACACTATATTGGGCTTTGCCGAATCTTTTATACCCACCACAAATTTGATGTTCTTTGATAGCACAAAATTTATTATATTAGTATTAACAGTAATCGCTATGGAATAATCCCTTTATTATAAAATATGAATCACTTTCTTTGTATAACTTCGATATGCTATTAAAATATTTTCGTAAAATCATTCTTTCAATTGAAAGTGGGCATTAAAGTAGGCATCTCAATATAGTTTCTGCTAATAAATACAACTTAGGTATTTCAATATAGTATTTTATTCTTCCAAAAACTTTGTCAATAGAGAAAGTATATGAACTTAAGGTAAAGTGTTATATGGGAGGTAGGCGTTAAAGTTAAATTTTCTGGCATAACAATGACATTGACTAGAAGGATCATCATACCTCTAATTTTGTAGGTTTTATGAGCTTTTAAATTTTATAAACAGTAGATAACGTAACGCGTTATAGTAGGCGTGTCGAAGTTGTTTCTAATAATAAACACAACTTAGATATTATCTTTATATGGCTTTTGTATTGAAGTTAAGAAGCACTTCTGTTTTTTCTCGGCAATATATTGGCCACACACGTAACAAAATGAATTCGAATTGTTTTTACATAAAAATGTTTCGGGTTTCTTGTTAATTTTTCTCAAAGCTTGAAAATATATTCTAACTTTTAAGCTGAATGACCATAATCTTTATTTAGGGATATAATTAGGGTTGCCATTTCTATTTAAAAAAAGAGGACGCCAGCATAAAAAGTGTAGGACATTTGCCCAAAAAATGAGGACACATTTAAAAAAAATTAAATTTGATAATTTACGACGCCATTTAAAATACAAAAACAAAATTTGTTTTTACGAAAAAACTTTATTTACAAAAATACAAACTGAACATATCATTCTGATTTAATGGTTGAAAATAAAAACAAAAAAACAACAAAAATTCATTGCATTCATTATCGGGAATGTACACTTTTAAAATTTTTCAAGACTTTCTTCTATATCTGGAAAACAAACTTTATGAAAAAACACACAGCTGACAAGCAGACGTCTTTGCCAAAATTTTTTAAAATAAAAGACAAGTCAAAATAGGCCACTTGGATAAATAGCGACAATTAAGGATAATAAAACTAATTTTGTACAAACAGAAGTTTTAAAATTATACTTTTTCAAAACTAATTGTACGAGCACCTAAATCTATTTTTATACATTTGTGACCTGTGATTTAAAGTTTAAATGTAAGAAAAAACTTCAGAGAAGGTGCAAAAAGGTGGACAACCCCGGACATTTGCTAAAAAAGAAGTAGGACTGCCCCGGATGCCCTAAAAAAGAGGTCGGTGTCCGGGGAAAAGAGGACGGATGGCAAACCTAGATATAATGATGTTTCCGCTATCGCAAACACTTCTTTAATAGAATAAAAGGTCTCAAGAAGCTTTTATAAATACTGATACTATAATTTGAGATAACCCTTTGTGTGGGTACAGTTTTTTGTGCGTGCTGAAAATTGTTTGTTATTCCCAAGAATCATAAAAAAATATTAAGGAATTTTATGCAAAAAAATCACCCGTTACAGGTAGCCAATGGATAAAAAAGGAATTCAATTCAGCGTATATAACTTTGCTACCGCAATCGTAAAAATTAAACAACCTTTTGCTTATTACTTTTTTTTTTTTTAATTCTAAGAAGCACAAACAAGTCATAAAGGTTTTTTCCAAACAATTTTTCTAGGAGAAGAACATTAACTACTTAATTTGATGTATATCAAACAAAAATTTTGTGAAAATGAGCTAGATCACTTGATTGTAAATAAATTCGAGATTAATCAAGCGCTTTTTATCATCAATATCTTATTTTGTTCCTATTAAATTTGAACCATTTTTGCCGTTTTCAATTTTTCATGATATTTTGAAAACAAAAAAATTGCTTTTTTTACTTAAAAAACATTTTTTTCTTTGCTACTGAGCCGATTAAAATGCAATATATAAACGGATTAAAGGCTATATAAATCAAAATTTTTCAAAGTTTATTTCAAGAATATCGGACTAACCGTTTTTGAGTTATCTTTGATTATGTGGAGAAGCGTCTAAAAAATCTTGAATTTTAATTAAAAACTAAAAAAAGCCTCTCCATAGAATTTAAAATTTTGACGATAATTGTACTACTTAAACCACAACACATCAAAATTGCATAGTAGTTTTAAAAGTCTTTTAAATTTTTAAAAATTTGTTGCCTATTGTTATTTATGAATGAAAATACAAGAATATGATCGGACCGAATAAGGAAAAGAGAGGAATATTAGTTAGATAAGAATTTTTTTATTACATATAGAGGAAAATATATGTATATATATAAGAAAAGATGCAACAGGATTATTGAAAAGGACGGCCTGATTGCCCTTAAGAGATAATTGCAATGACGCGCGAGCTCTTGACCCGACCAGAGCTGTAATGCGACTGTAATGGCAGACTCAAGTAAATAAACAGCAAATAAATTAAATTTTTCTTATTGACGCCACCAGTGATTTGTTATCAAAAATTAGCAACTGCGCTTAAACAATGAACGGCGACGGCTTACAAAAACTATTGCGGCTTGACTTAAACGGCTTAGCCGTTTAGAACAGGTATATTCTTATTAAATACGACATCAGAATAAACATAGCGTACAAAGTTCTATTATTATAAGTCACTTTTTGTTTGAAAAGCAACAACAACATTTTTAAACCATTGTAAAATTTTAGAACAATATGTCATGTTAAGACACCTTGTGAATCACCCAAATGTTTCATTATAATAATTTAATTATTAAAGTAGAGTTCATTTCTAACGCGTTTTTTAAAAGCGCTGACTACCAACACTGTTACAATAATACGTTCAAGCATAAGCTTGTCGCAATATGCTGAACAGAACAGTTGCCTTTATGCGTATTAATATATCAGAAATATATAGGACACAGAGTTTGGCTGTGTAAAAGACTTTTAGTTGATTGATTTAGTTTTCGAAAAGACAAAAAAAGCGTTTATTAACTTTGTTAATAAAGTTTTAAATTTTTTGAGAAACATTTCGAAAAACTAAATATTAAAGCATATTGGTTCATGCAAATTAGTACTAAAATTTTTACAACTGTGATCTAAAGGCTGGCAGAACACGAATCTGTGTTTTCTTCATACATTTCCTGGTGTTCGAACAACATATTTGTCTTACATTAATAACTTGGAGAAAAGTGGAATGTAAATACCTCAATTTTCTTTAAGTATTATCTTATCAATATAATGAAAATGGCATCAATGCAGTTTGTATTACAACCACTTCCAGGGACGGATGAGCAATTCATTGACAGGTGAGATTTTTCGTATTCAAATTTTATTTCATGTAAAAGAGTAGAAAAAGGGAAAAATTTTTTTTTGTATAGTACAATTCCAAATTTATATCATTTTGCATCATATATTTAAATGTACTATTCGTATTCCATGTTATTTTATGTTTTGCTTTGGGCAGAAAACTATGGTTATACATAATATGTACCCAGCAAAAAAATCTATGACAAAAAGGTGGATTTGCAGGGGGGGTTCAACTGGTGACGAAGTGATTAAATTTAGGTGAAAACACTAATGATTTAAACATTAGCGTGTTATTGGAGATCATGTGTTTACATGAATACATTAATGAACTGCACTCTATTCTAAGTACATATTTAGAACTCGTGCATATTTGATGAGAAGTATCGGATGTTTCATGAGTTGAATTTGTTTGTTTACATGAATTGTTTAAGATATTTAGCATGATGTTACATTCATTTTTAAACACATCAACTATGACAAATTATTTCACATTTAGGAAGTCATTTAGAATGAATGCTTTTACACAATCGATTTAGAAGTCTTGAAAATGTTATTTGCTTTGCACTACTTCTAATTTTTTTTGCTGGGTATTAATGTCTACATAATTTGCAAAATTATATTTTTCTCCAGCGAATTCTTACCTATATATCGGTGGTCACAAGTAGATATTCCCTAACTCATACAAATATAACTTTACAGAGAAGGCAATATCATAATAGCAACTGTATTACTATTTATAAAGTAGCTTGTTTTGTAAAATTGCTTTTATTCCTGATATTACATTAAATTTTTGTGTTGATGTGTATTCGTGTAAAATGTATTGAAATCACTAAAAACTCAATTTCGTAAATAATATGAGTTATGCCTTGTGACCATCGATATGTATAATCTTGCATAGAAAATATTTCATCATATGTAGGTATGCAACATCTAAAATAAATAAAATAAAAAAAAAAAATTTTTAAAAACAACAAAATAAATAATATATAGGTATTTCTTATAGCCATATAGCAAATAAAAATTACATTACAAGATTATAGTAATAATAATGAGAACACATAACACCCTAACAACAATGTTTATAGGTATAGGTTGTTTATTATGAATTGCGTCCAAATTAAAATTAAAAAGAAAATTCGAAGAAAATTTGGGTTAAAAGATAACAGTTAGTCGGTTTCTTTTTTTGGCCGTATATTTACCTTATTTATTTGCACCTAGTTTTTAAGATATAGATACTCAAAAATTATGACAGTTTCAAGACATACCTACATTTTAGACCAGATTGTTGTAACAACTTAAATTTTTTTAGACGCGATATCTTTTAATTTTTTTTGCCGACTCAGTGTCGAATTTAAGCATTTTCATGTCGCAACACCTATGGAATTAGTCCAAAAACAATAATTTTTAGAATTAGTAATTTTAATTGTAAAACAGTTATAAGTTTGTTCAGTATTTTTTACATAAAATTGATTGTGACGTAATACAGTAATACGTAATGCAGTTTAAAACATAACTCTATTCTCTCTGCTGGTGAATTAAAATAACTTTTCTTTTCCACTCGTGTAAAAAAAAAAAAGTGGAGTCGAGAATAAGAGAATAAAAAAGGAGTTATTTATTTATAAAATGGTGTAAGTCCATTCACATTTATGTAAAGATATTTTAAAGTTCGTGCTTGATTTCATTAAAAAAATTTAAAAATTTTATGACGTTGTCCTCATGTTTTACCATGTAAAAGTATAGAATATGGAAGACTTTATAAATATTACTTTAAATGGCCTTGAACAACTTTCAAATTGAAAGGTTGAAATATGTGTATATAAAGCAAACTTAACTATCTTTTCTTAAAAAAAAATTTTTTTTTTTTTTTAGAGTAAAATTGATGCATTTAATGATCCAATTTTGCTACTTAAGTATATATCTGAAAACTTTATTCGTTGGGTATTTATTTACCTCTGTGGATTAGGTATCGTTTAGCACATTCGCTTTTATGTCTATTGTGTTGCATGGTCTAGAGGTTATGTCAGCTACACTTTTCTATAATACATATGTCTAGGTGAAATAGAATTTTTAATATGATTGTGAGGTATGTTTTCCAGGTTCGTAGACGAGATAATATCTCTGATTTTCTTACACGTTTTCCTGGCTGCAATTTTGGAATGGGCTGCCTACATTACTTTGCTCTGAATTTTTTTACGCACTCTATTAGAAATCCGTAGATATAGTTCCCAAGAACAAATGCTGCTCTGTATGAGCGATTTTATAGTAAGAAATGCTCGGAGTTTATAGTAAGAAATGCTCGGTGTTGGAATTAATTGCCTTTGAAACTTAAAATTTTGTCTCACTCTAATATTGATTTCCGTCTCAAAGGACGAGTTGGAGATAGTTGAGCACATTTTGTGCCAATGTCCCGGACTGCAGATTAGCAGGTTGAAATGCCTAGGTAGGGTATTCCTTGACGAATTAGGGGATGTCTCGAGCTATGGACTCGAGAATCTGATAATATTGGTAATGGGAATGACCTGGCTTCGTAACATGAGACTGAGAATAGGTCGATTGTAGGGTTTAGCTCTTTTTTGGTATTGATATGATGTCCACTACTTCACCACTTGTCTATATTCTTTTCTTTCCTAAATTCTTTACTATTCTTATTCTATTCTTTTTTTATACCCGCCACCAAAAAAATGGTGGGGGTATATTCATTTTGTCATTCCGTTTGTAACACATCGAAATATCCATTTTATACCCCATAAAGTATATATATTCTGAATCAGGGTTTGATTTGATGACGATCTAGCTATGTCCGTCCGTCTGTCCGTCTGTTGAAAGCACCATAGAGGTCGCACCGAAAAAGCTAGGGGGCTCAAATTTTGCCAGAATCTTTCTTATAGACAAGGTTTGAAAATGGGCTAAATCGGAATATTAGGAAGAGAGTTATAGCTCGAAAAGCAAGAGTAGGTCACAAAAACCGTGTCCTTCGAACATCGAATAAAATGGAATTGTGTCCAAACGCATTAACGTAGTTTATTATTAACAATATTTTTCCCCGAAAATTATCTAAATCTATGCATTAGGAGAGGAGTTATCGATCAAAATGTACGAAAATTTATACAGCACAGTGTATTTTTCGGTATATTTAAAAACAAAAACGTTATAAAAGCAACAAAATTGGATGTACGACTCTGAAATTTTGCACACTTTGCTTTTTGGTGAGAGGCTTTGTTTTAACGGAAAATCAATGTGGCACGCCCACTTTTACGCCCACCTCCCATATAACGTTTTACCTAAAATTCATATAATTTCTCTATTAATAAAGATTTTGGAATAATAAAGGGCTATATTGAAACATCTAAAATGTACTCATTCGTTAAAAATAACTTTGACACGCCTACTATAACGCCCACTTTTCACGTTATCTACCGTTAATGAAATTTAAAAGCTCATAAAACCGCCAAAATTAGAGATATGATGATCAAATTTGCTACGTATTTCCCCCAAAGCAATGCCATTATTGTGCCAAAAAATTAAGGTGCCACGCCCACTTTTACGGCCATCTCCCATATAACGTTTTACCTAAAATTCATATAATTTGTCTATTAAAAAAGATTTTGGAATAATAAAAGGCTATATTCAAACATCTAAAATGTACTCATTCGCAAAAATAACTTTGACACGCCTACTATAACGCCCACTTTTCACGTTATCTACCGTTAATGAAATTTAAAAGCTCATAAAACCGCCAAAATTAGATGTATGATGATCAAATTTGCTATGTGTATCCCCCTAGGCAGTGTCATTATTGTCCCAAAAAATTAAAGTGATACGCCTACTTTTACGCCCACCTCCCATATAACGTTTTACCCAAAATTCATATAATTTCTCTATTAATAAAGATTTTGGAATAATAAAAGGCTATATTTAAACATCTAAAATGTACTCATTCGTAAAAATAACTTTGACACGCCTACTATAACGCCCACTTTTCACGTTATCTACCCTTAATAAAATGTTAAAGCTCATAAAACCGACAAAATTAGAGGTATGATAAGGAAATTTGCTACATATATCCATCTAATCAATGTAGTTGTTGCGCCAAAAAGTTTAGGTGACACGCCCACTATAACGCCTACCTCCCATATAACGGTTTTTCTTAAATTCATGTAATTTCTCTATTGACAAAGTTTTTGGAAAAATAAAGGACTATATTGAAGTATCTAAGTTGTATATATTAGCAGCAACTTTATTGACACGCCTACTTTAATGCCCACTTTCATTGAAAGACTACATTTACAAAAGCATTTTAGTAGCATATCGAAGTTATAAAGGGTGGTTAAATTTTAAGGGCTGATCTTGAATTTAAATAAAAAACAAATTATTTAGGAAATTATTATCATTTCTTTTTATAATGATAATATTTGTACGGTTCAATTATGTATTTAACAAAATATCGGCCAAATGACCCCCCCCCCCATCCTTGGCGCCACTCCTCTATCTGATGGTCCAAATTTTCAATGACAATGTTGATGCTCAATTGTTGGGCACGATGATGAGTCGAGGTTGACTGCTCTTTTGCCACACTATCGCAAAAAACAGCAATGGTTCCCATTCAACGAACTAAGAAGGCATTCACAGATTTTCTAACATTTTATACAGACCTGTTTTGCAGAAATTTAAATATGTTTTACAATTTTCCCGATTGTGGACGAATTTGAACGATTATGTTGATCAAAAGAATTACGAAGTGCACAAAATGTATTTTGATTTAAACGCCCATTTTCCTGAATAACTTTAAAGCGTTGCCCATTTGCGTATCTTTCCACAGATCAAATTGAGTAAGTTTGAGATTGAGAAATGTCAAATGAAATGCAGAAACAAATTTAAAGACTAGGTGTAGTTCACCTTCAACATGGGCCCTTAAAATTTAACCACCCTCTACAAAGAAAGTGATACATATTTTATTATAAAAAGATTATTCCGTAATGAGTAACAAAATAATAAATGTTGTGCTTTAAATGTACAAAAAATTGGTGGTGGGTATAAAAGATTCGGCACAGCCGAATATAGTGCTCTTACTTGTTAGTTCTATCTTAATGCGTCACAATTGCATTCACTTAAATATGATAGAATTTTTTCTGTACACTACACAGCACAGCAATAAAAACAAAAAGCTATACACCACTTTAAAATCATGCATTCTCTGAAAAATCATGTACACTTTTTTCTTTGGCTTTTCAACATAGAGCAAAAAAATGTGTAAAGCGAGAATAGATTGCATGAAGAGAAATTAGCATTGAATGGAATTTTTTGCAGGAATGCCACTTTGGTGCGATAGATTTTTTATTTGTGCATAACTTGGCGCTTGGTTGGCTTGGTTTATTTTTTTAAGTTTTGGAAGAATATCATTATTTCTAGTTGTAATATACAAAGTTTACTTATTTTTTAACTTATTATTTTAAATTAATAATAATAATATAAGAAAAATGGTAGGTATTAATAGATTTAATCAAATTGTTTAAACAAATTTGGTAGGAAAATAATTTTTGTTGTGGCATCCCCGATTGTTTTATTACGTTTTTGTATGTTCAGTTTATTATACGCGCTTTAAGTTGAAGTATCAGGTGAATATTGTGATTTTACTATTAATTAAAATTCAAAGATTAATTACTTTAATGGAAAACGTAAATCCTTTATAACATTTTTATGTTTATTATCTTTGTAATAATTAGGTATGTCAACGTTTTTGTGTTTATACCTACGTTTTTTTTTATACCTAATACCCTAATTGTAATTCTTAAAAATTAACATATATTTTATTTTAAATACATATGTATGCTTGTAACTTTCTTCTTAAATGAAATATCATTTACAAATATTTACTTTTTAATATATATCAGTTTTAAAATTAATTTGATTTATATGTATTTAAAAAAAATTTATTTTCTCAGTACTTAAAATAATTATTTCAGTTATCAAAAAAAAAAAATATATATGTTTAATATTTAGTTTGATTTAAAAAGAAAACAAGTAAGAGCGCTATATTCGGCCGTGCCGAACCTTATATACCCTTCACAACGTGTAGTCATGTAATAACAGTAGTTTGTGTCACCATTCATCCCATATGAAATACGTACATACATATAAAAACATACATATATAAAAACATCCCATTGTAAAATTATAAATTCACGTATGTATGTATGTTAAAAAAACAAAAAAAAAATTTAAAAAAAAATTTAAAAAAAAAATTTAAAAAAAAATTAAAAAAAAAAATTAAAAAAAAAAATAAAAAAAAAATTAAAAAAAAAATAATAATAAAAATATAAATAATGTATTAAATAAAAAAAAAATAAAAAAAAAAAATTTTAAAAAATTAAAAAAAAAAATTTTTTTGCTCAGCTGGGATTTGATGCCACGTTTTCTCTAACCAGTATACACGTTTGTATGTTTGTATGTTGTTGTTGTAATGTTGTTTTTGTGAAAAAAAAAATCGAGGTGGTCGTGGGTTTTTGCTCATATCTCAGTTGTTTATGTACCGATGTTTCTGATTTTCAATACCGATCTACTCCCGAATATTTCTGATATTTTAATACCTTACCCGGGTCCAACCTATGTCGGGGGGCTTCAAAAAGTTGATTTCAACATACACACGGACAGACGGTCACACGGACAGACTGACAGAGCTTAATCGACTCCCCTATTCATAAGCTTTCAGAAAATATATACTTTATGGGGTCGGAAATGAAAATTGTAGAAATTTCACACGAAATGACAAACCTATATATACCCTTTTTCACTGTGTGAAGGGTATAAAAATGTTTTATTAGGAATATTCTAGATATTAAAAATACGTTGTTATACAAGTCGATATGAAAATTTTAATGAATAAAATTACAAAGAATACTAAATCAATAGTAACGTCGTTCACATTGTTATAGAAAGAGTTGCCATAAATTCTCAACACTCCTCCTCAATGTGAATGACATTTTCCAAAAAATAAAATGAATACAAAGTTTTATGCCATTTTCATCAGTTCAACAAAACCCAGGTGCTTATTCTTCGAAAGATTTTTAGTCATTATATCCGCTATCATATGTTGAGTTGGACAATAATTTAATACTATATCTCCTTTCTTTACTACTTCACGCACATGATGGAACCGTATGTCGATATGCTTAGTACGTTTATGATACACTGAGTTAGTTGCCAATTTTTCTGCACCTTGATTGTCGATGTTTAATATAACTTCGTCTGTTATGTAGCCAATTTCCATAAGTATTTTTTTTTTTTAAATGTCGCCTCTTTGACCGCGTCGGACATTGCCATATATTCTGCCTCTGTTGAACTCAATGCAACACACGATTGTTTCCGAGAATCCCATGAAACTGGACAGCCGTTCACGTAGAATATAAATCCAGTATACGATTTGCGGTCTAAAGCATTGCCACCCCAATCTGCATCAACAAACCAGTCACTAAGTTTTCTCCATTCTTATAAACGATTTTTTATCAATAGTACCACGAAGGTATCGCAAAATACGTTTGATTGCTTGCATATGCTCGACATGCGGATTAGAGTTTCTCTGTGCCAGCTTGGCAACAGAATGTAGGATATCAGGTCTACTGGTTAAAGCAAGATACATAAGAAGAGCGCCTATTGCAGACTGATAATCTTGTTGATTAATTGTTTTACAACCTTCTTCATGACATGCGACCTGGTAGTTGGCTTCTAATGGTGTTGATACAGGCTTACAATTCTCCATCCAGTATTCCTTAAGTAATTCTCGGATGTATTGGGACTGTGAAATAGTTATTACACCAACGTCCCCTTCACGTTCTACTTCTATGCCAAGATAATAGTGTAACTTGCCCTTGTCGGTAACTGGGAACCTTTCGGCTAACAATTTTTCGCTTCAGAAACTATCACTTCGTTCTTACAGCCAATAAGTATGTCATCCACGTAAACAGCTAGTAGCACTAAGTCATTCTTAAATGACATCATATATAAGCATGGCTCATTTTCAGTTTGGTGAAAACCAATTTCTTTAAGTACACGACTTAGCTTATCGAACCACTCTTTTCCTGATTGTTTTAAGCCATATATTTCTTTACTTAGTTTAAGAACTCTATTCGGATGTTCTGAGTCAACAAACAATTCAGGTTGACGCATATATATCTCGTGTTGCACCTCACTGTTTAAGTACGCTGAACTTACGTCAATCTGATGCAAATGCATCCTCCAATACACTGCCAAAGCTAATACCAAACGAATTGTAGAATACCTGACTACAGGGGAAAACGTTTCACTGTAGTCTATGCCAAATTTCTGGCTGCAGCCTTTTGCCACAAGTCGTGCTTTAAATCGCTCAATCTGGCCAAGTTTGTTCTTTTTTAAAGAAAAAACCCACTTACAATTAATTACTCTTGCATGATTCGGCAAGTCTACCAAAGTCCAAGTCTCATTGTTTTGCAATGATATCATTTCGGATTTCATAGCATTTCGCCAATTGGTACTGTTTGTGCTGTTTAAAGCCTACTCTACTGTGGCTGGAACATTTTCCTCTACAATGTTGTACAATTCTGGACACTTTCTTGGTCTACCAGGTTTGCCAGTTGTTATCAACTTTGGCCTACCCCTTCTATTAGTGCCAACATTCTTTTCCGGAACGGAACTTTCTTCGTTCGATACAGCTTCATCAGCTGTTTCAAAACCAGCAAAATCAGAGTCTAAAGAACACATTTCTTCTTCATTATTATCGTCGTTAGACACAGGTTCTCCATCAGACTAAATTTCATTGTTCATCTTGCGTACATTTTGTTTTGACATATCAATTATGAAATAATCATTATCTTTTTTTGTTATTTCTTCACCGGTTTTAGGTTTCAAGAAGCTACTCTCGTCAAAAAGGACATCACGTCGTTCTATTATAAGCTTTAGCCACCTGGGAGTAACCAACCATGACGAAATTATCTCCCTTAGCCTCAAATTTACCACTACCAGCCTTATTAAGTGCTACAGCATGAGATCCAAAAATTTTTAAATGTTTGACATTTGGCTTACGATTGAACCAAACTTCATACGGTGTTTTATCACCCAATATTCTAGTTGTACATCTGTTACGTAGGTATGCAGCCGTGTTAATCGCTTCAGCCCATAAGTTTTGCTTAACATTCGTGTGGACCATCATCGAACGTGCCATTTCTATCAAGGTACGATTAGCGCGTTCGGCAACGCCATTTTGTTGGGGAATATATGGTACTGTAAGCTGACGAGTAATGCCTTCACGTTCCAAAAAATTTTCAAACTGTTTATTTATATATTCACGGCCATTATTACTTCTAATCGACTTAATTTTGTGGCCAGTCTGCTTCTCAACCATTTGCTTAAATACTTTAAATTTGGTAAAAACTTCACTTTTGACTTTTAGAAAATAAACAAATATTCTCCTGGAATAGTCATCAATAAATGTGACAAAATACCTTGAGCCTCCTAAAGAGTTGACATTAAAGCGACCACACACGTCGCTATGAATAAGTTCCAATAGTTCCTTCGATCTCGTAGTAGATTCCTTTGGAAACGTACTAACATGGATTTTACTTACCATGCATGTTCTGCAATGTGTTGATTCATCATCTTTTAATTGCATACCAGCTACCATTGATTTATCTGATAAAAACTTCAAAGACTTGAAATTAACGTGACCGAATCTATTATGCCAAACCCGAGTTGACGATGTTGCCGCAAAAAGTTGATTTTCTTTACCATTCGCTATAAATAGATTGCCTTGTTTTACCGCCTTTAATATTATTGTACCATCAGAACGCTGAATAGTAGCACCAGATGAATCAAATATAACCTTCAACCCCTTTTCTACGATACGACTGACAGACAAAAAATTCATCTGTAATTCTGGGGAATATAGAACTTCTTAGAATTTAATTTGAAGACCGTTATTATTCTTAATCTGCACATCACCTTTTCCTTGGGCTAATATTTGGTGTTGGCCCACCAACGAAATGTTATCCGTATGTACTTGAAACTTTTCAAACATTTCTTTATTACAACACATGTGTTCAGTTGCACCGCTGTCAACACACCACGCTGCTGCTTTCTTCTTATATGTTTGTGTAAACGTGTGTAAGAGTTGTGTACGTTCTTTTTTCGGTTTTGTGCATTTGCTTGCAAAATGCCCTGTTAGACCACAGTTGTAGCATTTGCCCTTGAATTTTTTGTCTCTTATGTTTTTAGATTTCTGGGAGTTCATCACAAAGGCCTGCTGTGTATTAACTGATGTTGTTTCTCGTTCGAGCTTTTCTTTATGTCTTTCGCCTTCTTCTAATAACTTTTGCTTTACTGTTGATAAACTTGGTAATGTATCTCGCGTTTCCATGGCGATGACGAAATGCTCGAAGTCACTTGGTAAACTAGACAACAGCATTATTGTCAAAAATTCGTCATTAAGAGGTATACCAGATTCAGTAAGCTTGTCTGCCAATTCTGCAAAGGTACTCACATGCCGACTAACACTAGCACCCTCATCCATTGTTAGGTTCAAAAGACGTTTATATATAGCAACCTTCTGTATTGGGCCTTTAGGCTTATAAGTTTCCTCCAAATTTTTCCAAGCGATGGCTTAACGCTTAAAGTAATTAAAGCCAGTGCACGTTGATCGTCTTCATCCCATTTTGTTCTTTCATTATTATCGACTGCAGCTTCCTTTTTGACTTCGCCATTCACAACTTTCCACCAGCCGCTATGGATAAGCACACTACGCATTTGGATACTCCAACTATCATAATTTGTGTCGTCGAGTTTTTCAAATTTTTATTTCGACTTGTATAACAACGTATTTTTAATATCTAGAATATTCCTAATAAAACATTTTTTTCTTTTTAAATCAAACTAAATATTAAACAGCGCAGTGGAAGCGTGCTGGACCCATAACCTGTTTAATATTTAGTTTGATTTAAAAAGAAAAAAATGTTTTATTAGGAATATTCTAGATATTAAAAATACGTTGTTATACAAATCGATATAAAAATTTAAATGAATAAAATTACAAAGAATACTAAATCAATAGTAACGTCTAGACTAAATTTACGAAAACTTTTTACTATCATATCCAAGTTATTAAGGGTGGTTAAATTTTAAGGGCCGATGTTGATTTTAAATAAAACGCAAATTATTTAAGAAATTATTATCATTTCTTTTTATAATGATAATATTTGTATGGTTCAATTATGTATGGAACAAAATATCGGCCAAATGGAAGTGCACAAGGTGCATTTTGATTTGAACGCCCATTTTAATAAGAAACCTGAATAACTTTAACGCGTTGCTCATTTGCGTATCTTTCCACTATTCAAATTAAGTTAGTCTGAGATTGAGAAATGTCAAATGAAATGCAAAAAAAACTTGTTGTTTATGAGTGGTTCACCTTCAACATGGGCCCTTAAAATTTTACCACCCTATACAAAGAAAGTGATACATATTTTATTATAAAGAGATTATTCCATAGCGATTAACAAATGTACACAATATTGGTGGTGGGTATAAAAGATTCGGCACAGCCGAATATAGTGCTCTTACTTGTTTTTAATCATGTTTTTCTAAATCTCATTTACTTTCTTCATATGGTGTGTGCTGTGTGGTGAATTGTGTCACAGTGTTTAGCTTAATTCACTGTTATTTCAACAATTCAATGAAGTAATGCAGGTCTCTACTATGTATCTATGTGTATTTTTTTTTGTTTACTTCTGTTTAAAAAAAAAAAATCGGAAGTCTATTTGCAACACCAATAAGAATATGAAGACGTTGAGCAATGTTAATCTAAATGATTACACAATTTTGAATTGAAAATATCCTTTTAGGAGGACTGATGGTAGAAACGAAAGATGAACAGTTTGAAGCACATTTAGGACACGAAAGATTTATAGCTAGTAACGGTTGGCTTGATAACTTTAAAAAGTGCAATAATATCTGTTTTTGAAACTAGGTGGAGAAGGTGCCAGTGTTTCAAGTTTTCAAGTTTGTGCTGATTTAAAATCGTTGCTACCAAGCGATATGACTACAGTTTTGCCGTTAAACGTAATTTTAAACGATTATAGCAAAAAGGTGTTTTTTTTACTTAGTCTTGCATTACGAGCTATAACTCTCTCCCTATTTTTCCGATTCCATTTTCAATATCAAGCAAGTAAAGGAAATATTCTGGCAAAATTTGATCCCCTAGCTTTTTTGGTCCGACCTCTATCGTGCTTTCAACAGACTGATAGACGGACAGACATAGCTAGATCTTCATTAAATGAAACTCCGATTCAGAATATATATACTTTATGGGATCTAAAGTGGATATTTCGATGTGTTAAAACGGAATGACAAAATGAAGTTGAGTCAGGACAAAAATATGTAGGCGCTCGGTGCTGTCTCAAAAAATGTAAAAGTCGTTTTTGTAGACACTGCGTGATATAAATTTTTTTTATAAAATCTGCCTTCAATTTTTTCGCTCGTTTTTTGCTTCTAAGTTCTTTACCGAATTGCAATTTAAAACTTTCTGAACTTTGTACGTCTTCAGCCCAGCATAAGCATTGGCAATTTGGACAAAACTATTAGAGCATTTCACCGTACGCGCTGCTTTTCCGATATAAGTGTTAGGTGCTCTTCGAAACAGTTGCTCGACTTCTTTTACCTTACTAATATCCCTTGGACCTTGTTTATTTCCTGATCCAGGTTTTCTTTTAAAGCTCAGGTCTTCCTTATACCGTTTAATGGCATTTGAAACAGTTCTAGGTTCAACTTTTAAATTTTTTGCTTTTTTTTTTTAAGCCCATAACGGATTTTTTTTGAAAAGTTTTAATTATATTTTTACGTATTTTTTTTCGCAGTACATTTTGATCGTAATAACAATTGAAAATTAATGGGCCAATTCAAAGTGGTTGCATATCAGTCATATTTGTACTATTTCATATTATTTTATGCATGCATAAAATTTTTGTTAGTAATTTCCATACAAAAAAAATAATATGACTTTACACAATTGTTTCCTATGTATAAGAAATTGTTTATGTTATACTTTTAACCATACTGTCTCTCAGAGAGAATTTCTTCGCTTCTCACCTCTCAGAGAGAATATTTTCTATTTTCTTCTTTCCTGTATACATACAATTTTTAACAGCGTCATCTCTTTGTCTTCTTTCTTGTATTAAATACATAATTTGTTAACAAAAGGTGTTCAAAGTCACTAGTCATATTAATATGAATTATATGACATAGTACAATATGAGAGTCTACTTTGAATTGGCCCAATGAGTTTTTAAATAATAGTATATGACATATATATAAAAGCTAACGTTATAAAAGAAAAATTATTTATTGCACGATTCGAGTTTTATTTAACTTAATTCAACTACAAATTTTTTTCGATACACTTTTTATAGTCTAGTTAATTCTTTTACAACTTTGTCCATAGAGAAATTATATGAATTTTTAAAGATAAAGTGTTATATGGGAGGTAGGTGTTAAAGAGGGCGTGTCACCTTCATTTTCTGGCATAACAATGACATTGAGTAGAAAGCTATATGTACGAAGTTTCATCATCATACCTCTAACTTTGTCGGTTTTATGAGCTTTTAAATTTCATTACCAGTAGATTACGTGAAAAGTGGGCGTTATAGCAGGCGTCTCGAAATAGTTTCTGCCAATAAACTCAATTCAGATATTTCAATATAGAGTCCTTTATTCTTCCAAAATCTTTATTCATAGAGAAATAATATGAATTTGAGATAAAGATATTGTTACAGATTTATTTTTAATTAGCTTAATTAAAGTTATAATTTATTTTAGTTGTAGTAGTTTAAGTTACTGTAGTTTTATTTGTATTAGTTTAATTCGCTGGTTGTTCGAACATGATATTAAGTTGTTATTATGTGTAGCATACTTTTAGGAACTTCTATTATTCCTGCATATTACTTAACGTCTTAATTTAAATGTAACGGTTTTCGAATGTACTAGAATGTACATACGAGAACTTTGTCGAATGTTACCGAACATCACTATGTTGCTATAAATAGCCGAACAACACAGCTAACATGATCAGTATTACAATAGAGCTTGTAAAGTGTGTATCAAAGTGAGTTTGATAATTAAAGTGTATAACCATAAGTGTAATAAGTAAAGTGATATAAAAACAATATCTGAGTGTATTTAAATAAAGTGCTTTTAATTTTATAACTAATTTCAACTGTTTTTGATTGCAATAAAAGAACCCAAAGTTTATTTAAAGGAAATAATCCAACGTTTATAAAAGGCATAAACGTTACAATATGTTCCCTTAGTACAAAACTTTTGACCAAAAACTTTCATAATCATAAATCAAATTTTTTCAGTTTTATTACGTTTTAAATTTTGAATATACTGAAAAATACACTGCGCGGTATAAATTTTCGTACATTTTTATCTATAACTCCTTTCCTAATGCATAGATGTAAACAATTTTTGGGGAGAGATGTTGTTTTGACTCGGAAAATATATATTAGAAGTTTCATGACTATACGTTAATGCGTTTGGACACAATAGCATTTTATTCGATGTTCAAAGAACACGGTTCGACCTACTCTGGCATTACGAGCTATAAATCTCTTCCTAATATTCCGATTTAACCCAATAGCAAACAAACTTTGTCTATAAGAAAGATTCTGGCAATATTTGAGCCTTCGAGCTTTTTCGGTGTGACCTCTATCGTGCTTTTAACAGACGGACATAGCTAGATCGTCATCAAATCAAACCCCGATTCAGAATACTTTATGGGGTATAAAATGGATATTTCGATGTGTTACAAACGGAATGACAAAATGAATATACCCCCACCATTTTTTTGGTGGCGGGTATAAAAACATCAAAAGGTTTTTGAAAGTGGGGGACGTCGCATAGTGCTTTGTCCCCATATAACGATGGAGCAAAAATAGGAGTTGTCGTAGACTTTTGAAATTTTGTACGCCAATATAAAATATTTTGGTTAAGAAAAATTTAATTTTTGGAAAAAATCGGACCAAGGACTCGCCTACCTCCCATATACAGTACTGGTCAAAACATTTGGAACTGGGATTGAATTTGTTACTTTCATTGATTTATTTTGTTCAAATAACACTAAGTTATTAAAATTTTTTTTTTTTAATATCTACATACGTTGTTTTTGACAAACAAATAAAAAAAATTAATAACATTAAACTAATGTGCTGTTTTTAAAAGCCGATTGAATGATTGTCTTAGACGATTTATGTATGTGTAATTTGTTTTTGTTACAATAACAAAATACACATAAATCGTCCAAGACAATCACTCAATCGGCTTGTAAAAACAGCACATAAAACTACAAAAAAATTAATGATATTGGGTGTACTCATTATGCAAATGTTCAAAACATTTGCAACTCTCAGTACTATAACTCTTTACGAAGCAATTTATACTAACAAATTCTAGGAAATAACGATAACTGAAATCCTTTTTAATAATGTGAGATTCAGGCAGTTATATTTTTTAAAAAATTTGACTATAAGTATTGTTCTTTAATAGTTATTACTAACTGTTTAAAGCTTTAAAATCGTCAGAATAATTTTTGTAAAAATGGCAGGAAACAAAAACAATTCTGATTTTTAGTTAAAAGTATTAAATGTTTTTAGAAATGGACTTTCTCAAAAAGAAATTTCTATAAAGTACTCCGTTCCAAAATCAACGATTTCGCGCATTGTTTATATTGGTAACATCTATACAACCCATAAAGGTGGTAGACCCCGTGTTACAACTGTAAGAGAAGATTGGAAAATCAAGAATTTTTTACAAAACACCTCAAAGCAGTTCCTAGAGAAGCTAAAACTGAACTTTTAATAGATGCCAGTCATTCCACCATTGAAAGAAGGGCCGGAGAATATGGTCTCAGAAGTTACAGATACACATTTTTGTGTTTGTGTCAGAAAAAATCCGAAAAGTGTGCCTTGATTTTCGGACGTACCCATTTAATGTGGACTCAACAGCATTGGAAGAATGTATTGTGGTCAGACGAGTCAAAAATTAAACCTCCGGGGATCAGATGGAAGAGTCACTGTTAGACACAACTACCACAGTGAAACACGGTGGTAGAAACATTATGGTGTGGGGGTGTTTTTTAAGAAATAGGATTGGCCCAATTCATCGCATATTTAACACCATGACGGCCATAATCTATAAAGATCTTTTGAGTTCTGTTATGCTTCCGTATGCTGAATGGGAAATGCTAATATCATGGACCTTCCAGCACGATGACGTCTCCAAACATACGGCAGGGATTGTAAAGCTTGGCTGGAGGATAATAAAATTCATACCATGTTATGGCCGCCTCAATCTCTCGATCTAAGCCCGATTGAGAACATGTGGATGATTATAAAACGAAATATTGGCAATAATGTAGTCCGAAATAGTGATGAACTTTTCATCCAGTTAGAGAAGCAGTGGAATGAATTTTTTGACGATTTTATTAAAAATCTCATTGCCTCAATGCCTAAGAGGTGTTCAAAAATTATAAAAAATAATGGCTACTCTACCAAATACTGAGCAATAAAATCATTTATTGTATTTTCTCTTAATTACTTAAATAGTTGCAAATGTTTTGAACACCTTCATTTTGTATACATCCATTATTATTAATTCTGTTGCTGTTTTAATTTAACGTTATTAATTTTTTTTATTTGTTTAACAAAAAACAATGTATAAATATGTTATAAAAAATAAATTTTAGTAACTTAGTGTTATTTGAACAAAATAAATCAAAGAAAATTACAAACGCAATCCCAGTTCCAAATGTTTTGACCAGTACTGTATGCTAAAAATATAGTTTTTAATATTGGCTGCATAATTGATCTAATCATCTAATCATGAAAATCCGTATTTGCTTTACGTACTAAACTTACAATCTTTCTGTTCATTTTAGTAGCGATTGCTGCGAGGACTCTTGGTCCTGCCACATATCCTTAGTTGTAAAAACTCTTAAACTTCTGAAAAAATTATCTGATTGTAATGACACTTTGTATATTTATTTGTATTTACTAAGTATTTTTTCGAGTTGAATAAGCTTTGTCCGTCCGTCAGTCTTTCCGTCTCCATCTATTTGTCCGTCCGTCTGTCCATATAAATTTTTTAATCAAAGTACAGGTCGCAATTTTAAACATGATTTTTGGTGCACAGTAGTTCTTGGGCCCAAGCACAAACCCTTCTAACTTTGGTTATAATCGGTTCATTATTCCACCTAGCCTCCGTACAAATGTCCTCCCGGAGTTGGACTTTAACGAATATAACTGACTAATAATCGCATTTTAATAAATTTGAACAGAAACAAGTTTTATATAAAAGCAATCAATGGTCCTAGCTCCCATAAAGGAATGCGAAAAAAATTCTCAAATTAAAAATTGTATGCGTTTTCCCGTAAAGCACTAAATTGTCAATTATAAAAACATATTAAAGCCATTATTTGGCTATTTTGTTTTGTTTAGTGATGAATCTAAATTTAACTTACTAAATTCAGATGGAGTTTGCCACGTAAGAAAATCAAAAGAAAAGCGGCTACATCCCCGGTACTCAAAAGCCACAATAAAGCATGGGGGTGGTAATGTGATGGTTTGGACCGTTTTGTTTACAGAGACATTTTAGCAACTCACATGCTTAACTATGCTGAGTGGGAAATGCCACTTCGATGGGTGTTTCAACATGACAATGACCCAAAACACTCATCGAAGTTGGTCAATGATTGGTTATCAGCTAATGGGGTTTAAGTTTTGGGTTGGCAACCTCAATCACCAGACTTGAAACCCATAGAGAACATCTTTGAAATTTTAAGACGGAGAGTTGGAACTCGACGCTTTAAAAATAAACAGGAGTTGATGAACTGTCTAAAATCAGAGTGGGAAGCTATACCAACATCTATTCTATCAAGCGCAAAAGATGCGCTGAGGTCGTAAGAAACAAAGGATATCGTACCAAATACTAAAAGTTGCTTAGGTTTTGAACAGCGAATTTTTAAGTTAATTTTGTTTGTATTTTATTATAACTTCGAAAAGAATGGAATTTAATTTTTGTTGTTATTTTTAGGTTATAGACACATTGTGTAGTATTAAATAAAAAAAATATTTTCTATAAATTTATTTAAAGAGAAGATATGAGTCTATTATCACTTAGTGGGAAAAAGTTGCTTAGGTTTCGAACAATACTGTACATATATGTAGGTTAAATAAATGTGAAAAAATGCGATATTTTTATTTTTAAATTTTAGTTATACAATAACTGAGGTTACAAAAAGTTAATTTAGTTCTAACACATTTTAGTTATATCTCATCATAACTTAACTCGTCCTCCTCAATTACTTCATCTTCCAAATCAACATTTTCCTTCTGTATATATTTCTCAATATCGGCTGAAACTAATTTATGTTAACTCTTTATGTTCCTGTTTGTAGATAACGCGGGATTCGAATGCAATAACATATACGCCATCAAATCCTTATTTGTATTTTCTCGTGAAGTTTTTCTCGTATGAGATAACCGCATTCTTCTTACGTTTTTATGGTTGCGTTAACAGCACAGCTTATCTATTATTGAGATTGATGTACCACAAAAAGAGGTGTGCATATAACGTATTACCTCATCCTGCTGAAAATGACATAATTTTAGCGCACTCTGGTTAAGGGGTATGGTGCACTATTTGACTCCTCCTCAGTTTTTCTTTAATACAATTTAGGATTTTAAGGTTTTTTCATATACATATCTTGTTAATTTAATTAAACATTATAGATCTATAAAACAAAAACTTAAGAAAAAATTGTAAAATTATACCTATTTCAAAATGCATTTTTTTAAGTTGCGGCAAAAAGTCGGCACTAATCTTTTCATGGCCCTTTTAAGAACACTATTTTCTAAGACGAAATAAAAAAATGTCTGATGTTATATGATTTTTTTAAAAGTTCAAACAAACTTTTGTAATTTTTGAATTTTTTTAAAAAATTTTATTTTGTTTGAGCGATAAAAACTAACTTTAGGCAATATTTTCAATAAAAATGCTATTATTGCCAAATTTTGAACAAGGAACTCAAAAACCAAACAAAAAATTGTTTTTGTTTTTTATTCATTAATTCTTTCTTAAATTTAACTGACTTTAGCGAACTCTGGTGGAGTCTAGCAGAGTTACACGAAATCAATTCCAAAAAATTTTTATGAGCTGTGTTGTTATCTATCGATCAACATATCTTTTTTTTTTTTTTTGATTTTTGCCTATGGGACAAAACACCGTGCGTCGCGATCCCAAAAAAAAAAGCTGTGCGTTTTTGCGCCATTTTTTTTTTAATGATTTTTTGAAAATATCACATTTTTCTGTTTTTGCTCATTAATTGTACCTGAATCTTTATATTATTTAAATTATTACTTATTTATTACCTTTATCCACCTGTGTAAAAAAGGCATGTGTTATTTTAGTGGATTAGGACTAATAGTGGCACAAAAAACTGGAATTGAATTTGATTTCATCTACCGGATCAAAGTTATTATTAAAGTAATATCAAGTGGTCACAAAATACATTTGCACAAGATTGCCGATTATTGCTTAGACACTGCAAAACTTAACGTTACCTTATATCCCTGGCACCTTATGACACCTACAATGCACAAGATTTTAATGCATGACGCAACTGTTATGATTGAGGCATTGTTGCCTATTGGGCTTTTATTAGAAAAAGCGGCTGAGGCGCTAAATAAACATTTCCGGTTTTACAGGCAGAATTTCGCTAGAAAGTTTTCAAGGGTTCAGTCCAACATAGACATTTATAATAAACTTTTACTGAGTTCTGACCCACTGATTACTAGCGTAAGACCAACTCCAAAAAAGTCATTACCCTTTACGAAAGAAGTAATTACTTTCATGCTTTCACCTGTACTTGACTCTGAAGAGGATTCAGATTCGGAAGAGGTCTTTGAAGAAACAGACGATGAAGAACCATGGCACTCATCATCATCTTAATGCGAAAGAGAAGTTATTGTAAAATAATTAGTTATTATTTTAAATATAAATTATTCTTTCTATAACAAATAAGTTAAAGCTAAAAAATAAATATTTTGTGGAAATTTGCAAAAAAAAAAAAAAAAAAATTTTACAGAGTCGTTCCGGGGAGGGGGATATGTATGGAAGATACCCCCTTTACCCATAAACTTATTCTGATGATAAAAGATGGATTTGCTAAACAAAAAGTATAGGAAAACTTAAAAAAAGGATAATTTTTCAGAGCTAGGATTAGGAGTTCTTCTTAGGGTAACTTTTCCCCTTGATTCGATTTTTCGTATTTTCAAGCTTTACTAGCCTATGACTAAAACACATTTCTACGAAGTTTCATTGGTCTAGGAGCATTCAATAACTTTTAAGAAGCAATATAAGCTAAACTAAAAAGTGATGTCTGGCTAGATTGGCAAAATACACCCATGTAGTGTAAATCCAATTTACAACTTTAGGTCGAATGCGTCAACTTTTACCTATGGAGTTACTACAAGTGTAGTAACATTCAGGCATTCAGGCCTCTCTTCACTCTCCTGTGTATTCCGACCTTGCTGCCCAGGACTACACCGAGATATTTCGGCCCGGTTGCCAATTCCAACTTTACCCCATTAAGCATCGGTCGCCTAAACGTCTCGATCTTATATATCCTGGTAAAGAGAAGTAGTTCAGTCTACTCCGGGTTTACACCCAGCCCATTCCATGAAGAGAAAGTGTACATAGTGTTGATTGAAGTACCTTGCAAAGTGTCGGTAGAAATCTTTCCCGACCAGCAGCACCACGTCATCCGCGTATGCCACGATCTTCCTTCCATCACTTTAAAATTACCTCATGATAACAATAACATTGGTGTTCCCCTGATCACAACTCTCCTCATATAGAAATCCCCCAAGCTAGAATATATAAATAACCCTACTTAAAAACATTGAGTTTATCCACTTAACCAGCTCAAAATGGAGCATTGTTAAAGGCATGCCATGCAAGTTTCGTTCATAAAACCCACTACATCATCATGTAGAACTATCAACAGATCTACCTTTGAGATAACCATGTTGAGATCCACTGATACCCCATCAATAAAAACCCTCAGATAAAGATTTTTTTATTATTTTTATTAGTATTTGAAATACTTTAAAATATTCTAAATTTGGTACTATATATTTTGGTTCTTATATAATTTACACATCTTGTTTTTGTTTCTAAATATAATTATAGTTCTTTCAATTTTCATATTATTTGGTAATGAATTAAATAGCCTATAAACTTTATAGAAAAGTGAAATCTGCATATGTGTTGTTGTAATCCGTTGATAACGAAAACCTTCTGCATTTCTTAGTCCATATGGTTGGATGTTTTTTACGTGTTTTATTTGCTCACATAAATATTCGACTAGTCGTTCCAACGTCTTGAGCAGAAAAGACAATAGGCTGATAGGTCTAAAATCCCTCGGCTTTGAGTGTATTGTCTTACCAGCCTTGGGTATAAAAGTAACACTAACCTCTCTCCACCTCTTAGGTATGTATCTCCTCAGGAGACACGCTCTAAACACCCTCGTAAACTATAGGAGAACATAATCCGAGACGTTTTGCAACATGGCAGGGATAATCCCAACCAGACGAATTACATTTGCATGACTTCTTATTCAAAAGTTAAAAAATTTCTCAGAAATTATGTGTTTAAAAATGAATGCAATGTTAAATATTTCACTCTATACTAATACTGTTTTTTTTATATGTTTTCTTTTTATTTTAGATTACGAGAAGTTTCGGACAAAGTAAATAAGTTTGGATTTGGAACACATCGTATATTTGAGCAACTTAAAATTCCAGTGAAGGAAGTAGTTATTGGACCAAATCATATAGGCGTCCTTTTAGAAGATGGAAAAGCATTTCGAGTTGCATTTTCCATTAACACGGAACGTCTAGATTTAAGTAAGACCGAAGCTTCTAAAAGGTAAAAACAGAAATTCAAGAGATTTTATTGTAAAGAGTTTCCTACCAACAAAACTAAATTATCACTAACCAATATTTAATCTCTGTAATTTAAATTATTAAGTGGCAGCAATGCAACAAATACATCAAATAATTCTAAAACATCGGCTCCATCATCGTCCCGTCAATTGGCTCGTTCACGAGCACGTCTAATGCGAACAGGTAGATCTAGTTCTAGCGGTCAAGGATCAGGATCGAGAAGTACTGGTGTTATAATTGGTGGTAGCTCTTCTAGTCGACCGCTTGTAACAGTTCCAGCCACATATGTTCCTGAGGAACTTATTTCGCAGGCAGAAGTTGTTCTTCAAGGAAAAAGCAGAAATTTGATCATAAGAGAACTGCAAGTACGTATAGAACTACAACATAGTGTCTATTCTAGAGTGTGAAAAAAGTTAAAAAATCAAATAAGAACTTTTAATAAAATTTATATTTTAGCGTACTAACTTAGATGTAAATTTGGCGGTTAATAATTTGCTTTCACGAGATGATGAAGATGCCGAGGACACAGAAGAGGGGGGCGACAATTATGTACCAGAAGATTTGATATCTCTGTTAGATAATGGATTTCACGGCGACAACAACAGTGTTATTATCGATCCATCTGATGGACTTTTTACGGAAGAAATATTTAGTAACTATTCAAGCATAAGAAAGTAAGTTATAATTTTACTCTATTTAATATCGGGGAATGAATAAGTTTTTGTATAGAAATATTAAAACGCGAAGGTATTCCCCGCTAACTTTTAATAACGTTTTTTAAGAAAATGCTCCTTCTTAGTTTATTATTTGATCGCATACGTAGCGAGCGTAACCAGTCCAATTCCGGATCTTCAGATAATAATCAATCAAGAGCAACTGCTTCGGGAAGCAATGTTTTGACTGGAGCTAGCAGCTTGTCAGCACAGACTTCATTAATAAGCGCTGAAAGGGAGGCATTTAGTCGTTGGCGGGATCGCCAATGTTATGTTCCCCGTCGGTGGCTCAATAAAGAGGACTACGTTTGGGACAAAGAAGGAGGTAAATAATATTAAAATTCAAAACCAATTACATGTGTACGTATATAGTACAATATCAATCTCGCCGTATTTATTATATTGTGTAGACCTTAAGTTAGGTAAACTGAGATAATCACATTCTTCTATCAGATTACAATACCGACTTCTAGGCTGAGGTTGTGGCAATTACTAATTAATTATTAATGCGAGAACATTAACGTGGCCACTATGTCGAGCTTTGAATACCTTACGATTTCAGACTATAATCCTTATGGAATTACATTGAAGAGACCTATTTTTTTAACCCAGTCAAACTTATAATTGAATTGGGTTTATTGTTAACTTTTTTATAAACTGGCTTTCTTAAAATATTTAACAATTATACAGCTATGGAAAAATTATTAACAAATAAAAATTGTTGTTTTTTTCCTAAGGGTTATTATGCATTTTAAACACTGATATAAACTAAAATTGAAATTCATATATAAAAAGAAAAAATAGTCATTAAGAAAAAATACTACTAAAATGAGCTGGACATATAAATGGCACAATCTATAGATAAGAGAACAAAATATTTTAGTACAGAATTTTTTGGTTTTTTTGGTATGTAAAAACATTTTAGCCTTATTATTTAGTGCTGTAGCTATTATTCCTAATGACAGCTTCGCACCTGCGACCCATACTTTCCAAGAGTTTTTGGTATTTCGTTTTGGGTATGGCATACCAGGCTTTCTGTGCGGCTGACAACAAATCATCCATATTTTTATATTTTTTTTTTGCTATTTCAACCTTAACCTCGTTCCAAAGGTTCTCTATGGGATTTAAGTCAGGACTCTGGGCTGGCCAATCCAAAACGTCGATTTTCTCTGCACAAAACCAATCTTTTACTAGTTTGGAGGAGTGTTTAGGGTCATTGTCTTGCATGAATTTTCACTTGATCGGCATGGAATCGAAGGCATATGGCTCTATGTGGTTTTTTAAAATGTCTAGGAACTGAAACTTGTCCATTTTTCCATTGATTTTTACAAAGGGACCTATGCCATGCCAAGAAAATGCACCCCATAACATAATACTACCTCCTCCGTGTTTAACCGTCCTCTGAGTGAACCGATGATTGTATTCTTGTCCTTTCGGACGATGAACATAGATTCTACCATCTGGTCCTATTCTATTAATTTTTGTTTCGCCACTCCATAACATGTTTTTCCAAAAATTATTGGGATTTTCTTTATGGTTTCTGGCAAAGACTAGTCGTTTTGAAATATTTTTTTTTGAAAGCATTGGTTTTTTTCTAGAAATGCGCCCAAACAAATTTGATTCATTTAATCTTCTTCTTGTCAGCCTGTAAGAAATTTCCAGGTCCATAGATTCATTAATTTCGGATGCTATTTGCCTTAAGGACTTGAATGGACCAGTTTTCGCCATTCTGGCAAAAGCTCCATCCGTACGCACATCTGTTTTTCGAGGCCTTGGCTTCCGACTTTTGCCCTTAATCAATACATCGGGATTCTCAACACATAATTAAATTGCATTATACACTTTTTTTCGATAAATTTTCATTATTTCAGAAATTTCTTTCACTTTCTTCTCATCTTCATGCATTTTCCATATGATCCGCCTTTCTTCAGTTGTGGTATGTGTGCCTGATCCCATTTTTAATAATTTTTCGCTCTTAACACTTACTTTGTAATTACCCAAAGTTATCAACTGATTTAAGCAAAATCGACGCGAGTACTGCAATTGTGCCATTTATATGTCCACTGAAAATTAGCATTCATTATGAAAAGCAAAATAACGCTATATTAAAAGCAAAATTTAGCGGAACATTTGGCCGTTGTTGAGACAAGAACTCTTACAACAACAACCAGAAGACATTAAACTTACACTTTTAAGAGTTTTTAGTTAAAAAATAGCAAAATTTATGCTCAATTTGAGTTTGTGCCGTTTATATGTCCATAGCTGTATATTACAAGTTTTGTACAAAAATTTTTAAATATAGATCAGAATTGGCACTTGCCAGTAAAGCAAAAAATATATATATATTTTATATTTATCAAGTCATATTTAAAGTTATATGCATTTATAAATGGTTTTTATTTAAACGTTTAATGGAATTCGTTTAGTGTTAAATATAAAAATGGTCTAAATCTAGCCTTTTAAACAAATTTGTTAATGAAAGTCATGGCAACGACAGCAATACGTGTTTTTGTGAACCCCTAAAAATAGTACCGTTATATTTTGTTACAAATGTTTTCATTATTCATTATGAATTTATGCAGTTTACTTTTTTCACTTCGAATATTTTTAATACTAGTGAAGCATTTTAATATACTCCACCCTCTGTAGTGCCGCACCTTAGAAAGAACTTAAAATACCCGTTAATGATTAAGGGCTTTTGACCGTTATGTCACAAGCCCATTCAGGTCTGTTCAAAATGGCTCCTATACTGCTTTGAATTTGTCTAATTTTTCCGAAAGTTCAGACCCACGTAGCATCTTTTCTGAGAAAGATTTGGGTAAACTTTTAATGGGTTTAGAATCCACTCTTATTGGACTTTTACGTGATATAAAAAAAACTTAGTCAGGTCTATCCATCTGGTCCGTAAAATGCTTTAAATCTTTCCGGCACACTATATGAAATCGACAAAAATTAAAACCGATTTTTATTTGCTTTTATTTATTAAAGATATGTATTTAAAAAAATGTAAAGAAAACAATTATCCTTGAGGAATACACTGGAAGGATATCGGTATCCTTTCTGTTAAATATAAGCTTGAATCTACATAGAAAAGAAGTGGTAATTGAAAGTGGAAAAGTGGTTATTGATGTATTTTAAGTAAAGTTGTAATTACTATGTAATAATTTGTTTTGGCCTTTTGGGGCTTTTTTATTACGAAATTGAACAAATAAATAAATAATTAGGTTATACAATTGAACACAGTATGTATGAAAATTAATTAAATAAGTGGTATAGTTGTTTTTATACCACCGCGTCGAAAAAAGTTTTTTTTTTTTTTTTTTTTTTTTTTAAACTTTGGAACTCTGAATTTTCGTTGTTAAGAAATAATTGAACTTACTGTAAAGAGTTTTGATATCTACTCCGCTAGGGCTTTCTAGAGGTATGTCGCAAAACCATTTAGGTCCGCCCAAAATGGCCTCACTCTTACTTGTTTTTCTCTCTTAGTTTTTTAATCTGTTTTCATAAATGTAAATGAACTAAGTTATGTGTATATTTTATTTTAGATTCGAAAAAAAAAGATCCAACATCAATGAGTTCGCCAATTTGGATTTCGGAAGAACTGCAACCTTGGCCGGAAAAAAATAATACATTAAAATTTAAAAAGATAGCTGCAATTTATTCGGAGTTTATTGGTGTTTCCGAAACAGGTGAATTGCACCAATGGCGTTGGGCAGATCTAGAACCATATAAATCAGAGGTAATTATACATTAAAAGCAATATGTTGTATAATTTTTTATTGAAATGTATTTCGAAAAAAATTGTATTTATTTCAGGTTGAAAATGTTTTCCACCCCAAAACTGTAACGCTTAATTTAACTGAAAAAGTTGATTTGATATCTGCAAACTTTATTCGTTGTTCGGTAGTTACTGAAAACAATCGAGTTGCAACTTGGATGGATGAGCAGTTGGGTTATATTGGAACAAAATTGGAGCATGCAGCGATATCGTTTAGTGAGTTTTCTATGGATCCGATTGTTTCAGTAAATGTTTGTTCCTTATATACGGCGGTACGCACTGAAAATAGCAATGTGTATTGGTGGGGCGTTCTTCCTTTTGATCAACGCCGATATTTGTGGGATAAGTATCGGAACAAGGCCAAAAAACCATTAAGGACAATTACATCAGATATCAGCGTTGGCACTCAGGTTATTATGAAAAAGTGTCCAAAGTATCAGACTGGTTCGATTGGGTTCACCTGCGCAAATGGTGTTCCAAAAGTAGGACAACTACTTAATTCTGTGTGGGATTCAAACGATGTTTGCCGTTTTAAAATTATTAATGTAACTTCTACTTTAAACAATGATAAAACGCAACTATCGGGCAACAATGCTCCTTCATGCAATGCTACACTTCCTAATTTAGACAAAGAAACAACAAAACCAGTTACAGGACAAAATTCAACTTCCTCAAAATGCAGTTCATCAAATAAAGAGACTACTGATAGAATTGATATGCCACCACCTCCCTCTCCAGCTTCTAGCACATGCAGTGACACTGGAAGTGTTACATCTCACAAACGCACTAAACGTATGGCTACCAAGGATGACAACAATGATGGGAAAAAAGACGAAGAACTTTGGCAGTTAAAAGATGTCGTTTTCGTAGAAGATAAAATCGGTCCAATTGGAAAGGTTCTTAAAGTAGATGGTGACTTCGTAGCCGTTAGGTTCCCTGTGACATCGACGCCATCGTCAGTATCTTCTGCAGCTACTACGACTTCAACTGTAGTTGGAGGTACAGCGACAACTGAGGGCAAAGAGGATGACTGGCAGCAGTGTCGTCTACTTCGTCGTGAAGATATCCAAGTCTATAAAACAGCAATGACTTCAAGGGGTCCAGATTGGCTCCAAAAATTACCAAAAAAGATAAATATCAGCCACGGAAGTGATCCTTCCGCATTTCAGCTACTTTCTCTTGCGGTTGATCTAAGAGGCATACATGTTGTTAAAAAACTCGGTTTAAAACTGCATTACAGTCTTTATAATCTATACAATAGTAAGCAAGAACAAAACTGTCAATTCGCAACCGATAGTAGTTCTTTTATTGGTTCATCTTCCAGCAATATTTCAATGATTTGTAACAACGATTGCAGTGGCAATACTAGTACAATTGTGCTTCGCGATGGCAACAGAGCTCTATATCCCATGGCTAAGGATTGTGTAGGATCTATAAAAGATCCTCAGTGGTTTGATTTGTCACCAGTGAAAGCGGTGGCAATGGCAACAATATCATTAGCTTCATCGTTGAACAGTAGCAATCAAAAATCGAAAGTGTGTATGACAGCCCTCCTTTTTGAGTCCCAAAAAGTAATGCCACATATTTTGCGGTGTGACGTCAAGAATGCTTTTGCTACTTTGAACCGTTTAGAGAAGGAAGATCGAAATGAGGTGCAGGCAGTTTTAGAAGAACGATGCGATGGATCTCGAAATATTTTTCATGCCTGTACAATAATGTGTTCTCCCACTACAAACAAAGACACAGAAGAAAAGAAAACCACTAATTTCGCGGGAATAGCATCGCGTTCGTCTCCAGCTGGAACGTCGGTCTTTTCCTCAAGTGTTGCAGCTGTCATAGAAAACCCTTCAGCTACAACATCGACATCTAACGTTCAAGCCGCATCGTCGACTTTCCCCAATGTTTCATCTGCTATGACGTCTTCTTCAGGCTCTTCTTCTACCCGCGAGGGACGTACAGTAAGTTTACGCGAGATGATGAATCGTTTGATAAATACAGACATGGAGCAGTCGACTTCAAGTGGTGGCAATGTAGCGCCAGCAGGAGGATCAAACGCCGAAGAAAGCAACGTTTATATGGCACCTTGGACTATAGAGTCTAATACAAACTCGTCAAGTGCAAGTATAAATGATGTTGTAATGGCCAATAGTGCCGAAGAAGACATTTCTAAAATAATTGGCGGCTGTTCAAATTCAAGTTCAATAAAACTTTCGTCGCCCACCTACGTTTTTGATCCTATTCAAAGAAGAGAGAACGCCACACTAATACTTCAGCATATGAGCTCCAGCCCAGCACTTCGGCCTCATCTTTATCAATTACTTAGCAGTAAAGATGCCCAGGGACAAACGCCTTTTATGTTAGCTGTATACAGTCGGGCCTACGAAGCGGGCCTTATAATTCTGAACACTATACTATCGCTATCAGAGAAGGATACAGCCATGAAAGATGCAATGATTTTTCCTCCCGGTTCTCCTCCCGATCAGTCGCCATTACATGTTATCTGTTACAATGACACTTGCTCTTTTACGTGGACTGGCGCTGATCACATCAATCAGAATATATTTGAGTGTAAAACATGTGGTCTAACTGATTCATTGTGCTGTTGCACAGAGTGCGCCAGAGTCTGCCATAAAGGGCACGATTGTAAATTGAAACGTACATCACCTACGGCGTACTGTGACTGCTGGGAGAAGTGCAAGTGTAAAGCGCTAATAGCTGGTAATCAAAATAAGCGTTTTGCACTTCTCTGCAAGTTGGCTTCCTGTACCGACCTCGTTACTAAGTTTAACTCTAAGGGTGAATCCATATTACTATTCTTAATACAGACGGTTGGACGTCAAGCAGTAGAACAACGTCAATATAGAGCAAATGCCCGAGTACGGAATGTCGGTGGTAATGCTGGAAACTCCAGTAGTGGAAACACTTCTGCTCGAAAGTCTTCAACGTCGATTGATATGGACGTCAATATGCCAGATCACGATTTAGAGCCACCAAAGTTTGCGAGAAGAGCCTTAGAGAGGCTGCTAATTGATTGGCATGCCGTACGGGCAATGATTATGACTGGTGCGGAGAAATGCGAAAATATTCCACAACAACCACCGAATTCCATTGATGGCGCGAGTGCTGAAAACTATAACATTTACTTACAAAATCAAAACGGCTCAACACTACTCGACAAATTTACGCACAATTTATTTGTCAAGTGTTCCGCCGATCATCTTGATACACTGCTCATGACTTTGGTACGTGAAATGCAAAATGATTCCGTGCCCGATCGTATGGAGGATGCGGAAATTGTTGCTCGTCGATTTGTGCGTTCTGTAGCACGTGTATTTGTTATTTTTAATATGGAAAAGTTTCCAAATCCCGAACGTCGTAAATCATTGTCCATGCCTCATAAACATATTCAAAGCTGCGTAAAAGTTTTTCAAGCATTACATAAGCTTGCCATACAGGAACTGTGTGAAGTATCAGAGGCCCTTATTGCACCAGTGCGTTTAGGTGTTGTGCGCCCAACTGCACCCTTTATATCATCCTCTAACATGGATGTAAGTTTATCGTTTTTTTTTTTAACTAGTCTTGCATTTCGAGGGTTTACACAAAATTATTGTTTAGTTCATAACTTTTTTTAAATTAATGACAATTTTTTGTTTGTTTTGCAATAATCTTAAATAAGAATTACGTGCCTGTTTTGCTACGATAATTGCAAACAATTTAATTCTATTCGAAGTATTTGATTTTTTAGTAAAAACTTTTAATGCATGAAAGGGATTTAAAATGTATGGTATATGAGAATCGACATACATAAATTGCTCTCTACCTTATGTTTTCTATTCTGTCTTTTTAGAATTCAGATGACTTGTTCAGTGTAGAACCATTAGCTCCGTCATCGGCTGTCGAATCAGTAATTGAACCTTCTGCAGTCCATGATTCGAACAGTGAACAAGCAACAGGATTTAATTTTCAACAAAACTATGGAATTGATGGAATCGGTATTATCGGTAGTCTTTTAGGCAGATCATGTGTTGTTAGCATTGATGTATTTTTAATTTTCTTTCGGTTTTTAGCTTTACGCGATACATCCGAGAGTGAGGAAACTGCTAATAGGGAAGGTGGAGCTCACAACCAAGATGAGCCTATTTTAGAGGGCATTCAAGATGATGAAAGCGATAACGAGTATACGTTTAATGAGCCAGAAACCGAATCGGATTCAGATGATAATCAGAGCAATCAAGATGCACAACGGAGTGTACAAACCGGTGCAACTGTGGGATCAGAAACAGGTTTAGAAATCACTTTATTTTTTTTACAATAGTCTTTAAATTTGTCTATTTTTAAAATCGTTTCATTATTGTATTCTACATCATGCTCATAAGTATTTGGTGTTTAAGAGTTAAAGTTCTTTACCCTTACAGATATTGGCGTTCTTTTCCTTGAAGACGAATCAGGAGATTCGTCACCTCAAGAAGAAGAGGGTTCTGAAGAAGGTGAAACAGATGATCATGATGATGATGAATTTACTTATGCAGACCATCAGTTGGAACGACGTGCAGCAAATTCTAACAATCGCAGTGATTTAGCCCCACAGTCAATGCAATGGGCAATACGAAGTAGAGATGCAGCACGGTCATCTGTACGAATGCCAGCAGGGTCTAGTTTAGTTTTTATTGATCCAATGGCATTGCGCCGTTCGACTGTGCCAGCAAGTACAGCCGTTGCTGCACCTCCACAAGAACAGCACACAATGGCCACGACGTCCAGCAATTTGGCTCGTGCCTTTGGAATAATTGTTCGCCAAATATCTGAACTTTTAAGTAGTTTGGCCTATAACATTATGAATGATATTGAAACATCGTTAAAGATACAGCCTGAAGAAGCCACTCAGTTACAGGTTGGTAGTATATCAAATTTTTCTGCAACTTGACCGATTGATTCATTATCGCACAATTCAAACGCAAAAGCTAAAGACATGATATTTGAACAGTGGGTTTTTCTTATGTATAGCTCCACACACACTTTGGAAATACGAACTATATTGTATTGTTATCTACTCAAAATTTTTTTTTTTTTAAATTTTCAACCCTTTAGGGGAAAAACGGATAAAAACTAAAATTTGGTACTTTTTGGGTACCCCATGTAACCTTAAAACACAAGCTAGGAAAGCAATTTAAATTGTATTTGTTAATCCGCAAAAAAAATATTAGTAAGATTTCGGTAGTTTTTATACCCTTCACAGAGAATATAACAGTCTTTTCACACTTAAGGTTTTAATACTAAATTCGGTTTTAACGTAAAAACCAATCATTAAAACCTAGTTTTACATTAAAAAAGCATTTCGTTAAAATCATCTTAGAACCTTTTTTGTTTTAGTTTTTTAAGTAAATTTTATGAAATATAACCTTGTTTTCGGTGTACTAAATTTAATAACGTTAAAATGTTTAAAAATAGCTGATAATGTTAGATGGCAGCAATGGATGCAGCAACAACAATATAAAAAAAGGTATCTCTATAATTACAACCACTTTTCAGCTATTCATTTACAGGAAGTAATATAATTTCTATTTTGGAGCGCATTGTAAATTTTTTTTTTATTTTTTTATACAAACAAAAACAGCTGATATACAGTGCGTGAAACAAATATTTTTACAAGTGCATTAAAAAATATACTTTAAGAAATACACTTATTTCTACGAGAAATTACATAATTTTATTAAAAAAAATGTACTGGACATATTGTGAGTTAAAATTTTAAATTTCTTCAATATTCCTTTGCGACCCCATAAAGCAGATATTATCTGAAAGCTTATGACTAAGAAAGTCGATTGAGTAATGTCCGTATTTATGTTGTCAGTTTTTTGATTACTTACATGTTAAGTAATATACAGCCGATGTGTGTTATTATGTGCAGCATACTTTCAGGTACATTTATTTTTCCTGCAAATTACTTAACACATTTAGCGCCATGTGCGGCACCGGTGCACACGACCTGAGTAATCGTTTGGGCCGCGTGTTCACATATCCACACGCAACCTTAAAATTAACATTACGTCTTAATTTAAATGTAACGGCCTTCTAGTATTTTACCAGAATGTATTAGTATATATCGGGTGTCCCAACTAGAACGTAAATTTTAAATAAAACACAGATATTTAAAAAAAAATCGTGAAACTTTATTATATCGTAAAGTAGACAGAATGAGGTTATGTATGGAACAATATATCGTGCAGATGGCCGCCGCGGCTTTGCTGGCACACACGCGATGTTTTAATGAAATTTTCAATGACCTTTTTGCATAAATGCGGTATTTCATTAATGCAGCGTCCAATTTCCTCTTTTAAGGCTTGAGTCGTCGTCGGTTTATTCGCGTAAACCATCGACTTCAAAAAACCCCAAAGAAAAAAATCTAAAGGTGTTGAATCACACGATCTAGGCGGCCAATTCTGGTCTCCAAAACGCGAAATAATACGACCGGGAAATGACTGATGCAGCAATTGAATTGTTTCTCTGGATGTATGACATGTGGCGCCATCTTGTTGAAACCACATGCCCTCCACATTCATTTCTTCAATTCTAGGCAAGGCATATTTATTCATCAGGTACTCTTGATTCGTCAGCTGATTATTTTTTTTATTACTTATTTTTAATTTCAGCTGTCATAATACATAAATAAAAAACAATTTTCTCTCATTTCTAATTAATTTCAAATGTCAAACTTCATATATAAAATATAAAAACAAAAAATTCTCTCCGAACTGCAATTACCTGATGAATAAATATGCCTTGAATTCTAGGCAAGAATTGAGGTGGATGGAGTTTGAGCGACATCATCACGTACAGCTGCGACATTTTCGGTCGATCGACCTGGTCGAAGGCGCGTTGTTGTCTTTACATCACTAACAGACCCAGTTTCGGCAAATTTATCCATTAATCTCTTTGCAGTTTGCTCTTTTTGAGCATTATTGTGACCCCAAATTGATCGCAATTTGCGAACTGTAGCCGCAAAACTTTCACCATTTTGGTAAAACAATTTCACAATGAGAATGCGTTGTTCATTCGTGTAGCGCTCCATTTTTACTAACCTCGTACCTTCTACTAGCAAACAATAACAATTGTTCAAATGTCAAACAATGACCCTTTGAATGGCGCCAAATTTAAAAATTGCGTTCTAGTTGGGACACCCGATACAATGTATATACAATGGCCTCCTTTAGGGTACTATTTTGGGCGTATGAGGGCGTGGGTATCTGACAGGATCAATATGGCGTGGAGGGACAGAAGAGACTGCAGAGTGTCAAGTGCTTTATGGCCCAAGTTGAACTCAGCGGACTCTACGGTACTTCTGGGCCTGGATAGGTTATGTCTGAGGGCCACTATTGGGGTTTTAACAGGGCACTGTCCTGTGAGGGCTAGGGTTAGTAGATGGGATCGCGGCACTCCGGATTATTGTAGGATGTGTGAAAATGAGGAGGAGTTGGAAACTGTGGAACACATTGTCTGTCACTGCCCAAGGCTACAGAATCACAGGCTAAAGTGGTTAGGTAAACGATTCCACTAAGAGTTGGGTGATGTTTCGGAGTGCAAGCTGGGGATTCATCATGGGGATCGGTTGGTTGGTGAACATGCAATGGGGCTCGTAGAGAATCTGTATTTCTTTCTTCTATTTTATTACCTACTAAATTATTAATATTATTTTTTTCATGCATTATATCTTTGGCAACCCTCTCTCTCTTTTCTATCTTTACTATATAAAGGGTAACGCAATGGACCTTATTGGTGTCCGAGATACTGCTTTCTGCATCCTCCTTTCCTACCTACCTACAATGTTGAAAGAAATAATAATAACGACTGCTTATTTTGTAATAAGCTTATTTGTATTTTTTTAAATGTTATAAATTGTTTTGGTAAATACTGTTAATTTACTTTAAATATAACGGTAAAACGTTTTTGATATGTTTTTTCAATTGCTTTTAAAAATTAAAGTATTGTGGTTAAAATTTTGTGAGAAGTAATATTTTTATTGGAAAAAATAAGAGAAAATTAATTTTAACCCTTATGTGAATGGCAAGGTTACCCGGGTACCTTTATCGCTTTCAGCTTAATTTTTTTTTATAGAAACTGATGATCTACATATTTGAAATTTCTTGAGAACTCCTAACTTTTAATAAATTTAAAATTTTCATTATTTTTCGGCTTAAAAATTGTTTTGAAAGGGCGTAGTGGAAGAATTTTTATCTATACCCTTAACAGCATGGTAAGGTACCCGGGTACCTTCATAGATTTAATATCAAAAAACGAACGATTATTGCAAGTATGTTTTTAGTAAAGTGTTACTAAAATAAAATTAAAGAAATAAAGCAAATAACTAGAAAAAACGTAAGGCTACAAATAAATATTTATTGATCGCTTTGTGAACAATATGCGCATATTGGACAGTTTGTTGAATTCTCATTGCCATACATATGATAAAAGATGCCAATGCTGCAACTAACATCTGTAGTATTATAAAATAATGAATATTCGCCTAACCGTTTGTCCATTGTAAATAATATATTTTATTAAATAACAATTCACAAATATTATTTTGTTCTTGCAAAGAGCGGATGAAACGCTCTCGATTGGTGTTAAGCAAGAAATCATTTCTTTATTAAAAGTCTTCGGTTTTTAGCTTACTTAGCTATTTTGGTTACAGTGGAAAGTGTAGCATTTGATAACACTTATTTTACTTATAATTGAAACAAGATACCGTCCAATGCGCAAAGGAAGTGGCTGCATATTCTTATTATTCTGTATCAACATTTTTTAGAATTATTTTCGTTGTAGTGGCCCATTAGGGCTCGGTTATTAAATGAAATTTAAATAAGTAAATAAATAAATTGGCATTTAAATAATCGCATAGTGTCCAATTATACGTTTGAACCACTGTATATATGGTGCGAAATCTCGAAATTTCTACAGAAATGGAAAGAGCAACGAGGTAGTCATCTGTGAAGATTTTATGATCAGTCACGGCATTATTCTGCACATGGGGCAAAAGGTAATGATTTGGCGGAATGTTGAAATACCCTTAGATGTTGGTTATGAAAATATTCGCATGTAAGGAAGCTACTTACTACAGAATATGATAAGATACCACCACAGTCAGAAAGTGTAGTATGGGCGCGTTTATTAGAAGATTGTGTGGATAACTAATTATAAATAGTAGAACCAACGGATGTAAAAAAGTGACTTAATAACAGTAAAAGCTCTTGCCGAAACCAACAACGACGGAAGAGTCCCTGTAAGAGAGCTTAACCTCTCTAGCTGCGAAAAAGTGGTCAAGCAGAAACAGAATTAGGTCAATGTGCTTAAGCTGAGGAAATAATAAATTGCGAAATTTAATCGTGTCCTGTTAGTATATTCAACAAAGAGCACGAGATGCAAGCAAAGTATGTAGAGAAGTGGTTTAAAGGATTATCGGTGTCTGATAAAAACAAAACAGCTACTCAGAAAACATACATTAATCTTCGCCCTAAAAGGTCAACATCATTTGTGAAACATCAGATAAATACCAAAGCACAGTGGCGCCTTTTGACTTTTTTCGTTGCAAAAATCATAACTTTTGAAATAATTAAGATATTTTAAAGATTTAAAAAGATGTTGACAGAGGACACTTTAGACTTCAAAATAGTGTTTACAAAATACTGCTGAAGGTACAGGGTGCTCCAAAAATTACGGTTATAATAGGAACATTTTTCCAGTTAAATATTGTCATGTTTTTTTTAATATAAGTTTTTTATTTGTATCGCAAATACACATTTTTATATACTTTAACTGCCGTATTCATAAAAAATATTTTAGGTTTATTGAATACTTATTTGACAAATTTCTATGCAACATCTGTCAAATAAGTTTTTCATAAACCTAAAATATTTTTTATGAATACAGCAGTTAATATTTAAATTTAAGTAAATTTATATTAAGTAACTAGTTTAACCCGGTGCGCTTTGCAATGCACATTGTTTAAATCCGAAAGTTAAAAAAACACTAATATAACATGTTAAACCAATATTAAATTTTTTTATTTCTATTACAGAAACACATTTTCAAATTATTTTTAATATTAATATATTAATATTAATATTATATTTGATTTTTATTTAAGCTTGAGATAACTTTTTTGTTTTTTTTTTTATAAAAAATTGTTTATTAACCAATATTTCGCTACCAAACAATGGGTAGCTTCTTCAGGGTAAATATGTATACAAATTATATTAGCAAAAAACAAATTCAAAACAATTACAAATTGAAAAAACTATTTTGTAAAAAAGGCGGGAAAATATTTTTCCAATATAAACAATTTTTGAAATATACAAAACAAACGAAAATAATTCATTCACATATTATATAACATTGTAATAATTTACAAAAATAACAAATACTAAGACTACCGTTTTCATATCTTATCAACTAAATATCTATAATTTTGGGCAACATTTGCTGTATCAGTCTTATAGTTAATTCGCTGTGTAGGTGGTACTTTAATAATTTTTAAGATTTCTAACATATTCCTGCGTCTGTAATTGTTTTCTTTGTTTGAAATTAGCGCAATGTAATGATAATGCTGTCTTTTGTGTCAATGTAGTGTTCCTGTATTTCTGATCAGTTCTATGTCCAGCAATTCTAGTTTTTAGTTTGTTTTTCGTCGTTCCTACATAAACCTTGTCACAACTCTCAGTATCATTACCATTACATGGTATTTTATAAACTAAATTAGACATTTCAAATTTATCTATTTTATCTTTTGTTTTACTAAATAGTCTACCTAACGTGTTATATGTTTTGTGGGCCATTATATATTTTTTATAGTCGTAAATTTTTGATTTTTTAAATTTTTCAGATAAAAGAGGGACATAAGTTAATGATTTATAAATTTTAGGTTCTGTTGTCAATCTTGTGCTACTATTTTCCCTATTTTTATATTGCCTTATCAAACTACAAATTACCTGGATTGGATAATTATTATCGTCTAAAATATTTTTGATCTTTTCTATATTCTTTTTATAAAATCTTGTATCACTAATCTTTAAAACCCTCTCAATTAAATTCTTTGCCGTATTAATAACAATTCCCTTGGGGTGTTTTGAATAATAATTTATGATTCTTCCAGATGAAGTAGGTTTCTGGTACCAATCTATTAACAAATTATTACCCCTTCTTATCACTAATGTATCTAAATATGGAATTTTAGAGTCACATTCCATCTCAATTGTGAATTTTATATCATCATGAAATGAATTAAATGTTTCCAAAATATTACCAATTGAACGATTTGGGACAATACAAAATTAGTCGTCAACATATTTTGTTATTATTTTTGGCTTTACATTTAATTTTTCAATGCAACAATCTAATAACTTTTCCATAACAATATCTGCTATAATTGAGAAGCCGGAGATCCCATTGGGAGTCCTTTTTGTTGTATATATACTCTGTCTTCATATTTAAAATATCTGTTATCTATGATACAAAATTTTAAAATACTTAGAAAAATGGCTTTTCCCATCCTTGTATGTTTTTCAACAATTTCCCATTTCTCTTCAATAATATCTACAGCTATATCTATTGGAATACTTGGAAATAAAGATACAACATCAAGTGAAATTAACTTCTCATCAGATCCTATCTTTAACTTTTCTATCCTTTCTCTAAATTGTAAAGAATCCTTTACATTATATTTAGAGTTTTCAGTTAGTTTCTTAAGTATATTCGTAATATACTTACAAAGTTCATAAGACGGAGAGTTCACAAATGAACATATTGGTCTTAAAGGAAAATGTTCCTTATGGATCTTTGGTACTCTATATAACTTAGGCGCTGTAGATATGTTCGTTCTTAGTTGGTTTTTCTCAAACAAAGTAATAATCTTTAATTTGAAAAGATCATCAACTAAATTATTATTTCTAGTCTGTAATCTAAATATAAATTTATTTTACATAAAGTGAATATGACTGAAAAGTTTTTAAGAAATAACAAAAATTTACTTATTTTAAATGCTGATAAGGGCAATACAACGGTTGCAGTTAATAAATGTGACTACATTTTAAGAATGAATGATATTGTGGGAGATATAACCACCTACCTATTATCAAATAGGGATCCGACAAAATAGATTATGGTTTGTACCTATATGGCAATAGCAGTCAATCAATAATTAATATTTTAAAATCCCCTTATATCACATGGCTGCAAGAGCTTCAGTTTACGCTTACATAACAACACCGATTAGCAACATCCTCAGTGAGGCTAACCTCCCAACCATAAAAAACAGAATATTGGAAATAAAAGCAAGAATCATCTCAAAACTCTTCACCAGCACCAATTCGATTATCGACAAGGATATATCATCTGCCCTCACTGCAAGAAGATGTCAACGCATCAAATCAGCAATTGCCCAATCCTTAGAATTAGCCTAAACAATAGGAATTCCCTTATAACACTCTAAAAAAATCAGCAATAAACCTCCGTGGAAATACAACATTATTTCTACAGACACATCATTATCCAAGATGAGGAAAAAACACACCACTAAAGAAGAAATCCTAAGCCTCTTCGCAGAAAGCAAAACACGTTTCAAAGAGCTTGGCTGGAACTTTATTTACACTGACGGCACCAAGTCCACGTGCAACACAACAGCATATGCAGTGGTAGACAACAACGGTAATATCCTGATCTTACGCATTCTCCACAATTACTCTTCTGTTTTCACAGCAGAATCTTGTGCTTTATATAGAGCTGTCCAGTCAGCAATCTCCTCTAAAAAGAAAACAATCATCTTTTCTGATAGTCTTTCAGCGCTGAAAATCATTTCTAATCCATTCAACAACAACTGGAGCACTATAATTAAAATCAGAGATGCCCTCATTATAAACGAAGACAAAATTAGAATACACTGGGTTCCTAGCCACATAGGCGTTTTCGGAAACGAAAAAGCCGACACCGCGGCAAAGCATGCCTCCCATGCACCTGTCTTCACCGAACCAATTTTTGAAAAAACTGATCTCCATCGGCATATAACTAAATACATAAGAGATAAATTCAAGGAGACTATATCTAAGCTTTATCACTATTCGATCATCAATCCAAACAACACTAGTCCATCCTACCCAACAACAATAGAAAAAGATAAAATAAGAACTTTTTCCAGACTAAGGCTTGGTCACACATCTTTCTCACATGAATACCTAACGAAAAGAGCAACCAACCCAACATGCAACAGATGTAACAGGGCCTTAACTGTCAAACACGTTCTTGATGAATGTCCATTATTATCCAACCTAAGAAGTATACACCAGCCTCATCCCACACTTACCTATCTTCTTCGCGAAACAACCGCCACCAACATAAACATTATTTACAACTTCATTAAACAATCTAGACTTCGAGTCTAAAACTCAAAAGCCGATAGCCTCCGCAGCTAGTGCTTTTTTACTGCACTTTAGTCTTAGAATTTTATTCATAAGATTAAATAAATAATAATAATAATGTAAATGAATTATTTTCGTTTGTTTTGTATATTTCAAAAATTGTTTATATTGGAAAAATATTTTCCCGCCTTTTTTATAAAATAGTTTTTTTCAATTTGTAATTGTTTTGAATTTGTTTTTTGCTAATATAATTTGTATACATATTTACCCTGAAGAAGCTACCCATTGTTTGGTAGCGAAATATTGGTTAATAAACTATTTTGTATAAAAAAAACAAAAAAGTGATCTCAAGCTTAAATAAAATTCAAATATAATCAATTAAAAAAGATCAAGAAATTTAGACGATATATTTAATATATTTATGCTATAAATATAATGTTATTAAGTATATATTTTATTTAGCTAGAATAATTGGTTTTTATTAGTTAGTTCTCTTTCAAATAGTCATTAACATTGGGAGCGTTATCTAATAGACTTAACATATCGGGGCTATAATTATATTCTTCCAAATCCTTTCGAGATCTTATCTTATGTCTTCGTGATGAAATTAGTGGGTTTGAAGAGGCCGCAAACATATTAAATCTAACGTGCATTTATTTTTTCAAGATCACCCTTTTTTTTTTGCTTTCTAAAAAAATTTTCGACTTTGAGCAGCTCCACAAACTACAATTTTTATGCAATTAAGGAAAACGTTTTTGAGTTGTGATCAGTAAGTAGTTCTTTATACGATGTATTCATTCATTTCACAAAATTTTGTCATGAAATTTTGTATTTTTGCCACGGATTTTAAGAAAAGGCGCTACTGTGCGGCGATGCAAGGCCAATAAAAAAAGCTCCTAAGAGTATTTCTTTAGCAAAACGTATCGAAGTAAATGAACTTGTCAATGAAATGGAGCGGAATGGAGTAATAGAATCATATTCAATTCCTTAAAGCTCAGCGGTAGTTTTGGTTCAAAAGAAAGATGGCAGACCATGAATGAGGTCAAGAAGGACAGTTATTCGCTACCAATTATATATGACACTTTGTACACGCTAGCTGGAACAAAATGGTTCTCTACATTAAACCTGCTGAGTAGTTATTGGCAAGTATTAAAATCTGATAGAGATAAGTAGAAAACATCTTTTAGTGCAGGTGATGGGTTGTGCCAGTTTAACGTGATATCATTTGGACTATGTAACGCTCCAGCCACATTCGAGCGGCAAACAAATATCATTGGCTGGGCTCAAACTAAGCGTAAATAATTTTGCATTGTTCCAGAAGAGAATGGCATATCAACCGACGAAAAAACACAAGAACAAGGTATTCCATATGCTCAAGTAGTTGTTATGCGTAGCACCAGTTTTGGCATATCCTATTGCTTGAGTTTGATATCTTGCTTTGTGTTGGATAACTATGCAAGTGGCTACGCTATAGGTTGTGCTCTTTCGCAGGTTGTCAATGGAACAGGAAGAATATTAGGCAACTACAGCCGAACGTTTGAAGCCTGAAAGAAATTACTGCGTTACAAGGCGTGAGCTTCTGGCAGTGGTAGTGTGTAAAGCATTACCAAAATTATTTGTATGGACAACACCTCGAACTAAGAACTGATCATTCTGCGCGCAGTTTGTGAGTACAATTCAAACAACCAGAAAATCGGGTAGCCCGTTTAATTGAACGTCTCTAGATATTCGACTTAAGCATTGAGCACAGAAAAGGCACTAAGCATTGAAATGCGAATACACTCTCCCGAATACCTTGTAGATTAGAGTGCAAACATTGTGCAAAAGCTGAAGAGAAAAAAATGTGTTGTTGTTCAACTAACACATCTAGACATGTGACAATGGGTCAGCGGCGCAGAGAGCAATCGGCAAAAGAGAAAGACAAAAGGCTGGCCCACCTGTAGTCAAATATACCGAATAACGAGAACTACGCCGCTACATCCATAATCTGACGGCATGGTTTAAAGATTTAACCGCACGTTGAAGAGCACTTATTTAGTTTAAGTTACAGTTGTTTAGTTTGTAGTAGTTAATGTACATTGAACATTTTCTTTGGTTCTTTCGAATATCATGTTAACCCTACGATTCATAACCGGGTACCCGTGTACCTTTTTTGACTTTAAAGTGCTGCTGTGCCTATAATTTTTGAGATATGGACATAAAACTCCGAATCATGAGAGATTTTGAAAAAAACGTTTTTTTGTGTTGTTTTTATTGGAAATAAATGTCTTTTTTTATTTATTTTATCATATTTTATATATATTATATTATAATTCATCCGAATCACTATCGTTGTTATTGTGGCAATTGTAGCATTTAGTAATTAGTATCGGAGTGCTACATATGCTGCAATTTTTTCTAGTTTTTCTTCTGCGCTTATTTGGAAGAAGTTTGCACATGTAGCACACGCCCGTATGTACTTTTCTGCCCCTTTGTCGTGCTGACGGAGATGTTGACGGACCTGCAGCACAAAGCACACTCTCCAACGGCCTTCCGATGATGCTTTCAATTGCATTTTTTGTTGAAAATTGGCGCACGCTTTGCACATTTGAAATTCTATTTTCTATAACAGGAATGCACAGGTTTTCTGCCAGTTGACGCAGGAAATTCTTCCTGCGCGTCGTGGTGTATCGTGCAGTTGGATTATTTCCATAATATATGATGTGTGATGCAAATGCGCTCACATCAATGATGTTATAGAAAAATGCCATCGGCCATCTTCTTGTTTGTCGCTGGGTCGTGTATTCTTGGAGCGTTTGGTCCATTACGTCCACCCCACCTTTTGTTTGATTATAACAATTTATAATTTCTGGTTTCCCATTCTCGTCAATTTGTGCATCATCATGCATACTAGAAAGAAGGATGACCGAGTTGGACTTCCGCTGCTTATATGAGAGCAGTGTTACGTTGTCGTAGAAGCCAAATAAACTTGAACCAACTTCTTTTTTTTTGTCTTCTTTCATCTCCGTAGGGATGTAAGCTTTGTTGCGGCGGAGTGTACCCACAATGCTGAGCTTTTCTACTTTTAGTTGCCTAGCCAACGGCAGCGTCGTAAAAAAATTATCCATTGTTATATTTCGTCCGCTACCGTAGTATGGCCCAACTAAATCTCTCACCACTCTTTCGCCAACACCAACTTCACGACCAGTTTCTTGTTTGCCAGTATATATTTGGCCATGAAGTGGATATGAGTTTTTGGCATCGCAAATTCACCATACTTTTATGCCATATTTTGCTGGCTTCGAGGGTATATATTGGGTGAATTTGGTTCTACCACGGTATGGATATAATTGTTCACCAATGGTCAAATATTCTGATGGCACATAATATCTGGCAAGATTTGCATTGAGCATTATCCAAATATCGCGAATTGGCGCCGCTTTGTCTTGACGCTGCCGCTCTACCCGTGTTCTGGGGTCGTCAAACCGCATAAAACGCAGCAAATCGAAAAACCTGTTTATTCCCATGGTGGCGCAGAATAATGGGTGAGCCTGTGACGTCCACAAATCTCTTGCGTTTTCGTCATTAGAATGATTTGTGCCAGCCATCAAAATCATTCCAATGAACGCATAAATTTCGTTGATTGTCGTGTCTTTCCACTTCAACTGACGTCTATTGGGATTCGCTTCATTGTACGCATTATATGTGGCATGCGCTTTTCTATTTGTGTGGCGCACTATTATATCCACCATTTCCACTGTGAGGTATGATTTGAAATACTGCAAAGGCGTCATATTTTCAGTAATCCGTGCTGGACCACAGCGGTCTCTGAATATATTGTGGCTTCTCACTTGTTGGCAACTACGTGGTGTTCGCTGCCATTGTGTGCCGTCACGTGCAGTCATGTAGTCTGCTGGGTTTGTTGTTGGCGCATCTTCTGGCATATCATCATCTTCACTTTCATCATCAAAGAAAATTTCCTCTGGTGCGTCAATAGCAGCTGCAATTTCGTTTGCGTTGTCAACATTCAAATCTTCATTCTCTGATTCCGAAACTTCGCCAGTATAGGCCACATTTCACATGTTCAAATGTTCAAACATTTCACATGTTCAAATATTCAACACAGACTGGCGAAGCAAATGAAATATTTCAATTTTACGACACAAATGAACATCTGCTACCTAATTCAAAAGCAATTAAGCAAGTAGATACCGAAAATAAGCAAAATAAGCAAATAAACAACCCTTACATAAAACCAGTTTCTGCCTACTTGTGTCGCTTTAGGTACTTATATACGAACATAAACCAACGCAAAATATAATCAACAACAAAAATTATTACAGGAAAATATTATTTTATTTCAATAAACGCAAAACAACCTACTTCGGGTACCCGGTACCTGGTTATGAAATTAAAGGAGTTTTGCTGGTTATGAATCGTACGGTTAAGTTATGTTCAGCCGAGGTGTATCATTGTGTGCAACATATTTTAAGGCACATTTTTTTCCTGTATATTACTTAACATTACGTCTTAGTTTAAATGAAACGGCCTCCTAGTAATTTACCAGAATGTACTAGTACATATGTATGTATGTACATTAGGTTGTCCCGTCCTTGAATGAGAAAAATGTTTTTTCGAGCTACACTTTCGCAAGAGGTATCAAAATTTGTGTAATTTTACACAGATTATGGTTAAAGAAAAAAAAATCGAATTACGGCTGACTTCCAAGACGTTCGAATACAAAGTTTGTATACAGTATTGCTACTGTATTTAAATCACATACATATGCAAAGTTCCGAAACACTAACCGATGCATTGTTTGCTTTCTTATTGCGTAAAAATACTTGGCGGCGGCGTTTTGAAATGGTATACATTGTATAATTATTGTACTACTGATGCTTTGTTCAAACACAAAGCAATTGACGTTTTGGAAGTCAGCCTACGTGCCATCTTGAGGGCTCTACTTTTGAAAACGTTTTTACATACCTAAATCGTATACTTAAAATAACAAAAAAAAAAAACGGCATACAAATTTATTTTATTAACATATTTTATATTTGCAATTAATGTACAAGAAAATAAAACTTATAATAAATGACTAAAACTTAAAATTTAAACATATTTTTTTGACCAAAATTTGGCATTTCTGCTCGTGATTTTAACCTGGTTCTAATAATGCCATCTCTAGAAGCAGCGTTAGTTACACTTTGAGAGGCCTCTGTTACCAGTTTAACACATTTTTCCACAGCTTGTGTGTGACAAGGAAAGTCAGCAATTTCCAAGCTGTTATCTCTTGTCATGATTTGAAGGTCCTCATTAGAAATATGCCGAAGAACCCGCGGTGCTGTAACCCTACACTCGTGCCACATAATAATTTCGGTGTAATCTCCAGCAGAGAAGTTAATTTTTGGTGATTTAAATATTCTGTGTTTAGTGCTACTTTCAGCTTTTCTAGCTTTGATTATTCTTTGCAATGCCAGCTCCCGAATGTGGTTTCTATCATCAAACAGCATACTGACAAGTAGATTTTCCGGGTGAGCAAAAAAAGCATTTTTTTCGATAACAGAATCCACAACTGATCTCATATTTTCTGGCAAAATACGAGAGTAAATGAACAGATGATAAATATGTTTGGCTCCTTTAAAAGACTTTTTGTTTGATTAGGAACCAAATCGAAGCGTATACTTTAACAACGTAATTGACAAGCAGTTGCAAATTTTCTGATGGATTAAGGGTACTTACGTAAACTCTGAGTAGACGATTAGCAGAGGTAAGCCATCTCGAGTGCCAATATTTCCAGGTTTGCGGTTTGCCAGCTCAGGACTACAATAACCAGATTGTACAGCTTTACATATTTCATAAAGATATTTTTGATCCGTACTTAGTTAACCGACCACATTTTTCGGCAAATCAGGCAAATTACCACCCACCGCACAAAAAGACACCGTACTTTTGTTATCACAAGTAGCTAATTGTTTTCCAATAACTCCAGAATATTCTCCAGGTCCTGAAGTGCAACCATCTAAACTCAAGAATAAATGACGAAGAGGTAACTCATTGGCATGGAGCATACAAACACACCATTGTAGCGGTTTGTTGAAATACTCCTCCAAATATTGTATAACGCCACCCTTCCAACCGGTATTAGTTGCAGTTCCGTCACATCCAATGCAAATTACGTCATCTAATTTTCAACCTTTATCTTCTAATAAGGTTGTGGTCGAATTTATAATGCCCTTTGCAGTGCCACGACTTGGCGTTGTGTGACCCAAATAAGTTGATTCAGGTTCTGCTAAAATTGAGATGTGTTGTTCCAAAATTTCTTTGTGATGGTAACGGTCCCCTATTTTCTCATTTATCAAAGTCTTGTCTTTTCGTCCATCAAAGAAAATGCTTTTAATAACAATACCTCCAATGTCTTTTGAGGTTTCTTTCCGGACTTTAGATACAGCTCTGTGTATTATATTTTTATCGATTACCAGAGTTAAATTTTCGGTAGAAATAATACCGAAGTCAGTCAAAACCGCGGAAGCAGCAGCAGAACGAGTCGATAAACCGTATCTATTACAGACCTTAGCAACTGCTGGCAATGGCAATGTATTCCGATTAGTCGTTGAAGTTGAAGGTGTATCTGTCGAAAGTGTGTTAGTGAGAGATGCCTCCGTTATAGGATACGTTTCTAGGGAAGATTGACACAGTGAAACTTCACAATTTTCTGGGATAAAATCGGTTTCTGGAAAAGAACGCGCCTTTTTTGCTGCCCTTATAAAAAGTTCAGTTTGTCTTTGCTTTCGTTTTATTAATCGAGCTGTTTATTTTTTATCAACTCCACATATAACCATTTTTCTGTAATTTCTTTGATCCAACAAAAAACTTTCTTAGGTTTAAAACAAGAACAAGATTAAATGAAGCATTTGTAAGCAGCAACGTTGAAAAGTTTCTCAGATGACTCCACAAAACACTTTAGTTTGTTTTCGAAACTACTTTTTCGTTTGCTTTTACGATATCTTTTTAAATTGAGGTACTGTTTGAAATATAATTTTAGTAACTGAATAACTCGTTCCTTTGTTACGATTGAAATCGAAGCTTTGGTCCAAATAGTTTCAATCTCTTCAAAAACAATCGCATATATTTCTGAATTTGATAGATCTTTTCCATTATACTTTAATTTCATGTTATACTTGATAAATAAAATATATTTAATGACGTCTCTTATAGTTGGTAGCTGCCGATCATCAAATTTCTTATATGGTCCCAATATAACACAAGTTGTCTCACTACTCCTCGAACTCATTTTTTTAAAATCACAAACTCCGCTCTTAATGCTGTAACTTTCGCAATTGACTTATGTATTATAAATTAGTTTTGTTTTTGTTTTAGTTTTCTTTTTTGGGGAAAACCCAATTTACGTATTTTTTTTTTTTTTAATTCTAAAAATTGATTGGCAGAGGTACGTAACCAAATAGCCGGGGTATGCCACGTTGGTTCCGGCTCCGTAAATCGACCTATACCTCTGTATAGGAAATCGGAGACACTTGAACAATAATTAAAGTTGAGTTGTATGGTTCTACTCCAGTTGAAAAAAACGTTGGTTCAGTCACCGCAAGTCGACCTATATCTTTGTATAGGAAGTCGGAGACATCTGAACAATAAATTATACTGAGTTTTATGGAACTCCTCCAGTTAGAATACTTTGAGTTTGGTTGGTACTCCTCCAGTTGTAAATTATGAGTTTAGTTGGTACTCCTCCAGTACCAAATAAATAAATGCACGTGGTTAATTGTAGAATAGTCTGGAAACTGTATCCAAAGCACAGTTACGCGACGCCACACAATTAACCACGCGAGAGTGAGACGTAAAACTCTCGAAGACGGATGAAAAGGACGGCCTGATTGCACTTAAGAGATAATGACAATGACGTGCGAGCTCTTGACCCGACCAGAGCTGAATCACGACTGTATTTTGGTATTTATAAATATAACAGGTGATTCTGAAGTGTTGCTTATTTTTTTTATTTCATGTTCAAGAGTTTCTATATTTTAGGAAGTAAGCTGTAACTATAAAAGAAACTTAAAAACTGGTTCGTAATAAACAAGAGTTCTCTCTAACCATAATAGTTGCTAAATATTTTGAAAGTGAATGTTTTGGATTTTTTTTATAAAAAAATTTTTATAATTAGTGTACGTTATAAACGAGCTCCATTGTGTCTTACAAATTCTTAGACGCCGGTAAAGTGTTGGTATATTTAGTTTAGGTGTCGAAATTAAGCATAGCGAAATATAATCATAAAAATAACTACTTTTCAAAACTTTGAAGATCGGTAGAACCCTAAAGATATAGTTTTATTGTATTTTTAAAATCATTTTGGTAATCTACGAGTAATTACGCAAGTGTTGGGAGGTCTTGCGTTAGGGAAATAAAAAAAAAATTTTCGGGACAGCCTAATGTACATGCGAAACCTTTGTGGAATGTTACAGACCACCAATATGTTTATATAAATAGTCGAACGACACAGCTATCATGATCAGTATAACAGAGCTTGTTAAGCGTCTATCAAAGTGAGTTTGCTAATAATAAAAGTGTATAATAACAAGTAACTGTGCTATATTCGGCCGTGCCGAATCTTATATACCCTTTACAACGTGTAGTCATGCAATAACAATTGTTTGTATCACCATTCATCCCATATAAAATACGTACATATGATTGGCGATAGCTCAGGCAGGTTCCAACCCTCTCACTGGCCACGCATCCGCTCATAAAACAAACTGAAAAATACAACAAAAACTACTACATCAAATACTACGACAAACTCCACCACAAGAAGAATTCACGAGAGTCAGGTGTTTACTCCCGTTTTGCCCACCCAACCATGTCGCAGCAGCATCCGTATATTGGTTAGAATAAATGTGGCATCGAATCCCAGCTGAGCCAAAAAAAAATTTATTTTATTTAATATATTATTTATATTTTCTTATTTTTTTTATTTTTTTTTTTATATTTTTTTTTTAACTTTTTTTTTTAATTTGTTTTTCTTTTGTAATTTTTTTTTGGCAAGTTTTTTTACATGTATGTATGTATGTATGTTGTTGTAATTGTTTTAAAAAAACGAGGTGGTCGTGGTTTTTTGCTCATATCTCAGAAAGTTATCGGGCGATTGTGCTGAATTTCAGAAGCGATTCATTCCTGGATATTTCCAAGAGATTGATACTATATACAGATCTGAGAAATATATAGTTGCTTCTAAAAGTTGATTTCAACCAACACACGGACAGACGGTCAGGGCTTAATCCTCTATTCATAAGCTTTCAGAAAATATATACTTTATGGCGTCGGAAATGAAAATTGTAGAAATTACAAACGGGATGACAAGGCTATATATACCCTTGTGCACCACAGGTGAAGGGTATAATAAGTTAAATAAATATAGTGCTATAAAAGAAATATCTGTGTGTGTTTAAATAAATAAAGTTCTCCTACTTTTATAATAAATTTCAAGTGTTATTATTTTCAATACAAGAGAATCCCCCGTTTATTTCTAGAAAATAATCAAACGTTATATAAGGTATAAACGAAACATTATTTTGTCAAAAACGAGTGTATGCTAGGGTAATCGACTCGGTTTTACAACCGGTGGAAAACCGGATTTTTTACTCTTTAAGCTAACGGTTTTTTCCAAATGTTAATATTTCGAATGTCGAATACACCGGTTTTTTTTTTTATACCCGCCACCAAAAAAATGGTGGGGGTATATTCATTTTGTCATTCCGTTTGTAACACATCGAAATATCAATTTTAGACCCCATAAAGTATATATATTCTGAATCAGGGTTTGATTTGATGACGATCTAGCTATGTCCGTCCGTCTGTCCGTCTGTTGAAAGCACGATAGAGGTCGCACCGAAAAAGCTAGGGGGCTCAAATTTTGCCAGAATCTTTCTTATAGACAAGGTTTGTTTGGTATTGAAAATGGGCTAAATCGGAACATTAGAAGGAGAGTTATAGCTCGTAAAGCAAGAGTAGGTCGAAAAAACCGTGTCCTTCAAACACCGAATAAAATGGAATTGTGTCCAAACGCATTAACGTAGAGTCATGAAACTTCGAATATATATTTCTCGAGTCAAAAGAATATTTTTCCCTGAAAATCGCTTAAATCTATAAATTAGGAAAAGAGTTATCGATCAAAATGTACGAAAATTTATACCGCACAGTGTATTTTTCGGTATATTTAAAAACAAAAACGTCATAAAAGCAACAAAATTGAATGTACGACTCTGAAATTTTGCACACTTTGCTTTTTGGTGAGGCGCTTTTATGTGACGGAAAATCAATGTGCCACGCCCACTTTTACGCCCACCTCCCATATAACGTTTTACCTAAAATTCATATAATTTCTCTATAAATAAACATTTTGGAATAATAAAGGGCTATATTGAAACACCTAAGTTGTACTCATTCGTAAAAATAACTTTGACACGCCTACTATAACGCCCACTTTTCACGTTATCTACCGTTAATGAAATTTAAAAGCTCATAAAACCGCCAAAATTAGAGGTATGATAATAAAATTTGCTACCTCCATCCCTCTAGGCAATATCATTACTGTGCCAGAAAATTAAGGTGCCACGCCCACTTTTACGCCCACCTCCCATATAACGTTTTAAATAAAATTCATATAATTTCTCCACTAATAAAGATTTTGGAATAATAAAGGGCTATATTGAAACACCTAAGTTAAACTCATTCGCAAAAATAACTTTGACACGCCTACTATAACGCCCACTTTTCACGTTATCTACCGTTAATGAAATTTAAAAGCTCATAAAACCGCCAACCTTAGAGGTATGATGATCAAATTTGCTACGTATATCCCCCTAGGCAATATAATTACTGTGCAAGAAAATTGAGTTGCCACGCCAACTTTTACGCCCACCTCTCATATAACGTTTTACCTTAAATTCATATAATTTCTCTAATAATAAAGATTTTAGAATAATAAAGGGTTATATTGAAACACCTAAGTTGTACTCATTCGCAAAAACAACTTTGACATGCCTACTATAACACCCACTTTTCACGTTATCTACCGTTAATGAAATTTAAAAGCTCATAAAACCCCCAAAATTAGAGGTATGATGATCAAATTTGCTACGAATATCCTCCTAATCAATGTAGTCGTTGTGCCAAGTTAAGGTAACACGCTCACTTTAACGCCCACCTGCCATAACGGTTTATATTAAATTCATGTAATTTCTCTATTGACAAAGTTTTTGGGAAAATAAAGGACTATATTGAAATATCTAAGTTGTATTTGTTAGCAGAAACTTTATTGGCAAGCCTAATTTAACGCCCACTTTCATTGAAAGACTACATTTACAAAAGCATTTTAGTAGCATATCGAAGTTATAGAGGGTGGTTAAATTTTAAGGACCGATGTTGAATTTAAATAAAACACAAATTATTTAGGATATTATTATCATTTCTTTTTATAATGATAATATTTGTATGGTTCAATTATGTATTTAACAAAATATCTGCCAAATGGCCCCCCCATACTTGGCGCCACTTCTCTATCTGATGGTCCAAATTTTCAATGACAATGTTTATGCTCAATTGTTGGGCATGATGATGAGGCGAGGTTGACTGCTCTTTTGCCACACTATTGCAAAAAATAGCAATGGTTCCCATTCAACGAACTAAGAAGGCATTCACAGATTTTCTTACATTTTATACAGACCTGAAAGTAAAATATTTTTTACAATTCTCCCGATTGTGGACAAATTTGAACGTTTATGTTGATCAAAAGAATTACGAAGTGCATAAAATGCATTTTGATTTGAACGCCCATTTTTATAAATAACCTGAATAACTTTAACGCGTTGCTCATTTGCGTATGTTTCCACGGATATAATTGAGTAAGTTTGAGATTGAGAAATGTCAAATGCAATGCAAAAAAAACTTGTTGTTTGTGTCGCTCATCTTTAACATGGGCCCTTAAAATTTAACCACCCTCTACAAAGAAAGTGATACATATTTTATTATAAAGAGATTATTCCATAATGATTAACAAAATAACAAATATTGTGCTTTAAATGTACACAAAATTGGTGGTGGGTATAAAAGATTCGGCACAGCCGAATATAATGCTCTTACTTGTTTATTTTTAGTTTTATGTTTGTTTATCTTTGTAACCAAACGTACCATACTATTTTTATTACTCAAAAAATCAGAAAATTTATCAAATACTCTTCCATAATATTGTAAAAATTTTTTCTGTTGTTTAAAAAACAAATGTAAAATAAGAAAAATATTTAGGTTAAATATTATTTGTTTTAAATGGAGAGCAGGTATTTTATACGTTGCTGCGCTTATTATTTGCTGTGATAATCAGCTGTTCAGTTAAGTTTATTGACCAAATTATTGTACTTTGCAATACTTTTTGATCTCATTTTCGAATTTCATAATATTTTGCCTATACGAAATCTAGTGACTTGTACTAAAGACTACCAATAGCTTAACTAATATCTGTGATAACATATGACTTAATATGGCAGTACCAGAGCACAACCGATTACTTTTAACAAATTAATTTAGTTCTTAAAAAATTTTACAAAACGAAATAACATTTTTATACCCTTCACACAGTGAAAAAGGGTATATATAGGTTTGTCATTCCGTGTGAAATTTCTACAATTTTCATTTCCGACCCCATAAAGTATATATTTTCTGAAAGCTTATGAATAGGGGAGTCGATTAAGCCCTGTCAGTCTGTCCGTCTGTCCGTGTGTATGTTGAAATCAACTTTTTGAAGCCCCCCGACATCGCTTGGACCCGGGTGAGGTATTAAAATATCAGAAATATTCGGGAGTAGATCGGTATTGAAAATCAGAAACATCGGTACATAAACAACTGAGATATGAGCAAGAACCCACGACCACCTCGATTTTTTTTTCACAAAAACAACATTACAACAACAACATACATACATGCAAACGTGTATACTGGTTAGAGAAAACGTGGCATCGAATCCCAGCTGAGCCAAAAAAATTTTTTTTTATATTTTTTTTTTAATTTTTTTTTATTTTTTTTTTAATTTTTATTTAATATATTATTTATATTTTTATTATTATTTTTTTTTTTAATATTTTTTAATTTTTTTTATTTTTTTTTGTTTTATATTATATATATTTTAATTATTTAAAAAAAAAATTTTTTTTTAATTTTTTTTTTTAATTTTTTTTTTTTAATTTTTTTTTTAATTTTTTTTTATTTTTTTTATTGCATGACTACACGTTGTGAAAGGTATATAAGATTCGGCACGGCCGAATATAGCGCTCTTACTTGTTTATGATTCATTTACTGTTTGTGTCGCTAATATTAAAAATTAAAAATTTAAAACTTAAAATAAAAAAAATTAAAATGGTCGAAGTAGAAAAAAAATATAAATGTGTCGCTAATATTAAAAATTTAAAACTTAAAATAAAAAAAATTAAAATGGTCGAAGTAGAAAAAAAATATAAATTACAATTTAGTTGCCATATTTTGTTTCATGTGGAGAAGCAATGGCATTTTTAAATTTTTAAACCTTACCTTAAAAGTTAAAAATAATTGAAGCATAAACTTAACTTTTCGGTCACTTTTAGTAAAAAGTGTCTGTTCTTTAACATCTTTATCTTATATAACGGCATTTTATAATAATGTCGTTGAATGTGTTTCAACTTAAAATGCAATTAAACCATAAAGCAAACTAGTTTAAACCTATAGATGTATCTCTGTCATGAGTATAAGAAAGAATTATATTTTATGTATTCGATTGGTTATCCGGTTTTTTCTGAATTTAAAAAAAAAGAACCGATTTTTCCTTTAATTCTAAATTTCAAACTATTTGAAAACTGATTTCTAAAAAATGTCGAATAATCGATCACCCTAGTGTATGCATTTGAGTAATAAATATAGTAGTTAGATGGAAGGCATTGATTCATTACCAGCAATATTGTTTGAAAAACAGTGCTAGTGGGTATGTTCAGCGCTTAAGTCACTAAATAGAAAGTAATTTGAACGTAAAGTTAAAGCATCCATATCACAATAATTATGAGCTGTATCCTTCCGGTACAATGACAACATGCTAAAAATTTTCCCGTCCGGAAAGCAGGAAACAAACATCTTCCGATTTCGATTCTCCTATTTTTTTTCTAAAGTTTTTGAAAAACTGTTAAGTTTATGTTAGTCTAGTTAGGGTGCCCCGATGGACTAGTCAGCAGTGTGCTGTTCTGCTAGCTTAGGGGTTGCGGGTTCGATTCCCGCCGGAGACTCTGGACTTGTCTGCTTCTTTTCTATTCTATTCTTGCTTTTCTATTCAGGTATCACAAAGGGATCAATATAATGGACCCAAGTGAGCTGTACAACAGCTGCCTGTGGTTAGTATTAAACACATAATAGATTTGCATATGTATATATGTATTTAGCTGCAATTGTATTATATATTTATTACACTATACACGTTATTGTCAAGGCATTCCACATTGTCTTCTTGTTTGGAATACATTGCATGAGATTTAAATTATTCAACATATCTTGCGAAGGTACCAAAAAAATTAAATATGTTCTATTCACAATAATTAAGAGTTAAGAAGTTCGTATTCTATTTTGTTTCGAATGTGAGTTTTAGTGAAATTTATTATTGAAAATATTCTTTAATTTTTAACATGTACATATGTATTCATATATACGTACATTTAAGTAAGCGCATTCACTTTAATGTGAAAAACAAAATATGAAAGTGGAAGGATGCCAACTTATAATTTTTACATAAGAAAAGACGATAAACTAATATGGTCTTTACACTCTATACATGTAAATGACTTCAATTTTGTACATAATAATACCAAAATAAAATCATTATTTTTTCGTTTTGAATTTAAGACTCGAAACAAATTTATGGCTCATGAAAAATGCCTAACAAAATCGCCAAAAACTCGCCATGTTGAAAAATCGAAAATTAGGAAGCCAAAAAAGTTTCAATATCGCCACGTTCATGAAAAATTGCCAGATATGACAACTCTGACTGATGTGTTTGTTTAATGTTACTATAAAATATCAATATAAGAACATTAATGGAAAATAAATCGGCCTTTTACCGGCCAAGATATTGGCAAAATTATATATAAGTAGTTGATGGTATAAACCAGCATTTGAATTGCTTGCTTAAAGTTAGCAAAAGCACAAAGGTTTCTGTTTAGCTTACATTATATTTCAGTACAATGAACAACTGTGTTTTCAATGACTGACATGCTTATTTCAAAGAAACGTTTTAAAAATTTGCTTTAACTATTGCTTTTGGTAGGTAGGGAGGTAGGAAAGGGGGATGCAGGAAGCAAGAGCCACCTCCAACACCCACACTCGGAGACCAATATGGTCCTTTGAAAGATAGAGGATTGATTAGAAAAAAAAGAGAGAGGGTTGCTAAAGATATAGAAAATGAAAATAAAAATGGTTAGTAGGAAATAGAATAGAAGAAAGAAATACAGATTCCTTACGAGCCCCATTGCATGTTCACCAGCCACCCGACTCCCATGATGAATCCGATGGTATTCCCCAGTTTGAACTCCGAAACATCACCCAACTTATCGTAAAATCGTCAACCTAACCACTTAAATCTGTGATTCTGTAGCCTCGGGCAGTGACAATGTGTTCCACAGTCTCTAGCTCATCACATGTCTGGAGTGCAGCGATCCCATCTACTAATCCTAGCTCTCACAGGACACTGTCCTGTTTAAACGCCAATAGAGGCGCACAGTTATACCAAAAGTAACGTAGAGTCCGCTGAGTTCAACTTGGGTCATAAAGCCCTTGACACTCTGCAGTCCTGTTCCTCCACGCCATATTAGTCCTGTCGGATACCCACGCCCAAAATAGTAACTTAAACCAGTACCGATCCACCGCACGCAAGTTCGTCAGCGATTTCATAGCCGACAGTTATATTGTATTCTGGTACCCAACACAATCTGACATTGAAGAGGCTCATGATCCTATCGAGTGCTCTTCTGCACTGTCAACGTATAGAGTAACCTCCCTACCCTATGGAATATGTTCCAATATGAGATCCGTTGCCCTATAGATAGCCAGTCATCAGTAAGTCTGTAAGACCTGATATTCTCTCTTCCATTATATAGACACCTGCCCCTGTGCCTATATTCATCTTCGATGTAGCGACCACTGAGGTGTGCTTTTAATGGCACCAGTGATACCAAGTGAAGCACAGCTCGGACTTTTGTAAGGAGCTTTCTATAACAACCCTATCCCTAATGCCTTCCATCATACAGTACATCCAAATGTCACCTCTGGTCGTAGGCCTTAAGTCTTGCCTATGGAGTACCTGCAAGTGTAGTAGGTATTAAGGACTCTCTTCTCTCTCTCTCTCTCTCTCTCTCTCTCGTGTATTTTGACCCCATGACAGCTAACTGTCAAGGAGTACACCGAATTATTTTGCGCCGCATGTCAATTATAACTATCCCATTAAGTATCGGTCGCCTAAACGCCTCGATCGTATATCTCCTGGTAAAGAGAACTAGATCAGTCTTCTTCGGGTTAACACCCAGATCATTTCCTGAAGCCCAAGAAGATAGTGTACATAGTGCCGATAAAACCCCTCCCTGTGGTGTCCCCCTGGTCACAACTCTTCTCATACTAAAATCTCCCAAGCTAGAATTTATAACCCTAATCCAACATTTAGGTTATCCATATAACCAGAAAATCCCTGACTCCCAGCCCAACTAGAGCCGCCTCTATGCTAACGTTGTTAAAGGCACCCTCCACATCCAAAAACGCCGCTAAAGTATATTCCTTATTGTTAAAATATTGAATTTGAAATTTAACTCTGCTTTGCAACACGCATATTTATCTAAACGAGTATAGCCTACTCTCTTCTGTATATTGTGTTTTATTCTTTTTAACTTTTAAGTTTAACAGATAACTTTGTTTCTTGAATTTTGTAAACCATTTTTATTTTAAGTCGTAATAAAGCATTTGAATGTGAAGCATCGTTTGTTTCAATTCTCCTGAAAACTTCAACACATATCATGCAAGCTACGTTCCATAAAACCTACCACATCATGCAGTGCACTCAACAGATCTACCCTTCAGATAAGCATGTTGAGCTTTACTGAAGATGGGATGGATAAAATCCCTCAGATATAGATCGACTAGTCTCTAATGTTTTGAGCAGAAAAGACGAAAGGCTGATAGGTCTAAAATCCTTTTGCTTCGAGTGTCCTGCCTTATCAGCCTTAGGTATAAAAATAACCCTAACCTCTGTCAACCTCTTAGGTATGTATCTCCCCAGGAGACACGCTCTAAACACCCTCGTCAACAGTAAAATAAAATAAACCAAGACGTTTTGCAGCATGGCAGGGATAATCCCATCCGGACCCAGTGATTTATAGGCCCCAAACTTATTAACCACCCATGTTACTTTATTTGTCGTTACCATCTCCTTAACTAGCTCCCGTTCACTATCGACTGACCTATGTTCAATGAGCATCTCTCACATTCTCACAGCCGGGAAAGTGTGTTTCCATAAGTAATCCCAGCGTCTCCGAAAAAAACTGTCTGAGACATCCGTTCTCTGAACATATCCAGTTACCGTAGGGTCTTTGGATAATATTTTCCTGAACCTTGATAGCTCATTAACAGACTCAATGACTTTGGCCCTCTTGAGTACCCTACCTAGGAACTTTGTAGCTTTCCTAATCGTCAGCCTTCCTACTGGCCTTCGCCCTATTAAATTTCTTCCTAACCATAGACCTCTAAACACTCATTTCCCTGCTCCACCATTTCAGATGTTCCCTTTTCCCTGGAAATACTAATGGCCCTTTGGCTCCCCATAAGAGTATCGGCGAGTTTCCCCACCATCGAATCTAGATCAGCCAGGTACGACATCAATCCTCCTCGCATACTCGACTAGCCTTCGAATGTATGTGCCTGGTGGATCTGCAACTTCATAAGTGAGGCCAGTGTTAAAGGTGGTTGACCTTTAGCTTCTCTTCCAATGACAGTAGAATCACGTGTGCTAAAAGAGAAAATTAAAACAAAGTTCAAATTTTTCTTAGCAAGTACGAATTTTCTGACCTTATCATCCGTGGACGTGACGAACAGAATGTAGTCCTTTGTCCCTAATCTTCGAACCTTATTTTTGTTGATTCAAGGCTCTTGGATTAGGGCCACGCTTTCTTGGAATCTGGCAAGGTGGGTTATCAGTTCCGCTGAAGCTGCTTTACTGGCAGATTTATCTACACCACTCGCAGCTTCTTTGACCTAGGGAACCTAAACTGCACAAAGACCAAACCTGTTAAATTCTTTGCGCTTCCAATTTACTAAGGGATTTTTTATTCACTGCGCATCTAAGATCCCTTCTAGCATTCTCCTTACAGACCAGCGAAGTCACTAGTTTCCATGGGTCTATTTTGAGGTCTTCATTCTGGTTGGCCAACACTGATAGTATAGTTTCCAGCGATCTAACGGGTGGTGGAATTCACACTGTCACTATTGGCCTTAGTGAAAGCTCAGAAGCACGTATAACTAAGCCCTTGGACAAAGATCTCTACAGCCTTCAACAGAGGTTTTTAGAAATTCTAATGAGTTCTTATTGCCGCAGTTGACCCCCTTAACACCCTTTGACCAGTCCGCTCCATTGAAGCAAACGTCCTCAGGCTTACCCCGGCTGCTATCCGGTCGATGAGCCTGCCTTCTATCAGAAGGCCAGAATGCCTTCTTGGCTTAAAAGCCTTTAGGTTTCTTTAAAGTGGTGGGCTGGTCATTTCCAGACCGTACTCTCTTAGTTAGCTCCTTTTTAGGGAGGTTCCCAAGTGAGCTGGATGGAGCATCATCAACCTTCATCTTTAATACAGGCATTAGCTAGCCAGCTTAAACAGCTCGTTGATGCTTCCTCGTTAAATGCTTCTCTGGCAGTGAACAGTCTTGGGTCTCTCTTGGCCATTTTATTTAAAAAGGCAAAAGAGGACCTCGTACCATTCCTCGCCTTCTCCTTCGTTCGGCCTTTTCCATCCCGTGGTAACCCTGCGTATGTTACCACTGCGACTTGCCGATCTCTTGATACTGGGGTTTTGCCTTGAATGGCAGCCTTCTCAGACGTTGAAGAATGCACCACTGAGCTCAAGGTAGGACCGGATATCATAGTGATATCCGAATCCTCTTCCGAACTCAATGTTTGATCACCCAATTTTTGAGTGTTGTTAACCTCAAGGGTCCCAGAAGATCGCCCAATTGGATCTGTGTCCGTAGCTGTCCTTTCTGGTCTATAATAACTATTGATATACGTAAGAACAGCGTCAATTCTTTTCTGTCTTCTGTTTAGCTTCAATCTTGTTCCCATGAGTAGACACATAAATGATAGACGCGCAGTGACGGCGTACACGGATTAGGAAATTATCATTACATCCAGCCCATGCCCTAGCGCCAAAGGGGAGCTGTTAGCGAGTAGTTTCTTTACCCACTAACTAGTCATACAGGTTTCGGCACTGCTACTAACCACCTTGACCTTAAAAGTGTCCCCCAGTTTGTTTGGTTCGCGAGAATCCAGAGGATTCTATGACTGTATATTGTACGGGATCGGAACGACCCAGTTTTGGGACGCTCACCTAAGTGCTTGGTACCGTCTGACCCCCTACCTTATACTAAGCTCCCCTATTCGCCACCTGGGGCGCGCGTCCGATGGGAGGAAACTGGAAAAAAGACTCTGACATTGCTTTTACTGTCGAAACATTTAAATTTCTGTAGCACAGCATTAACAGAAAAACTGCTGTAAGCCGCAGACAACTTTTTGAAATTAATTACTGCCGCTAGCTGCGTTAGCACATAACATCAAATAGTAAAACTGTGTTTTTTGTTTTATTGCTTTGCTTGTGCTTGTTTATTTTCTTTAAAAAGTTTTAGTTTAGCACTTACGTGTTCATTGAAAATAGTTTCGTTTATTCACTATACGTTACACGAACATGATCACATAAAACAATATTGTATGCACATGATGACATGCCATTAATCAACAAAAACATAGATTTAGTAAGGTTTAAGATCTGTTTCACAACAAACATATCGTCGTTCTCAAATTATTGTGTTCTATAGGCATATGTTTTATGTGTCACATAGAACACAATAACTTGTGAACGACGATATATGCTTATAGTTTGATATTTATATTTGGCACAGCCGAATATAGCGCTCTTTCATGTTCTTTTTTAATTATATGTTTTTAAGATTTATAACAAAATTTATTGATTTAATAATTAATTATTTTAGGAATTTGTAGAAAAATGTTTAAAACCTACATGGGATTGGATGTTTTCTGTAATGGATAGTACTGAAGCTCAACTCAAATTTGGAGCGTATTTGACGAATTACACAGATCCAACACATCCTTTACATCCACTAAATTTGACAGCGCAAAATAACACGAATCCACAAAACAATAGCGGAAGTAACAGTGCAGCTTCAGTAGGAATTAATATTATAGGTATGTACACGCATATCAATTAAATTGTGTTTTCTTTTAATCGAATTTTAGTAAATTTAACGAAAGTTTTTTTTTAACACATACAACAACTAATATGTGTAGTACATTTACACCTAAGCAAAATCTAGAACATTGGAGATTTTCAGCATAATTAAATTTTCTCATACAAAAGAAAACTTACTTCGTCACTAGATTTAGGCAAAATCTACTCAAAATCTTGTATTACTTCGTGATACAACTGTGGTTTTTGTCACATTCAATTTTATCAAAATTCAATAATAGTTTTTAAGATAGTTGTAATTGCGCAAGTACTTTATTGCTAGTATTTTTATATATTTGGTGTTTTAGAGGCGCTAAGATGTTTTGAAAACGAAATCTCGCAAAATGTAAAAAATCATTAGTGTGAACGGCGTAGAATTCAAATTAAATCTACTAGATTTCGCTCACCTATAAATTTAATTCATTGGCTTGTGTAAATGCACACTTTTTACAAAACACACTTTTTACAAAACTGTTCCTTCAAAGCAACAGTGTATAATTTAAACTGTTGCTTTTTTGCAGTCAGTTTTTTAAAAAACTGTGAACTGTTGCTTTGTTTTCGCTTTGCAATATTAAAAAGTTAAGTTAAAGTAAAACTGAACAAAAGCAAAAATGAAAAGACTTTTCAGTCATCGACTATTAGTTAAAGCGTACGGTTGTTTAACTCCGCTATCCCACACATACACAAGTCCTATTGTATTAATTAAGTAAGCAAGTGTAACGGTTTACCAAATTCTTCTTTATTAGGTTCGTTCGAGAACTCACAAATTTGTACGAATTTGTACAAATTTTTACTGCATTTTACGAAATTGCGTTCGTTTACACAAATTTGTAGTAAATGAGAGCACAAATAGAGAGCGAAAAGTGACAGTTCTTGACTGAGTATTTGCAAATTTTTACTACAGAAATTTCTTGCAGTAAGATTTAGCAAAACCAAGAAACATATGATTCAAAAGGTAAACAAACAAAAGTAAGCAAACGAAAAGTATACAATTTGTGGAAAAAATATTAAAAAAAAAGGAAAATCCAAACAAAAGTGCAAAATATTATTAAATTCAAATTGTTTGTGAAATAAAGTTAGTTATCAATGTCTTCAGATGAAAGAATGGAACTGCCTGAATCTGGCGCAGGTATACATACTTAAATGCATATTTGCACATATGTATGTACATAGTTTCCATTAAACAACACAATATTTATTTGCCATCAGCTGTTTATTCAATCTTACGGATTTTTACAAATGTCTGTTCGAGTACTTTTTTGGACAAATTCTCTTTTTGAGAGTAAAATTTTCAATTTACTAAATAATTACTCATTTACTACAAAGTGCAGTAAATGTGATCGTACGAACCTATTGCTGAAAATTTTTTTTCATACTTTCGACACTAGTAAAAGAGCAAAAAAAAAAAAAAACTAAATAGTACATAACAAAAAAAAAATAATTAAAATGGCTCCGGGACCGCCGCACAGTGGCGCCTTTTCCTAAAACCCGTGGCAAAAATACAAAATTTCATGACAAAATTTTGTGAAATGAATGAAAACATCTTATAAGTAACTACTTACTGATCACAATTTAAAAACGTTTTCCTTAATTGCATAAAAATTATAGTTTGTGGAGCTGCTCAAAGTCGCCAATTTTTTAAAAAGCAAAAAAAAAAAGGGTGATCCTGAAAAAATAAATGCACTTTAGAATTAAAGTGTCAGAAAAATTACCGTTTGATAACCACTTTTTTGGTATTTTTTTTAAGGTATGTTTGTTTTTCATTAAAAGAAGTAGTAAAATGTTTAGCAGATGCCCTACACTTTCGGCAGTAGCCGCTTTTCAGACACCCTATATTTAGGTAATTTTTACAAATAAAATAGAGCATACATATCTAAAAATGGTCTCGCCCATATTTTCTGAGCATATTTGCTACATCTAAGTTTGGCTGCCGTAGGTTGCCGCTGTAGGTGAAATAAGAAGAAAACAGTTACAACCTCATAGCGAAAACGAGAAATTTTTTTCGCATTTTTAAAGAATGTAACAAAGATGTGTGCAAAATGTGAAAAAAAAAAATAAAAAAGGGTTTCCAAAGTTACTTGTTGCATATTTTTATTGCTTCTCCTTAAATAGTAAACAATATTTTGCTTTGCCAATCAGGTAGGCATAACTATTGCAATTTTTTTTATTTATTTCAATTTAAAAATACCTGTTATAAAAGTAGGCAGGTAGTTTTAAAAGTTTTTATACTGAATAAAATATAAACTGCAGGTATACATATATTCCAGTTAATTTTTTTTTTTTGCTCAAATTAGGTATGTAGTTGAAACCCTTTTTTTTAATTTTTGGGTACAAATTAACCCGCAATTGTATAATGCAGCCAGTAAGGTTTTTACTTTCTAAAACTAGTGCTCAGTAACAGAACTTGTACAATTTTATTTTAAAGTGCCATAATGTCATTTACCAATTTAGAATTGTTGGAGTTATTCACAAACTCAGATAATGAAAATGCAAAATAGGCTATTGTGGACACGATTTACCAGGATACCACGAAATGAATGTTCATAGCAAAATTCACTTTGTTTTCCTAACAATTAAAAAAAATGGCTTACCTCACACCGTACGAAAAAAGCATTTATGAAAAACAACACAGACTGGCTAAATGGAGTTACAACTTTTGAAAACATCGAAGAACCACATACATCCTCTGACAGCAAAAACTATAAACGAGTGTTATGAGTACACAAGAAAACGTAAACTTGAAAATGCCACAAAAGATATATCTAAATCGCATCTTTCAGAAGCATTATGTCTTAACTTTGTAAAAGATCAAAATCAAGGTCCGACATTACAAAAGCTGTGGTACTTGCAAGCCCAGATCGACTGCAGAAAATCAAAAGGAGTATTTTTCCTGGATACAAAAAGATTACATCTGCCAAAAAAGAAGCAGTGGTTACTGAAGTATCAGTAGAGGTAAAACTGCAAGACTTAATGGATCATACAGCCAAACGCCTTATTCAAAGTTTGCCTGAAGAGGAAGGAGTATCACTTCCAGATAGGCTTACATTGATAAATAAGTGGGGAAGTGATGGATTATCCGGTCCGCGTAACAGCCCGAATAACTGGGGTCGACAATAATATTATAAAAAGGTTGGCAGTTATCCTAAATGTTATAAACTCTAGAGAAATGGTAAATGGCCCAAAGTTTGATGATTATGCATCAAAAACTGCCCAACTCTTAGCTCAAATGTACCCTGAGAAGAAACTTACTCTTACGGTTCATAAGATTTTGGCTCATGGTAAAAGTTTAGCTGAATATCAATGCTTACCGATTGGAGAGTTGTCAGAAGAAGCCTAGGAATGCAAAAACAAAGACTACAAAAAATTTAGATACACGAATACTTGAAAAATTTCACGGATTTGACAGAATGCGGACCTTTTCAATATGTTGGCGGCCTCTTCAGACCCACTAATTTCATCACGAAGACATAAGATAAGATCTCGAAAGGATTTGGAAGAATATAATTATAGCCCCGATATGTTAAATCTATTAGATAACGCTCCCAATGTTGATGACTATTTCAAAGAGAACTAACTAACAAGTAACAGTGCTATATTCGGCCGTGCCGAATCTTATGTACCTTTCACAAAGTGTAGTCATGTAATAACAATTGTTGGTATCACCATTCATCTCATATAAAATACGTACATACATGTAAAAAACATAAAAAAAAAATTAAAACAAAAATTAAAAAAAAAAATTTTTTTTTAAAAAATTAAAAAAAAATATATAAAAAATAATAATAAAATTAAATAATATATAATATAAAATGAAATTTTTTTGGCTCAGCTGGAATTCTATGCCACGTGTACTTTAACCAGTATTTATGTAGGTTGTTGTTGTAATTGTGAAAAAAAACGAGATGGTCGTGGTTTTTTGCTCATATCTCAGAAAGTTGTGGGCGATTGTGCTGAATTTCAATAGCGATTCATTCCTGGATGACAGATTTCGTGTACGAGCCAGAAAGTGGTCTTATTTTTCAAGCTTGTTACAATAGATATGTACATGTTTTTGAAAAGGAGGCTGGAATATCATGACAAAGTTGCTCTGCTCTGGAGGAAAATGTCCAACCAAGTTCATGAAAGATTTTCAAACTACGTATTGCCAGAACGCAAAGGAAATTTTTATTCCTAAACGCCCAGTTCCCTACGCAGCAAGACTTGAAATTGAATCGGAACTGCAAAGACTGGCAAATGCGGGAATTATCTCTCCTCTGAACACATCTAAGTATGCTGCACCAATAGTAGTCAGTAAAAGGAACGGAAAAATTCGCATTTGCGCTGACTACTCTACTGGACTAAATTCTATAGTAGAACCAAACCAGTATCCATTGCCAACACCAGAGGAAATTTTTTCTGAATGCCACAACTGTATGCTCTTCAGCCATCTGGACTTGTCAGATGCTTACCTTCAGGTTGAAGTGGATGACGACAGCAAAGAACTGCTCACCATAAACACTCACAAAGGTTTATTCAAATTCAATCGCCTGACACCTGGAATAAAATCCGCTCCAGGAGCTTTCCATAGGATAATGGACCAACTGTGCTCAGGCATAGATGGTGCTAAAGCATATATAGACGATATTATGCTCGCAAGTAAGTCAACTTCTGAACATAAATCTAATCTTAATCTGCTCTTACAGAAAATTCTGGGTTCCGGCTAAAATTTGAGAAATGTAAATTTTTTAAGAAAGAACAGATTTTAGATAGGGATGACATTCGACCCGATCCGACGAAAATCAACACCATTAAAAATTTGAAAACTTCACAAAACATTTCCGAAGTACGTTCCCTTTTGGGTTCAATAAATCATTATGGCAAATTCGTTAACAACATGCGAAATCTTCGAAAGCCTCTTGATGATCTGTTAAAAAAGGAAAACAAATTTAACTGGACACCAGAATGCCAAGCATCATTGGAAAATTTTAAACGAATTTTAACCTCAGACATGTTACTTACACACTACAACCCGGATTTACCTATACACGTTGCTGCGGACGCATCTTCCCATGGCATTGGTGCAGTAATTTACCACACATTTCCTGATAATAGCTTGAAAGCAATTCATCACATATCAAGATCTCTCACACCCGCTGAACGTAATTATAGCCAAATTGAAAAGGAAGGCTTAGCACAAATTTTTGCCGTACAACGGTTCCACAGGATGCTGTTTGGACGCAAATTTACATTGCACACCGACCATAAACCATTGCTTTCAATTTTCGGCTCGAAAAAAGGAATACCGGTTTACACTGCCAATCGTTTACAACGTTGGGCCTTGATATTATTAACTTATGACTTTGAAATCAAATACACAAACACCAAAGACTTTGGTCATGCAGGTGTTCTTTCTAGACTCATCAGTAATCATGAGAAACCATCAAATGAATATATTGTCGCTTCCGTATCACTCGAAGAAGACACGCAAAGATATCGACGAGGCAATTTCAACGCTACCTGTATCTTTTAAGATGATAGTCAAGGCTACCAAAAATGACCAAATTTTACAGAACGTCATTCAATACATAAACACCAGTTGGCCAGCTAGTGGCAAAAATATTAACTCTGCTATTATGCCCTACTTTAATCGAAGAGAATTACTATCGACGGCAGATGGCTGTGTGATGTTCAACAATCGAATTGTTATACCAGACCCATATCGTCAAAAGATTCTCAAGCAGCTTCACAGAGGACATATAGCAGCAGAAAGATGTAAGTCAATCGCTCGGAGTTACGTTTACTGGGCGTGTATTGACAAGCAAATTGAGAATTACGTCAAGAAATGCCAAAACTGTCAGCACGCAGCAAAAAATCCTGTAAGAACCAATCTATGCTCTTGGCCAACAACATCTCGACCACTCAAGAGAATTCACATCGATTACGCGGGACCTGTCAAAAATAAATATTATCTAGTTATTATCGATTCATTTTCTAAATATCCATCTATTTAATGTGAAACCATAGTACCGGGCGTGGCGATCCACCTGGTCATGCCAACGTTTGTATAACGTCAGCGATATGTTAGATTTTTCTTTAAAAATTTCCCGTACTCTAAAGGTGTGTAGGGTACGGTCATATGTTCACTTGCCAAATACCCCGGGTTGAGATCCACTGACCTTTTTGCTCGAGCTAGCTGGCAACCGCCTTTCACGCCCTTAACCCAATATTTGGCGTGGATATGTTTCGCTTTTATTATTTTTGTATTTGGTAGTCCAAAAATACCGGCACGTAACATATTTAAGGTGAATATTTTTGGTAGTTTTGCTAATATTTTTTTTTTTTTTTTAACAATTTAAGTTAAAAATATGAAAAAGCCTGCCTGCGGAACAAGCAATGATGTTTTACGAATTGCGTGTGATTTGAAATTGCGTGAGTTTCAGAACATGGGCACTTGTAATCTTATTAATATTGCCGTTAACCAATTATTTATTATATCACTTTCAAAAAAACAATAATAGCGCGTTCTCTAAGGCAAATCTACAGATAAAGTAATTTTTACAACGAAACATTTTGTATGCATGTAGATAATACGGTCATGGGAATGCAGGTGCAATTACCATTAACGTCTCTAGTCTATTACTCATATCATTTCATTAATATGCTATATGAATTGTACCTTAATATTAAACAAATAAATAACAATTTTGTCAATTTTACAGCGTCGTCTTCTCGGCGAGATTTTTTTACATATTGTTTATCTCTTATGAGAGCACATACTTCTGAACACCGAGATGCTCTTCCTGTTTTGGATATAACAGCGCTGCGTCATATTGCTTACGTATTGGATGGATTTATTTTCTACATGCGAAATGATACAAACTTTTATGAAAAGAACGAGGGAATCCAGAGTAGCTCGTTAAATGTAAATGAAAACGACGATACTGACGATGAATTATCAAATATAACAAGTGACGATCCATATGCAGATGTAAGTGGGATTGGTTCATCTCTTAATGTGGCAGGATCATCTGGGACATCGCGTCGTCATATTTTTTTTACAAGATCTGATTCAACTCTAAGTCTTGGTTGTTTAGCTCCTGATGGCTTTGATTTGCCGCTTGATGTCGCCATTCCTTTAGCCGACAAACCGCACCTATTGCAACCAAATTCGAAACGTCAGGACTTGTTTGCCAATCTGCCTTTAATTGTTTCACCAACAGAAAATTTAATTCAGGGTAGTAGCGAAACTTTAATCAATACCCTTGATTATCCTCCAACCAAATTAGGATTTTCCTCGTACACTTCCCGTAGAGCCACACAGAATTCTTTGAATATATCGGCAGAATTGCGGATTAACACAATGGAGGAGGATGATGTCGAAGATGAGAATGACGATGCAAACGAAGATGAAAACCAATTGCCTAAGGCAATGTCCTCGTCCGGTTTTCGTATTATCTCTGATTCATCGTCTAATACGGGTTCTGTTGAGTCTACAGGTGCTGGAAATGTTTATTTGCAACTTAAAAAGAAGCAATATTCAGACGATCCGAAATCCTTTAATGAAAATCTAGACAAAATGGATGATTCAGATCATATGGATGTAGATAGTGGCAGTGTCAATGATTTAGACAAGACACACACCGAAACTTCAAATGCAAACCAAGCTGGAGTTATAACAACAAGACCTGATGTTATAATAGTGCCTCAAAAAACTCAACGTAACAATGAGTCAGATTTATTAATTCAGTCAAGTAGTTCCGCCTTCTCCTCATCATCATCGATGGTTCGAAGTGTTATTGTGCGAGCTGGTGGCTCTACTAATACCTCATTGAAAATGCATGACGAAGCATCTACTTCTCAAAAATCCAAAGCGCCATATTTATCTACAGACGATTCCGCAAAGAACATGATGTTGGGTCGTACTGCAAGAATAACGGCGTTTATGTTTCCCGCTCGAGGTCAGCACTTTTGTCAAAAACTCGATGCTAACGATTCGTCACCATCATGGAACTGTCTGCTTGGCCGTTGGAAGCTAACCTTAGATCTCTTTGGTAGAGTTTTTATGGATGACGTCGGCATGGAACATGGGTCCGTCTTGCCCGAACTACGTGGTTTTCCTGTGAAAGAAATGCGCTTTAGGCGACATATGGAAAAATTACGTAATGGGCAACAACGCGATTTAATATTTTGTAAATTAGAACGAAATCGTGATAGTTTGATAATTCAGACATTCAAGGAATTAAATACTCAGTTCGGTAGCCAAAACAGAAGAGTGCATCCTCCGTTAACATTTAACCGCGTTAAAGTGACATTCAAAGATGAGCCAGGTGAAGGTTCTGGCGTTGCTCGCAGTTTCTACACGTCAATTTCCGAGGCTCTTTTAGCCAGTTCTAAAATGCCAAATTTAGAATCTGTACAAGTGGGAAATAACAGCGGAAAGTACGGGGTTCCCTTTTCAAGTATCTTGCGCAACCGAGGGGCTTCAAGTCGGGATGGACCCACATTACAAAGACGTGGCACTGGCAGCAAAATTCTATGGCGTACAGCTCGCGAAAGAAAAGCATTAAATTATGAAGCAAGACCTTATATTCCCGTATCAAATAATTCAGGTAAAAACTTTCCAACACTCCACACAGAACTTACTTTTAACAATTTTCTCTTACAATATAGATGTTTCTGGAGATAATCCAAACGAACATTTGTCAATACATTTACAGCAATTGGGAGAACGTCTTTATCCTAAGGTTCGAAAATGGATTAAAATCTTTTAAAATAAAACAAAAATATATATATATTTTTTTTTTTCAACTATAGATCTATTCCATAAATACTGCAAATGCTTCCAAAGTAACTGGTATGCTGTTAGAAATTCCAACACCACAACTACTTTCGATCTTATCGTCGGAAGAAATGCTACGTCAGAAAGTAAATGAAGCTTTAGACATCATAGCATTCAAACAAAAGTCAGAAACAAGCAGCAGTGCTTCGTCTGCAGCGGGCCAATCGAAAAAATTGAATCCAGTTGTTTTACTGGAACCATGCCACGTAGAGGACAATGATCCACTTTTCTATATGCCTGGAAAAAGAGGTTTTTATACACCGCGTCAAGGATATGGGTCATTTGAACGCATAAACGCCTTTAGGAATATTGGAAGGTGCATACTGTTTTATTATATGTTTATACAACTTTAACAATACTTTAACTCTTTCATTTATTTATTTTATTTTTTCATTATTACAATATGCAATATAACAGACTTGTAGGACTCTGTTTACTACAAAATGAACTACTACCGTTATTCTTGCAACGGCACGTATTAAAGTATATTTTAGGTCGAAAAATTAAATTTCATGATTTGGCATTTTTCGATCCCATTATATACGAGTCATTTAGGCAACTCATACAAAATTCACAGAGCGAAGCTGGTGAAGAGGCTATCATTAGAATGGAACTGTTCTTTGTGTATGTATCTTAAATATTTATTTAATCCTTTTTTATTGCATTTATTTATTTAATATTATATAATGTCTCTCCAACAGGATCGATTTAATGAAAGAAGAAGGCGGTGGAAGTGTGGAGTTAATACCTGGAGGCAGAGAAGTTCAAGTCATATCGCAAAATCTTTTTGACTATATAAGACGTTATACAGAATACAGGCTAATAAAAGCCCAAGAAAAAGCATTAGAGGTAAACGTACTAATTTTCATTGCATATCTTTATTATATCAAATGTCGATACTCTAAAATCAAAGTATTTTAATAAGCCATATAGACTGGTGGTCAAAACTAAATCAACTGATCTGCACATTGATTTTCTGACCAGGCCTTTCATATTTGCCGATTTTTACCTCAAAACAATTTATTAGGCGATTCATGCTCGAAAATGCCGATTTTTCGATAATTAATTAATTTCTTAGCAACACTGAACTACTTGTTACATTTAAAAGAGACGACTGTCAATAAGTCAGCGCATCTACTAAAGAGTTTATTAAAATCATATGCAGCATTTGTAAATTTTTATGAATACAAAGAATTTTTTGAAACTATTTGAAATACCAAACTAATATGTACATAGAAAGTATATATTTTGCAAAAAAGTTAAAATCTTCTTTTTTTTAACATTAAGGACAAGCTACTATAAAGTTCGAAATAAAAATATATGTATGTATCTGGCATAAATGAAAAACCAGGTAGGTCGACATAAGCTAAAATTAAGCCAATTACAATTCCGCAATTTAAAACTATCCTCTGTCGAATTTACATCTATTTTGGCTAACTATAGGAAGTTACAGCGTAAAAACTTTTTACCTAGATTTTTCCAATGAACTATATCATTTTGAATAATAACTTATTTTAACTTACAATTTAACTAAATATGTTAAAAGTGGTGTGCTCTTTGATACTACTTAGCGCGGTTTATAAAATTAAAAATAAAATATAAATACATTTATACAAATCAACTAAAACATTTAGAAGTGCTTACCACAAAAACTGTAAGAACAGATGTAAGCAGTTTTTCGTTATTGCCACAGAAATATTTCTGTTAAATAAATTGTTACTTTTTTTCGTTGTTGGTTGCATAGTGTGTAGTAATGTTTACGGATTCATTTGCAAACAAGGTTTAACAAAATATGGAATATTTTAATATTTTCTGGTTGCATTGATGTTAGTTGCATAGTGTGAATTGCTTATTATATTTTCTGGTTTAGTTTTTTGAAAACCAGCAAGATGTGAAAATGTGTTTATTGTGAATAAACTCTTAATTGAAAACAGAAAATTACTACAGCATTAAATAAATTAAACAGAATAATAAAAAAAAATGAGGAAAAGTGTTTTAAATGTCACGGAAACCACAAACATAGTGGGCCAATTCAAAGTAGTTGCATATCAGTCATATTTGTACTATTTCATATTATTTTATGCATGCATAAAATTTTTGTTAGTAATTTCCATACAAAAAAAAAAATAATATGACTTTACACATTTGTTTCCTATGTATAAGAAATTGTTTATGTTTATATACTTTTAACCATACTGTCTCTCAGAGAAAATTTCTTCGCTTCTCACCTCTCAGAAAGAATGTTTTCTATTTTCTTCTTTCCTGTATACATACAATTTTTAACAGCGTCATCTCTTTGTCTTCTTTCTTGTATTAAATACATAATTTGTTAACAAAAGGTGTTCAAAGTCACTAGTCCCCAGCAAAAAAAATTGGAAGTAGTTCAAAGCGAATTACATTTACAAGACTTCTAAATCAATTGTGTAAAAGCATTAATTCTAAATGACTTCTTAACTGCAAAATAATTTGTCATAAATGATGTGCTTAAAAATGAATGCAACATCATGCAAAATATCTTAAAGAATTCATGTAAACAAACAAATTTAACACATGAAATATCCGATACTTGTCACCAAATATGCATGAGTTCCATGCACTTATTAGAATGGAGTGCAGTTCATTAAAATTTTCATGTAAACACATGATCGTCAATGACACGCTAATGTTAAAATCACTAGTGTTTTCACCTAAATTAAAGTACATCATCATCATCAGTTGAACCCCTGAAAAATCACTTCTTTGTCATAGATTTTTTGCTATGTCATATTAATATGAATTATATGACATAGTACAATATGAGAGTCTACTTTGAATTGGCCCAGTGAATGTAAAAATGATATTATAGTCATATGTATAAATTTTGTGCGAGTAAATGATAAACTAAATATGGGACTAGGTAGGTAGGAAAGGGGGATGCAGAAAGCAGTATCTGCCTCCTACACCCACACTCGGAGACCAATAAGGTCCATTGCGTTACCCTTTCAAATATTAAAGATAGAAAAGAGAGAGAGAAAAAGTTTCCAAAGATATAGTACAAGAGAAAATAATAAAAATAAAAATGAGTTAGTAGGAAATAAAATAGAAGAAAGAAAAACATATTCTCTACGAGCCCCATTGCATGTTCACTAGCCACCCGATCCCCATGATGAATCCGATAATATTCCCCAGCTTGCACTTTGAAACATCACCCAACTCATCGTGGAATCGTTTACCTAACCACTTTAGCCTGTGATTATGTAGCCTTGGGCAGTGACAGACAATGTGTTCCACAGTTTCCAACTCCTCCTCATCTTCACACATCCTATAATAATCCGGAGTGTCGCGATCCCATTTACTAATCCTAGCCCTCACAGGACAGTGCCCTGTTAAAACCCCAATATTGGCCCTCAGACATACCCTACCCAGGCCCAGAAGGAACCGTAGAGTCCGCTGAGTTTAACCTGGGCCATAAAGCCCTTGACACCCTGCAGTCTCTTCTGTCCCTCCACGCCATATCGGTCCTGTCAGATACCCACGCCCTGATACGCCCAAAATAGTATCCTAACGGAGGTCTCACCATGTCCTCTTCGCTCGTCAAAACCAATGCCGATCCACCGCGCGCAAGTTCGTCAGCAATTTCATTGCCGACGATTCCATTGTGTCCTGGTACCCAACACATCGAAGACATCGAAGAGGTTCATGATCCTATTGAGTGCCCTCCTACACTTCTCAACCAACCCAGACTTGACATAATGTCCCTTCAACCACTCTACCCCTTGGAACATGTTCCAATATAAGATCCGTCGCTTTATAGATAGCCTGTATCTCCGCTTGGAACACACTACAGTTATCAGAAAGTTTGTAAGACCTCCTGATGTTTTCTCCCATAATATAGATACCTGCCCCTGTGCCTACATCCATCCTCGATCCATCCGTAAAGACTGCACACCCCTCAAACAGTCTGTCGGATCCTATCCAACAATCCCTATCCGGAATTATCAGCGGGGGTGTCTAACAAAACTGATCTCTGTGACCTTGTGGTCTTTCAAATTACCCTGACATCGCACACATGGGACTAGATGTAAATCATTTAACTAATAACCAGTGTATCAAAGCAAATTAAATAGTTAAAAAAGAAAGATGGGTTTAATAAAGTAACAATTAAAGAACACAAATGTGAGTTATACAATTTTAATTATATAAAAATGATAGCTGCAAAGGAAAACCCAGACTTTATTATATTATCGGAGACACATCTTACAGAAAACATTGAAGAACAGAAAATAATGATAAATAACTATAATCATGTAATAACTTTATCAAACTCGTCGCGTATAGGAGTGGTTATAATATATTTAAAAAACGAATGGAATGTTGTAAAATAATTTGAAAATGTGATAGAATCAAAGTATTGGATAATGTGCTGTACGGCCCAACGCGAGAACACTTAATTTGTGTATTGTGGCAGTGTATAGATCACCTAGTAGTCAAGGATCTACTCGGAGAAGTTTTGGAGGAAATTTGTGAACACAACTGTGATATTTTAATTACTGGTGATTTCAATATAAATTGGTCAAAACAAAGTTTTTATAGACAACAAATTGAAATGTGCTTGAATGGCAATGGTTTGATACAGTTGGTGAACAACTTTACTAGAATAACAAAAAATTCTCGTACAATTATTGACTATGTAATTACGAATAGTAACAGAATATCGGTGCAAAACAGTAATACAAACAAAATATCAGACCACGAAATAATAAACATTTCAATCGAAAATGAAATTAATGATGACACAGAATTTAGAAAAGAAATTGAAATATTCAAGTACGATAAAGCAGCGTTTAGTAGAGAAATAAATGCAATATTAAGATATGAAGAGAAAGGAGATTTAAATGAAAATGATTATTTTTTTTAATAAATGTTTCGAACAAACAATTTAAAAAATTTATTAAGATAAAGATTTATAAAGAAACAAATAATGTAAACATATGGTTTTGTCACGAAATTAATATGTTGAAAAGGGAAAAAATAAACAAGTACCAAATTGCCTGGCCTGGACAAACTATAAAAAAAATTAAAAAATTTATATAAAGTAAGAATTGAAAATGAGAAAAATTAATTCATTGATAATCAAATAAACAGTGCCAAAGGCCAGAAACAAATGTGGAGAGCGATAAAAGAGCTGGTTTTGAAAAAATACATCTGTGATAAAGTCTTTGATATTTAATTTAGAATATACAAATAATAGTCAAATAGCTAGTCATTTTAATGAATATTTTATTGATAGTAGTATGTTAATTCGAGAATCAATTGAAAATGTGCAATACATAAATAAAATACAATTGACAAATAAAATCTTTCAATTCAGTGCAATAAATTTAATAGAACTTAAAAAAATAGTTAAAATAAAAATACTTGAAAATTGGAACACGATAGGATCAATATTACTGAATATAATAAATAAATCTTTTGAAACGGGAGTGTTTCCGGAAAATTGGAAAGAATCGATGGTGTCGCCAATAGAAAAAGTTACTAAAACAAATAAATGTGAGAAGTTTAGGCCAATTAATGCGCTAAAAACATTCGAGAAAATTACTGAAATAGCAGTAAAAGATCAATTGGAAAAATACTTTGAAGATAACAGTTTTTTTTATCAAAATATTAATCTGGGGTTTCGAAAAATGTATGTAATACCGGGTGTTTTTTTCAGTGGTATAGAAATTCGAATTGAAATAAAACACAAGAAAATCGTTTTAATGACCATAAATTTGGCTTTATTGGAAGGATAATTTTATGCCATTAATGTTTAAATATGATTTCAGGCATGTGGCCGCCGCGGCTGGTTCGAATAAAGCCAATTCTACAGGTCCAATTTTTAACCACTTTTTCGAGCATATGGGGCCGTATTTCGGCAATAACGCCACGAATGTTGGCTTCCAATTCCCCTAACGTTTCTGGTTTGTTGGCGTAGACGAGCGACTTCACATATCCCCAAAGAAAATAATCCAATAGTGTCAAATCACACGATCTTGGTGGCCAATTGACAGGTCCATTCCGCGAAATTATGCGCTCATCGAATGTTTTCTTCAATAAATCGATTGAGGCGTGCGCTGTGTGGCATGTAGCGCCGTCTTGTTGGAACCACAACTCATCCACATTCATGCCATCCAATTCGGGAACAAAATAGTCGGTTATCATGGTTCTATACCGGTCTCCATTAACGGTAACTGCCTCTCGAGCATTATTTCGGAAGAAGTATGGCCCAATGACTCCACCAGCGCTTTGCTCTACAGCGACAATTGTTTCTTCGGTGCGCACTGTTCGACGTCTCTGCGGATGCGTATTATCACATAGAGTAAACGTAGTGCGAAAACGATCCATGGTTAACCGAATTAATTGCTCTGATGGACGATTATGTTGACCATAAATTGGACGGAGCTTGCGGTAAACTTCGCAAACTGAACCGTTATTTTCGAAATAAATTTGCACGATTTGCAAGCGTTGTTCTTTTGTCAACCTGTTCATGATGAAATGGCAAACCAAACTGAACATAAATGACATTAGAGTTGCCAGATTTGACCACAAAATGCCAGTTTTATCTCTATTCGAAAACCAAACCTGTAAAAAAACACCCGGTATATGTAATAGGCGAGTGGAAAAATATAAGAAAATTATGGCAGTATTTTTAGACTTTAATAGGACATTTAAAACAAAGGGCCTGTTCGTAAACGCATCACTGCGCTGCACAATATGATTACTTTGCGCTGCCACTGCAAATCATATGTTGCTGATGCTTCTTTTTGCTTATTTTATTGCTGCATTTACGAACGAGCGATCACTGCGGAAAAATGGAAAAAATTATTATAAATTTAATTTGTGAATTTGATAATACAATATCTGACATATATTTCCCATTCGAGGCTAAAAATGTTTAAAAAGTAAACTAATCAAAAATAAATCATAAAAAACCACATTCTTTATTCTCACACATCTATTGCATCAGCCATTTTTGTGATTAGTTTTTTGTATTTATTTGCGCATAATAGACTTTAATGTTGCATTTACGAACAGATGACAGCTGCAGTGTTGCCAACGTTTGCATTTACGAACATTGTGCGCATAATATGCACAGCTGTGATGCATTTACGAACAGGCCCAAATAGACAGATATAATGCTAGAGAAATTATACATGTATGGCATACAAGGCCTCGAATTAAAGTGGTTCAAATCATATCTCGAAAATAGAAAGCAGATAACAAAAGTGAACGGTATTGAATCGACGGCATTAGAAAATGGTTTTGGTGTCCCTCAAGAGTCAATTTAAGGTGCTTTATTGTTTATTATCTATATAAATGATATGCCAAACATTATTGAAAATTGCAACATAATGGGCCAATTCAAAGTAGACTCTCATATTGTACTATGTCATATAATTCATATTAATATGACTAGTGACTTTGAACACCTTTTGTTAACAAATTATGTATTTAATACAAGAAAGAAGACAAAGAGATGACGCTGTTAAAAATTGTATGTATACAGGAAAGAAAAAAATAGAAAATATTCTCTCTGAGAGGTGAGAAGCGAAGAAATTCTCTCTGAGAGACAGTATGGTTAAAAGTATAACATAAACAATTTCTTATACATAGGAAACAAATGTGTAAAGTCTTATTACTTTCTTTGTATGGAAATTACTAACAAAAATTGTATGCGTGCATAAAATAATATGAAATAGTACAAATATGACTGATATGCAACCACTTTGAATTGGCCCATTGTTATACGCGGATGATACTTTGGTGCACTCAGACGGAGAAACAGAAAACGATTGTATAAACAAACTAAATAAAGATATGAAAAATATAAGTGCATTGTTAAATATGAATAAACTGAAACTAAATGAAAATAAGACAAAATTAATAGAAATTAATATGACTAGTGACTTGATATTAAAGATTAATGATAAAATAATCGAGAAAGTTGACAATATTAAATATCTTGGTTTTATTATTGATAAAGATTTAAAATTTCAAAAACATTTTGACTATATATGCAGAAAAATTGGTTAAAAAATTGGATTTTTTTAAAAGAATTAGAAACAAAATATCGATAATGACTGCAATAAATATATATAATACTATAATAAAACCACACTTCGAATATGGCTCTACAATTTTATATACGTGCTGTTTAGATTCCCAATTAGAAAGAATGCAAAAATTAAAAAATATGGTGATGCGCAGTATTTTAAAATGTAATCGATACACACACACATCTACGATGCTCGATGCACTTAGGTGGCTTAGTATAAAACAAAGATTGGAAATGAATACCTTATGTTTTATTCAAAAGATAAAAATTTGACAATTACCAGAATACCTGTGTGAGAAAGTGAAATATGTTGGCGATTGTACAACTGGGATTGCCATATTTGAAAAGTGAAAAAACAGTACATTGAGGGGAAAAAAACAGTACTTTTCAAAAAAAAAAAAAAAAACAGTACATTTTTTATTTATTGATAACATAACTTTTACTTCAATACATCACATTTTTATTTAAAAAAAGTTAATAAGAAACATAAAAACATGTAAAAACTATGAGAACATAACGGTGACTTAACTTTTAATTCAACACATCACATATGTTTTAAAAATAAGTTAAAAAGTAACATAAAACACATATACAAAACTATGAGAATGTAACAAAAAATATTGCATTTGTTTCAAAACGCAATACATATATAGATCGAGTCGAACTACAAATAGTATCTTAAGTTACTAACGTGGTCAAAAACACAAATTAAACGTCGTTTTTCGATATTAATATTGATATTAGTTCGAATAAACGAATTACCAATGCTTTAGCATTTTTGACTGTATTTCAGAACTATGCACTATATTTTCAAACTTAATTTTGAAAGTGTCTAATGTATTTCAAAAGTTATTAATTAAATTTCAAAAATTGTAAATAGAATTTCGAAATTGGTAATTGAATTTTAAAAAACTACGAGTTGAATTTTGAAATTATCTATAATATGTAAATTCAATTGATTTGTTTCTTCAAATAACAATAATATTCCATTAATACTTTTGGAATACTATTTATAACTTAAAAAATATCAATTGAAATAAGTAGACTTAGGGCGATTATTACAACTTGCCGTTAGCTAAAGGCAGGATTTTGTTTGGCAGATAAACGGCTTTGCATTATAAACCCTTAATTTATAATTTTTTTATTCATTAAATATTATTAAAATTAATAATAATAACAATAAAAAAAATGGAAGTTGTAATAATGCGAGCAGACAAAATCCTACCTTTAACTAAAGGCAAGTTGTAATAATGGCACTTAATCTATCATGCATAGAAATTGTTAATGTAATTAAAATCAATATTTAATAAAATAATATTTAGGCTCAACAAAAACAAAACATTTCTTATTAAAGTCGACTATAATATTATTTTTAATAATGTTTTTGAAGTTTATTTTAAAGACAATAACAATTTTTATGAACAATAAAGAAAGCAAAGTCTACTTTAAAATTTATAATTTTTAAGTTATATATAGTAATCCAAAACACAACACAAATAGAGGTGGTATTGTTATATAAAAGAAAATAATTTATGCTTACAAAAAAAGTTAATTCAAAAATAAATTATAAATATTTATCCCTTTTTTATACACATTTAACAATACAATTTTTTCCTGTTTCATTCTTCAAAAAATTACAAAATTCAATACGTGTATATCCAAAAACAGTACAAATATAAAAAACAGTACTTTTTCGTACTCTTTTAGGTATTGTGAATATAATAGTACATATTACAAAAAACAGTACATGTACTGTTTAAAACAGTACGAATGGCAACCCTATGTACAACCATATAAACTGAGGAATGCAGACAATCTTACACGGCTTTCAGACTAGGCAAGTCACTTGCGCAAGTGACTTGCGCAAGTGTTGTGTTTATAGGCAAAAGGGGTAAGGTCGGGTTAAGAGGAAGAAACTTGCTCATTTTTGAGTACACACTTGCCTGTACTCGGCAAGTACGAGCAAGTTTTTGTTGAGAAACCAAAAACAAAAGAGTAATAAAAACAAACAAGAGTGCTGTATTCGGCCATGCCGAATCTTATATACCCTTTACAACGTGTAGTCATGCAACAACAATTGTTTATGTCACCATTTATCTCATATGAAATACGTACATACAAAACATACATATATAAAAACATCCCATTGTAATATTATACATTAAGTTTACTTATGTGCTTAAAAAAAAATAAATTAAAAGAAAAATTAAAAATAAAACAATAAAAAATTTAATAAAATATAAAATAAAAAAAATTTTTTGGCTCACTCTAACCAGTATACCACGTTTGTATGTATGTGTAGATAATTGATAATTGTAGAAATTTCAAACGGAATGACAAACCTATATATACCCTTTTTCACTGTGTGAAGAGTATAATAAGTAAAAGAGAACGAAACTTGGGCAAGTCAGTTGCTGAGTCTGAACATGAAAGCAAGTTCAAAGAAAAATAAAAGAAAATAAAAAACTAACTTGAGCAAGTGACTTGCCCAATGAGAAAGGGGTATTAGAATTGAACGTACAACATCAACTGCGATGCAGCGATCACTATTTTTTAAAGGGCTCAAACTATATAATAATATGCCAATTTATTCGAAAAATGAAAGAAATCTAAATATCGGCCATGTCATAGAAATCAAAATCATGTGAAATTGAAATCGACGAATATTTTCAATTGAAATTTGGAAAAATGGACGCAGCTTTTCCTGATTTCAAAAGAAGTTTGGGTATAGGAAAGTAGTCTTCAAAGTATGAGGTAAATAAAAGGAAATATTTTTATAAACTTTAAATACGGGAGAGTTTTCAAAATTTGATCGATTTCAATTTCACATGATTTCGATTTCCATGACTTGGCCGTATATTTCAAAAAGAATGTGTAAAATTAATAAATAATTTATTTGTGATAATGAAAGAATATGTTGGAAAAGTAAGTTTTAATCCCGACACCAGCCGAGTGGAATGCATTTTCGAAACCAGCTACGGTTTCATCATCAGCACTCTTTGATCGGAATGTCTTAGTGTTGGATATAAATATCATCTATTTAACTCACAAGTTTATACGAAAATTGATTTTGTAAATTAAACTTCACATACAAATTCATATTTTTGCTGTAGTGAGTGAGAACGAAATTTACCAAACTTAAGCTTTTCCCCTTTTAGTTATTCTTTTCAATTATCACATATTTTTATTCTTGCTTTAAACCACCAGTCTGATGGTATTGAAAGCTTTTTTTGTTGGTTGTGATACTCACATTTCAATCATACATGTTTTGTTAGGTCAGTTATTCAACGAATAGTTATAATTAATAGTTATAATTATACCAGCCACCAAAAAAATGGTGGGGACACATATATTCATTTAGTCCTTCCGTTTGTAACACATCGAAATATCCATTTTAGACCCCATAAAGTATATATATTCTGAATCGGGGTTTGATTTGATGACGATCTAGCTATGTCCGTCCGTCTGTTGAAAGCAAATAGAGGTCGAGCCGGAAAAGCTAGGGAGCTCAAATTTTGCCAGAATATTTCTTATACACAAGGTATTGAAAATGGGATAAATCGGAATATTAGGAAGCGAGTTATAGCTCGTAGTGCAAGAGTAGGTAAAAAAAACATGTCCTTCCAACATCGAATAAAATGCAATTGTGTTCAAAGGCATTAACATAGAGCCATGAAACTTCGAATATATATTTCCTGAGTAAAAAAATATTTTTCCCTGAAAGTTTTCATAAAAGCAGTCACCAGATATAATATGGTGAATATCTGGTGACTGAAGTATACATACATACATAAAGAATGAGATCAGTGAAACCTTAACACACATTTTTAATTCCACCTTTCTTCATGCACAAAAAATATAACTGTTTATGATCAAGTTTGCATTTAAAAACTTGTCAAATTATGTGTACAAAATAATAGCATAATCGGATTATTAGTTTGTTTGAAAATGGATTCCGAAGAAAAAGTGCGTGAAAAAATAATAACAATTTTTTTAAAAAATCCCAGTCGTACTTACAAATCTATTGCAAATGAGATAAAGGTGTCACGACAAACAGTTTCGCGTGTGATAAAAGTGTATAACGAACGTCGTAGTATTAAAAGGAAAGCTGGAAGTGGAGCTAAAAAAGGTATAACTGACCCACAGTTAGCTTCAAAGATTGTTAGTCTTCTAAACCAAAATCCCAACCTCTCAAACCGTAAAGCCGCCTTAAAGCAAACTGTTTCGATTTTTTTGTAAGGAAGGTTAAAAGATATGAAGGCCTTAAGTCCTACAAGGTTCAGAAAGTGCCAGACAGAAATTCGAAGAAAAACTTGGATGCAAAAAGTCGTGCCAAAGAACTGCTTAGAAATTTTATCAACAAATATGAGTGTTGTATTATGGATGATGAGACTTACGTTCTTGCCGACTTTTCTCAGCTCCCAGGGCGAAGTTATTATGTGGCCGATGGAAGAGGTAATGTCGATGACCAATTTAAGTTCCAAAAAAAGACAAAGTTTCCAAAGAAGTACTTAGTTTGGCAAGCTATATGCACGTGCGGAGAAAGAAGCAGTAAATTTATTACTACTGGGACTATCAACACTGATGTTTACATCAAGGAGTGCTTGCAGAAGAGGTTGCTTCCATTCATACGAAAACACAATAAGTCAACATATTTTTGGCCCGACCTAGCGTCGTGTCATTATAGTAAATCTGCAGCAGAATGGTATGAAACAAATAATATAGTGGTAGTGCCAAAAGAAGCAAATTCACCTAATTGTCCAGAACTAAGGCCCATCGAACGTTACTGGGCTTTAGTCAAAAGAGTGCTGAAGGATACAAAACAAGTTGCTAATACTACTAAAATTTTTTCCCAGAAATGGTCTTATTCCAGCAATAAAGTTACTAAGGACACCATCAAAACCCTCATGTTCTCAATTCCGGAAAAGGTGAAACAGTTCATCAAAAAAAGCTGAATTTTTACAAAAAGCATTAATATTTTAATTTACTGTTATTTTATTGTTAAACCACGCTATTTTCATTAAAATGGATTAATTCGTTTCAAAGTTATTGCGTTTTATTCGTGTTAGGGTTTTATCGATCTCATTCTTTACATATACATATTATATGTTTTATAATATGTGTGGTAAAAGTAGACGATGCAAGGCTCCCTTCAGATTCATCTCAGATAAAATTGTCAGATTCATGAGTAATAATATTATAAATAGTAAAATTATGTACTTGTACCTTCATTTTATAATGTGAGATACTTGCTTTGTGAATCAATTTTTCCGCTTGCATATCCATGCATAATAATAAACACAAATTAGACTTTGCATTTTCGACATCATTTGCCTTTTCTATTTTTATATCATCAGTTTCTGATCTATGACTTTTATTTTGATCCTCAGATATGTTTTCTGCTTCATACGATTTTCAATGGTTTTAACAGGGAAACATATTTTCCTTTAGTGTAAGCATCATCATTGTTATTTACGCAATCTTTAAATATAATTTATAAATTTGACTAAGATTTAGCATCTGCTTGTAAATAAAGTTTGTTGGTGTATTGCCTTCGGTAATGGGAATCAAGTTTCAGGAATATCGTTTATCTTAGTTTTTATCATTAATCAATTTGTTTTTTTTTTTTTTGTTTTGTGGTACTTTATCGAATTGCGCATTATTTAAAATGTTTGTATCTACCCAATTTCTTACCATTTTTTGATTTATTCAAAGAGTTGACGTAAATATTTGTCTGCAAACTTGAATACGAGTCGTCTTAGCTTTTAAATAATATAGTTTTGATATCGATCGCCCCGAAAATATTTTACTTTTTTCTACATTTACTTGTTATATACACCTTTATTTCTTCCCACGACATGTTCCAAAATCGATCAAATATTGTTTGGGAGCATTTTTCGAGTATTTTTTCGCACACTGCTTGCTTTAAGAAAATTGGTTCCATTACAAACAAAAAACTGTTTATAAAAAAATAAAAAACCAAAACAGAAATATATTTTTTTAAATAAACAGCAAAGGTTAATAAAAAATACCTTTATTCTCTTGTTTTTGTTATTTTTTTTCGAAAAGCGTAAGATAAATTTTTGTTCTAGAAAAGGTAGAAAATGTAAAATTTTGCAGTAACATGTATTTTGATGCGGTGAATCATAATCAATTAAAAAAGTCAATTTTTATTTTTTTGTTACTTAGGGCTTTTTTCATTTCATATGACAATATGTATATTTACAAACGTAAAAATACAGAAAGTACAATTCGAAAAGGCACCCTTTCTATCGCCCATATCATTTTCTACATGAATCAATAGTCTCATATTTTACAATTCTAGCTTCATAAACATAGATAGAACCATAAAAAAAAAAAAAAAATAACATTTTTGGTTGCCAATAACATTTTCTTACCTCGTATTAATAGTCACTAATTTGGAAATTGTAGATTCATAAACGTAGAACATACAAAAAATACCATAAAATTAAAAAAAAAAAAAAAACACCTTTTTGGTAATTATACCCTTCACCTGTGGTGCACAAGGGTATATATAGCTTTGTCATTCCGTTTGTAGGTTGAAAAGGAGGGGCATTAAAAGCCCAAACCCATGGCAGGTATGCACTTATGCCCAGTTGGCATGTTGTGCGCATTCCGTTTGTAATTTCTACAATTTTCATTTCCGACCCCATAAAGTATATATTTTCTGAGAGCTTATGAATAGAGGAGTCGTTTAAGCCATGACCGTCTGTCCGTGTGTTGGTTGAAATCAACTTTTAGGAGCAGCTATATGTTCCTCAGATCTGTGTATCAATCAATCTTTTGGAAATATCCAGGAATAAATCGCTATTTAAATTCAGCACAATCGCCCGGCAACTTTCTGAGATATGAGCAAAAAACCACGACCACCTGCTTTTTTCACAATTACAACAACAACCTATATACATACTGGTTAAAGTAAACGTGGCATCGAATTCCAGCTGAGCTATTTTTATTATTATTTTTTTTTTTTTAAATATTTTTCTTTTTTTAAATATTTTTCTTAATTTTTTAAAAAAAAATTTTTTTTTTTAATTTTATTAAAAAAATTTTTATATTATTTTTTTTTGTAAGTTTTTCTTATTGTTTTTTTTTTGTTTTTAATATATTTTTTTTGTACATTTTTTTTTAGAAACATGTACATACGTAAACTCAATTTATAATTTTGCAATGGGATGTTTTTATATGAATGGTTTTACATGTATGTACGTATTTTATATGAGATGCATGGTGATACAAACAATTGTTATTGTATGACTACACGTTTTGAAGGGTATATAAGATTCGGCAAGGCCAAATATAGCACTGTTACTTGTTTTTAGTCTCACCTCGTATCAATAGTCACTAATTTAAAATTTTTAGCTTCACAAACGTTTAAATACAAAAAGTACTATAAAAAGATGAAAAAGTACCCTTTTGATCGCCCATAACATTTTTAGTCTCATGTCGAATTTCTAGCTTCTCAAACGTTGAAAGTAAAAAAGGACCATTAAAATGCGAAGTATCTTTTTGGTTGCCCCTAATATTTTTAGTGTTACGTATCAGTAATCACTAATTTTAAATTTTTCTTACACAAACGTTTAAAGTACCAAAAGTGACATAAAAATGCGAAAAAGTACTTTTTTGGTCACCTATAATATTTTCTGTCTCGCCTCGGATCAATAGTTTCTAATTTCAAAATTCCAGCTTCATAAACTTAGAAAATGCAAAAAGTACCATAAAAAAGGGAACAATGGCAAATACCTTTTTGGGTTGTCCGTATCCATATTCTAAAAAGTATCAAACCGTTTTTCTGAATTTTTCCACTTCTACCCTGTTATGAATGTGCTCAAATTTTTAGTAAAGTTCATCATTTCTTATTTCCGATAAAATGCCTATTACAAATTTTATGCGTATTGGCCCTCTAATATTTATGTACCAAATAGTGGGATAATTTGTATCCCTTATACATGAGAATTTAAAAAAAGTGCTGAATTCCTATTAATATTTTTTGCTCGGATTAACTAATGCAATTTAAATTGTTTTCCTAGCTTTAGGTGTTTGGAATTTTTATAAGGTACCAAAATATAATTTTTATCCCTTTTCGCCCTTAGGTGTTGAAAATTAAAAAAAGTGCCCGAAACCAGTCAGATTAATTTTTGAGTAGATAGCAATACCTTTTCAAGTTAATTTGTATCATTGTCATTTTAGCAGATATATTACCGATTTTACCCTTTTTTATCCTCTTAAAGTTTGAATTTCCAAAAATTCCGTCTTAGTGAATCCATACATCAAAAGAGGAACCAACCCACTGTCCAAATTATAGGTCTCTAGCTTTTTGCGTATGGGCTGTGCGACGATAAATCAATCAAGGCTGGGGCACAATGAATCCGTCGTCCGTCAAACTTCTACTTTTTTAACTGTCCTCAACGTATTGACGGAGAAGGGTTGGCACAATGAGTACTTTGTGTTGACGGATCATAATCAGTCAAGTTAAATTGTCGACTGCTGCGACTAATCAAAAACAAACAGCAGCGGCTGCAGGCCGATAATATTTATAAAATTTTTTTTTTATTTATCTTCACAATAACAAAAAATAACTAAAACAAAACAATATTTTTTTAAGAAAATGTAAATTTAGCTTCAAACTCACTCATACGGGTGGGCCAAAAGAAACCAAGGGGTGTAAAAGTTTAATAACTTTTTCGTTTATTAATTTTTTTTATATTTTTCTTTCAGATAATATAATATACAAAAGGGAATTTTTTTACACTAAGTATGAAAAATTATGTCTCTTAAATGACCACCGTTTTCAGCTTCGCACTGATGGGCTCTTTTTAGAGCATTTTCCATAACATCTTTTAAAACTTGTGGCTGTAGCGTTCGAATTTCTGCAACAATGTTTGCCTTGAGTTCAAGGATTGTCTCTGGCTTGTTCACATACACTCGCTTCCTCAAATAACCCCAAAGAAAATAGTCGGGTGCTGTCAAATCTGGCGATCGCGCTGGCCAAATAATTTCCGAATTTCTGGAAATTATTCGCCCTCCAAAAATTTTTTGGGCAGTGGCTCCGTCCTGCTGAAACCACATACCAGGTCTGTTTTCAAGAGCAGGGCGTAAAAAATTTTCAATCATAAACCGATACCGCTCTCCATTTACGGTTACAGCACTTCCATCTTCATTCTCGAAGAAGTGAGGCCCAATGACATTTTCAGATGTGATCCCACACCATACTGTACACCTGATGGGGTGCAATTGGCGTTGATGAATGGCTCTTGGATTTTGAGAACCTCAGAACCTACAGTTCTGCTTATTTACAAAGCCATTCAAATGAAAATGAGCTTCATCACTCATAATCAAATTTTTAATAAAGTTGATTTCATTTCTGGCCAACTCTTGAAATTTAACTGCCAAATTTAGACGTTGCCGATGATCTGCGGGTTTTAATTATTGCACCAATTGCACCTTATATGGGTATAACTGTAAATCTTTTTTTAAAATGCGCCGTAGTGACGTACGAGACATTCCTAGCTGAGCAGAACGCCTTCTGGCAGATGTTTCTGGTGCTTCGTTAACACTTTGCTGTACTCGTTCAATATTTTCCGCAGTGCGATTTAAACAAGGTCTACCGGTTCGAGGCAAATCTGTTACGCTGCCATGTTGGTGATGACGATCAACTAAGCAACGAATCATTGCTTCAGAGGGCGAAATTCTGACGTTAAAATGTCGACGATATGCTCTTTGCGTTAAAATAATTTATCTCTGGTTTAAATAATAAAATTCTATTGTTCTGGTTCTCTGTTCAGTTGTGAACCTCTCCATTATAAATTCTCCAAGAGTTGTATATATAATCTGAAAGAAAAAATAAAAAAAAATTAATAAACGAAAAAGCTACTAAATTTTTAAACCCCTTGGTTTCTTTTGGCCCACCCTGTACAACCTATATATAAGAAAGTGTTTTGAACCGAAAAAAACTGCATGCTTCTGTGGCGGCTCATGTATCACAAAAAAGTATGGCGGCCGCTTGCTGTAAAGCCGGTTGACTTTGCTTTTTGCGCACAACCATATGGTAGTTGTCAAAGTACTCGACGTACGTCAAAAGTTGGTCAACTTTCGTACTTTGAGTTGACGGAGACATACTGAATGTGACAATACTCATAAGAAAACATGTATTTTAACTTAGTTGCTAGTTGAAGTTTGACGGACGACGGATTTGTTGTGCCCTAGACTTCAATCAGTCAGTTAGTTACGTTACTCTTATATATATATAATCATTAACGGCCTTATTCATAACAAAAAGTCAGCCACAGTTTATACACTACGAACAGCGAGCTGCTAACTAGAGCCGATTAAGCTTGGCAGTTCGTTTATTCATAACAAACTTTTATCCGTCTGCCAACTTTTAAAAAATCAACTCTGAAATTGCATGATATTCTTAAAAAATGCAACCATTTTTTGTATATCATCCCTTAGTTTGACAATTTTTTGTTTTTCCATCCACACTAACAATTATTAAAATTTAAAAATAAATTAAAAAAAATAAACGAATATATTTTTCGTGCACAAAATTTTTTATTTTTTTCTTTATAATTTTTTTTTTAACAGAACAGCTGTTTTCCACAAGTCGACAAACGCTTAGCAGCTCGTTAACAAGAGTTTAGCAAATCGTTAGCCAGAGTTTGGCATGTGTGTTATGAATAAACTTTATGCTAACTTTATGCCAACTTTTTGTTATGAATAAGGCCGTAAGTTTCAACCAGACTTCTTTTATCACATTATATAGACATGAAATCATTTCTCCTCACGTTTTTATGATTTATTATAAAGGGTGGTTAAATTTGAAGGGCCGATGTTGAATGTGAATCACACCTAAACGTCAAGTTTTATTTCGGCATTTTTTCGACATTTCTCAATTTCAGTTATTCAGGTTTATTATGAAAATGGGCGTTCAAATCAAAATGCATATTGTTGATGCGCAGTATTTTTATTGAGTATTTTACGCAGTAGCTTTTTTCCTATGCTTAACAGAGAAAAACACGTATTAACAATTCAAACGTTTATTAATGAGTAAAGCAAAAAAGAAAAAATTAAGTACAATAAAAAAGTAAAAACGCAGTAGTAAATATTCGCATTGACAAACAGAGTTGTGCATTTGCAATAACATTCCAACACATATCGTGCACCTCGTGTTTTTTTTTATTGGTCAACATAATCGTTTAAATTCGTTCACAATCAGGACAATTGTAAAAATATTTAAATTTAAGCAAAACAGGTCTGTATGAAATGTTAAAACATCTGTGAATGCTTTCTTAGTTCGTTGGACGGAAAACAATGCTGTTTTTCTTTGGCCACAAAGAGCAGTCAACCTCGACTCATCATCGTGCCCAACAGTTGAACATCAACATTGTCATTGAGAATTTGTACCAACGGATAGAGGTGTGCCGCTGAAGTCCCGGCGGCTATTTGGCCGATATTTTGTTCTATACATATGTAGTTGAACCATACCAATATTATCATTATAAAAAGAAATGACAATAATATCCTAAATAATTTCTGTTTTAGTCAAAATTAACTTCGACCATTAAAATTTATCTAACCATCCTTTACTTTGTAAAACAATTTTTTTTGTGTTCATCCTAAATAACAAACGCCTAAAATGTAATTTTTTTTCTAGGCCATCCGAGATGGTGTTTTTGATGTTTTGCCAGACAATTGTATGCAGAGTTTGACCGCCGAAGATTTGCGTCTGCTTTTAAATGGTGTCGGTGACATAAATGTTACAACATTAATATCATACACAACATTTAACGATGAATCGAGCGAAGGATCGGATAAACTTTTGAAATTTAAACGCTGGTTTTGGAGTATTGTCGAAAAAATGAACACATTAGAACGACAAGATTTGGTACGAGTTTTAATAAACACATTTATTATTTGCTTTTTTTTAATATGTTTTACAATACATTTAATTATATTTTGTTTGCCATATTCGTTTAGGTATACTTTTGGACAGGATCGCCAGCTTTGCCTGCGTCCGAAGAAGGCTTTCAACCGTTGCCATCTGTTACCATACGACCAGCGGACGACACACATTTACCAACAGCGAACACTTGTATATCCAGACTATATATTCCCCTTTATTCAAGCAAGTCAATATTGCGTAGCAAGTTGCTATTGGCTATTAAATCCAAAAATTTTGGTTTTGTATAAATGAAAAAGAAAAAAAAATTATAATAATATATATAGATATGTATTTTATTTACCCTAGCTTTATAATTCTATATTACATTGTCAGTTTATAATATGATCGATTTTAAGATTGTAAAACATCTGGAATAATTAATTATATTAACTTTGTTCAGAAAAAATCAAAAAACTTATAATTTTACAGTAAAGTAACGAGCGGGATGTGATGTTCTATGTAGCTGGAATTGTTATTAGAAATTATTTATCAACAAACACAAAATCAATCTCCATTCCTAATTAAATTTATATAATTTAACGTAAAATTAAAAATTGGATTTTTATGTTTTATATTTGGTGTAATAATTATATAAATATTTTGTTTTACTTATTTTGATTTGAATATCTAATTTTTGAATTTGTGAAAACATCTGCTATTAATTATGTTTTTGCATATTTAAAACGTGTGTTTATTCTCTTTTAGTTATAATAGAATTAATTCTTATTTAAGGATAATTTTCCATTCTTTATGAATATTTTTATAAACAATATCACAAATACGGAAAAACTTTATTATTATAAACATGCACACGTACATAAATACATACATACATACAAACAAACTCAAACATACAAATATATATATATATAATATGCTGTTATAAATAATAACTAACTACATTCATATACATTTTACAATAACTATTATTAATTATATCTATCAACTGAATAAATCATAAACTTGAAAGAATTGATGATGAATGCATTGATTACATATATAATAATTATAAATTCATATAATAATGAAAGTTAAATCAACACCTTTTATTATATTAATATCAGTAAAATGAATTAATAAATTACATCTGCTTTGAAATATACTAACATCAATTAAATTGGTTTTTATTTTAATAGTAGAACGGTCCAGTTTAACTGACCGAGCGGTTGAATTTTTTAACATATTTCATTCATAGCTGCCAGATAAAATAGGGGCAAAATCGTCTAATTTGGGGAAAAAAATCGTCAAAATCGTCATAAAAACGTCAAAATAAAAAAACGCATTTTTCAAAACAAAACATTTTTTATTTAATGCATAAAATAACAAACTTTTTAAATCCAGAGAGATCAATGGTTTTATTAGACCCTTTTAAGTTAAGAACATGACAATAAATATAATACAATTTAGAATTAATTTCGAAAAATAAATATTAATAAGTATATAAATACAAAAAATAATAAATAATGAATTGGCTGCATCTAATTCAGACTAATTGACAAATAATTATAATCATTTCTTTCTAAAGTTTCTACCGATTAAGGTAGCTTTAGGCAAGCGTAAGACGAGCACAACGCCAAAATAAACTACATCGTTTCGCTTTTTAGCCCATAAACTTATTTCTGAATCTGCAAACCAGTCTTCCTTAATTTTCCTCTACTTGTTGGTTACCTGTGGAAAACACCATTAAAATTTCATTTTAGCTACTACAAAGTTTTGTATGAAAAATGGATGAAATTTCTACTTACAGAGGAAGAGCTGCTAGAATTTTCATCATCTTGGTTTTCTATTGAAAATATAATGTTTGATTTTTAAGGTTTTTTTTAAGTATTTAAGCATATTAATTTGTCACTTCCATAATTTAAATAAGTTTACTTAAATAACTAAAATTGTTCTAAACGCATTTCCAAATTTATATTTGTTCGTGTTGTAGGTATCAGTTGATAATATGTGGCATATACTATGTTAAACAAGTAAGAGTGCTATATTCGGCCGTGCCGAATCTTATATACCCTTCACAACGTGTAGTCATGCAATAACAATTGTTTGTATCACCATTCATCCCATATAAAATACGTGCATACGTACACGTTAGAATAAATGTGGCATCGAATCCCAGCTGAGCCAAAAAAATTTTATTTTATTTTATTTAATATATTATTTATATTTTATTATTTTTTTTTATATTTTTTTTTAAATTTTTTTAAAAAATTTTTTTAGAAAAATTTTTAAATTTTTTTTTAAATTTTTTTTAAATTTTTTTTTGTAGTTTTTTTTATTATTTTTTTCTTATTTTTAATATTTTTTTTTTGTAATTTATTTTGTTTGGTATGTTTTTTACATGTCTGTATGTATGTATGTTGTTGTTGTAATTGTGAAAAAAAACGAGGTGGTCGTGGTTTTTTGCTCATATCTTAGAAAGTTATGGGGCGATTGTGCTGAATTTCAATAGCGATTCATTCCTGGATATTTCCAAGAGATTGATACCATATACAGATCTGAGGAACATATAGTTGCTTCTAAAAGTTGATTTCAACCAACACACGGACAGACGGACAGACGGTCAGGGCTTAATCGACTCCTCTATTCATAAGCTTTCAGAAAATATATACTTTATGGGGTCGGAAATGAAAATTGTAGAAATTACAAACGGAATGACAAAGCTATATATACCCTTGTGCACCACAGGTGAAGGGTATAAAAAGTACAAAGTGGAAAAATTACCCACACAAACACATTAAATAATGATCGATGTATCTCTTTCACTCTGTTCTATTATTAATAACATAAAAAACCGTTACAAACTATTTTTATTTAGTTCAAGGTTGATATAAAAGTAATGAAAAATGTTGCAAACTTGAATTCTTGAAAATCGTCAAAAACATAGCATAAATCGTCAAATCGTCAACACTTAATTTTAACACGTAAAATCGTCAAAATGACGATAAATCGTCAAATCTGGCAGCTATGATTTCATTTGTATTTTGTGTCACTTGTGTTTTTATACCCGCCGCCAAAAAAATGGTGTGGGGTATATTCATTTTGTCATTCCGTTTGTAACACATCGAAATATCCATTTTAGACCCCATAAAGTATATATATAGAATCGGAGTTTGATTTGATGACGATCTAGCTATGTCCGTCCGTCTGTTGAAAGCACGAAAGAGGTCGCACCGAAAAATCTAGAAGGCTCAAATTTTGCCAGAATCTTTCTTATAGACAAGGTTTGTTTGGTATTGAAAATGGGCTAAATCGGAACATTAGGAAGAGAGTTATAGCACGTAATGCAAGAGTAGGTCGAAACAACCGTGCCCTTCGAACATCGAATAAAATGCAAATGTGTCCAAACGCAGTAACTTACAGTCATGAAACTTGGAATATTCATATATTTGTCGATACCACGCAGTGTATTTTTTAAAATATTTAAAATTTAAAACCTAATAAAACTGAGGGGTTATTATGTAATTCGATTCGAATCGTAAATACATTCGAAAAAAATTTCCGATTCGAAAAGAAATTCTTATTATATAGTACTTTCGAAACGTCTGCACAGTTGTATATGAAATTTTAAGGGAAAAACGAAATGATGCCAAGTTTTAATATGTAAAAACTTGGCAGCATTTTGCGTAGTTTTGTTCAAATGTCAAAATTGAATACAAAAAATTTAAAAATATACAAAGAAACAAAAAATATATATAAATAAAAACGTAGAATTGGATTGTTTTTTGTTGTGGGAAAGTGATGAAGGAGATGTTGTTCCAGAAAGAGTTCAAAGAAAGTATATAAGAGATACATCGAATATTATGTAACTCACTGAAAATTCGTAAGTAATTAAATTTAAACAGAAAAGCGCGTATAAAAATTTTATTAATAAAAAAGAAAATTACTTTCAGGTTCGTGAAAAATTTTCGGCTTAGTAAAAACGCATTTATGTACGTACTGAATTCCAACAGCAGTGATTTAAAAGCACCACAAAGATCTACTGCCGTCCCTCCTTTTTTTAAAATTGGCAGCCACCTTGAAATTTCTTGCGCACGGTGGTTATCAACATCAGATTGGACAAGACCAAATAAAAACATTTATTGAAAGAGTAAAATAATAATAATTCAGTGAAACTAATAGCTACATTTGTGAGAAAACTAAAAAACAAAATAATATAATAAAGAGGCACATAAAAACTAATAATATAAACATAAAAATTCATAAAAGAAGAATAAAACATAAAAATTCATAAAAAAAATGCACATAGCAAAACCTCAACCATTTCTTTTGCTCTCTAATTCAAATATTTTCCTTTTTGTTCAAGATTTTCAATTTTGCATTTCGTTCTTTCCAATTCATTTTTCTTCATAAAGTCATACTCTTCTCTTTTATACACCTTTTTTAAAAGATTCCCTTTAAACATTTTCAAAATCAATTAAATCCATTTTTTTATTACTTAAATATAAAATTCATATACTTATATCTTAAAAGTTTTTATTTAACTTTTGTTTATAAAATAATAATATGCACATGAATTTCCGCAAACAAAATGGCTTTTGAAAGAAATACGTACGTTACTAACACTCTTGACTTTTGCTTTCGTACTAGGTAGTTGCATTTTCGAAAGGGATTTTTTGTTTTCCGAAAGGGGGTAGAAAAAATCCCAAAATTTACGTACGTTCGGAAATAAATTTCCGAAAATCGTACTACTTAATACAATTTTTACGAATTCGTATTTTTTTCGATTCGAATCGAATTACATAATAATAACCCCCCTGACAAAATTAGATGTACGATTCTGAAATTTTGCACACTTTGCTTTTTGGTGACAGGCTTTGTTTTAACGGAAATCAATGTGACACGCCCACTTTTACGCCCACCTCCCATATAACGTTTTACCTAAAATTCATATAATTTCTAAATGAATAAAGATTTTGGAATAATAAAGGACTATAATGAAATATCTAAGTTGTGTTCATTAGCGAAAATAACTTTGACACGCCTACTATAACGCCCACTTTTCACGTTATCTACTGTTGATGAAACTTGAAAGCTCATAAAACCGATAAAATTAGGGGTTGATGATGAAATTTGCTACATATATCCTTTTAATCAATGTAATTGTTATGCCAAAAAATTTAGGTGTCACGCCCACTTTAATGCCTACCTCCCATATAACGGTTTATCTTAACCCTTCTGCATCCCTTGGATATGTGCCCTTCCTATGATCCTTTGGGTCAATATGACCCAACAAAAAAGTAAACGAAATGAATTCCCCGGGAATTAATTTTTCCCGCTAATAAAATTCCCCTATTCTAAACAGTCGGGGAAGCGAATAACAAGGGAGAGAGAATTTTACATTTTCGAAGTCAGCTGTTTGCTTTAGCTGTTTTGACAAAATATTTGCTAATAATTTTTAGCGTAAAAAGTGAATAATAGTAAATAATAAAAAAAATTGTTAAAAGTGAACAAAAATATTTAGTGTAGCGTTGATAATAATAATAGCTGAAACAGAAAACTCTGAAGCACAAGAATAAGCAAAGGGTAGAAAGGAAAATGCTAAGTGACGCCAGCAACCCACTTGAGTTGCCGCACACTTTATAAATTTTACTTTTGGAAGGTTAGAAAAATATTACAGAGTAAATAAACCGGCGTTCAAATATCTGTTGGACGTGTTAAGGTATTCAGCCCAAACGTAAGTCCTTTGCAAAATCTCCAATCGTGAAATTAAGTGCAACTCCGCTTCTTTGCTGAAGATTTGTACCAAACCGGTATTGGTAAAGATTACGGTGTGTCTGTGGCTCAGTGTAGTGTAAGCAAAGTTCTGGCAGAAGTTATTAATATATTTGAGGAGCATTTACGTCCAATGTAGATAACTTTCTGCAGAACTGAACTGCAAAAACGGAAAGTTGCGTTAGCTCTTTACGTGAAGTATGGCATTCCAAACGTTATTGGATGTGTTGACGGAACTCAAAAATTAAAGGTCTGTGATGATGAGCTGAGGATTCAGTACGTTGATGCCTCACATCCCGGAGCGTGTCACGATTCATTTATTTGGAATTCTGGCGAATTGCGTGCTCACCTTGAGCAAGAATATCTTAGAGGTGGCAGCAATTATTGACTTTTTGGTATAGTTTTGAATGATAACAGACAGTTCATAAATTAAACATGCATTTTTTCTAGGAGGCTTATAGATGCCCACAGGATGAGCCTGTTGAAATAAAATTCACTCCAAGTGTTGAAATGTGGTTGAACGCATTAATGGTATTTTAAAAAATAGATGGAGGTGCATTCTTGGTGCTAGACAGCTTCACTACGCTCCAAAAAAGGCTGCTAAAATAACAAAATTCTGATGTGCGTTGCATATCATCTGCATTTATTTTAAATGCAATGCTGAAGTAAACTACATACATATGTAGAAAATTTAGATTGATTGAGCGTTTAGGATAATAATGTGGTATCCTTAGCCTCACCACAATATTTATCCATTGCCCAAAATATTAGAAAAAATATTGCGAACAATCACTAATAAATTTCTGTAATAAAGCAATTTCTTATATTTATAGATTTTATTAATAAATATAACATTTTATTAAAAAAATTCAAAAATAAAAAACAAAAAGATAAATAAAAATTAAAATTATTCTAAAACTAAAAAACAATTTATTATTCTGCTTCCTGTTTGTTGTTTTTGTCCTAAAACACAATAAATTACAATATTTATCAAATTTTTTTATAAAAAAAATATTAAATACTTACATTTTTGTCACAACTCCCTTTGAATTTGTTGGCGGATTTTTTCCCACAATTTGTTATTACATTCTCCCTTTAATTAACTTTCGTAATACCTACTTTTTTCACAGGGAACAGTTTCCCAATTTCGAAGTTCATTTAGAATAAGGGAAAAGGGAACAAATTTCCCCGGGAGAAATTATTTAGAAAAGGGGAACAGGGAATAGGGAAACAATTCCCAGGGAATTGTTATTTAGAATTGGGGTGTATATTTAAATATCTAAATTGTATTTATTACTAGAAACTTTATTGACACGCCTTCTTTAACGCCCACTTTCATTGAAAGACAAAATTTACGAAAACATTTTACTAGCATATCGAAGTTTTAAAGGGTGGTTAAATTTTAAGGGCCGATATTGATTTTGAATAAAACACAAATTATTTAGGAAATTATTATCATTTCTTCAATTGTTGGGCACTATGATGAGTCAAGGTTGACTGCTCTTTTGCCAGACTATCGCAAAAAACAGCAATGGTTCCCATTCAACGAACTAAGAAGGCATTCGCAGATGTTCTCACATTTTATACAGACCTGTTTTGCAGAAATTTAAATATTTTTTACAATTCTTCCGATTGTGGACGAATTTGAACGATTATGTTGACCAATTGAATCACGAAGTGCACAAAATGCATTTTGATTTGAACCCCCTTTTCATAAAAAACCTGAATAATTTTAACGCGTTGGTCATTTGCGTATTTCAAATTAAGTTAATCTGAGATTAAGAAATATCAAATGAAATGCAAAAAAAACCTTGTCGATTTGGTGGTTCACCTTCAACATGGGCCCTTAAAATTTAACCACCCTCTACAAAGAAAGTGATACATATTTTATTATAAAGAGATTATTCCATAGCGTTTAACAAAATAATAAATATTGTGCTTTAAATGTACACAAAATTGGTGGTGGGTATAAAAGATTCGGCACAGCCGAATATAGTGCTCTTACTTTTTATTAATTAAGTTAAATGGCTGCAAAAAGCATATTTCCAGGTTGTCTCGCTAAAAGGTGTTCACGTGTTACGAACCGTTTTAGCCCAGTGAGGTTTCCGGCTAGCTTGTTCGTGGCGATAGCTCAGGCAGGCCACTGGCCACGCATCCGCTCATAAAAAAAACTGAAAATATGTCGTATGCACCCTGTGTGGCAAAGCGTTCAGGGTGGCAACCACAGGAAATAAATGACAGAAAAACAACAGAAAAAAATTGAAAAAATAGAGCGGGAAAAAACGAAAAACATCAAATTAAATAGCTGAAAACAATGGGAATGGTGGTTGAAGGCGACATGTTGGAGCGTTGGCGAGGTGACGTGGAAAGTGCAAGAGAAAAACAGGGATTCGTCCTGATCTCTCTAGAAAAGAAAGTTGGTGATTTTGTGGTGCTGAGGAAAGTTTAAAAAGCAAAAATTTTTATTTGTTTGACTGTTTTTATTTTTGTTTATTTATTTTTGAGTAAAAATAAAAATATTCACAACGAAAACGTTACAACTCTAATAAATAACAATTCTAAGTAAAATTAAAGTTTAAAAGCAATATACATATATTGCTAATAAATAGTAAAAAAAACCAGCGTCCAACGACTACATAGTGAAGCTCCACAAGATCGTTAAGTTCTCAAAAATTACAAGTGGCGAGCAGCTGTTGATGACATCCACCATCTCATTTGGAAGCTTTCAGCCTTCAGGTAGCATCATTTACTTCAAAAGTCACAGGTAACGCTTGACAGTGGACCGACAAAACATTTTTGACCCACGGACAGCTGAAATTATAATTATAAGTATATTGATCTTTGGAGGTATTTTAAAAATAGGTTTAGTAGGGAAAACGTACCGGTAAAATTAGCCTCTGGTGTTTTTTTAGTAAGAGGTACAAGGACATACAACTCAAAAGGAAATTACTCTGTTCATCAGCAACAAGTCCCAGAATATATGGTCTACCTAAAATTCATAAGCAAGGCACATCTTTGAGACCAATTATATCATCAATACAAGTACCATGTTATCAGTTATCCAAACACATTGGGCAAATACTTAAGCATATAGTTTCTGAAAAATACAATATTAAAAAATTTGAAAATGGAGAAAGGTGAAGTATTAGTCTCATTTGACGTGATTTCCCTGTTTACAAATATTCCCATCCATTTGGCTCTCAAGAACATTATCAACAAATTCAACATAATTCAAGAACACACAAAAATAAAAAAATTGAAATTCCTTAAAATTTTGCTTGATTGACAACAACTACTTTAATTATAATGGAAACACATTTAACCAAATATTTGGTATGCCTATGGGCAACCCCCTCTCCCCGACTATTGCAGATATTGTATTAGATAACCTACTTGACGACGTAATTTCAGAATTAAAAACCAAAAATATACATATAAAATACATAACCAAATATGTAGATGACATTCTTGCCATAAAAATAGATCAAATTCTCAACACTCCCAATAAATATCACAATAAGATACAATTCACCATTGAGATTAAAAACAATAATGAATTGGCATACCTAGACACCAAAATATACAGAAACGGTAACAACATAATTTTTGATTGGCATGAAAAGGAAACAACGTCAGGAAGAATAATAAATTACAAATCCACACAACCGAGAAGTCAAATTATCAATACTGCTCGTCGCCTGATATTTAGAGCACTCAACAATAGTGACAAACAGTTTCATGACAAAAATATAAAACGAGTTACAGAAATATTATTAAATAACAGCTTTCCCATAAATCTTATAAGGACATTAATAGACACAACATATAGAAAATTAGGAAATAAAACATCAACCTCCAACAAGGAAAAAGAAAAGGAAAAAAATTTTTTACAGTGTAAAATACATACCAGGTCTTACAGATAATAAAAGTATGGCAAAAACAATAACAAGTGACAAAGTAAGTTTTGCATATAAACCTAATAAAATCTTAAAAACAATATTTACAACGGTAAAAACACCAATAGAGAAGCTACAACAAAACAATGTTGTTTATGAAATAGGCTGCAAAGGAAACAGCGAACAAGATTGTGATCTTATATATATAGGAACAACAAAAAGATCTCTTGAGACAAGAATGAGTGAGCATAAAATAGACATAACAAAACAAAAGGAAACAACTGCACTTGCACAACATATAATAAAAACAGGTCACACAGCTGACTTTGACAACATACGAATTTTGGATAAGGAAAATACAATTAAAAAACGATTCACAATAGAAAGTCTACGCATACAACAAAACATCAAAAAAACAATGAATCACAAGGAAGATACAGATAA